>OX377620.1:45993457-46593457 GCA_947397865.1 Polietes domitor
CTTTTCGGCCAGTTCCCCCTAAAAATACGAAATTTTCAAAAATATTATCTTATGAGGCTAGTCATACAGATGCATTCAAATATTGAATTACATTGCACAAGTTCGATAGCAAAATAATCGTGGTCAATGATTGGGGAAAAGGGGTAGATAGAGCGGTAGCGTGGTTAAACGTAAGACCTTAAGGGGGGTCCCATACAAAAACTTATAGGGGAAACAAATGCATGACCAACCCCCAATATTCATTTCAGCCCCAAAATTTTCTCAAAACATACCAACTCTCTATCTTCAAACATTAAGATTGCCCAACACATTCGTTTACTTTCATATTTTTAATGAAATATAGGCCTAAAACTTCCCCGGAATCGGCCCTTGAGTGGACTCAATTACCACTTCAAATCCAATTTTATATCAAGTCATTTTGCTTGTCTCAATTGAACGAAAAACTACCCAGCGCAGACTAGAAGATTGCACGATGGGGCAGATGACCAGTTTTAGAGACAAAAAAGAATTGGAGGAAGCTACACTTTTGAATTTTCGTACATGCAGTTATGGTGATTACCAAAGTCGCCTATAAAAATATTGAGTTGCCACGCCCACTTACAGTGGCAGTAGTCGACGAGGCAAAATATCTTAGGAAACAGGCAAACATTTTAAATTTTGTACATATAAGTATGCTGTTTACAGAAATTCTTAAGAAAATAATTAAGTTTCTCAACCTACTGCCACGCCCATTTACAGTGCGATGGTAGGTGTTTTTTGAGCCAAAATTCCATAGGAAACAGATAGACATTTTAAATTTCGCACGTATACTTTTGCTGCTTACAAAAGTTGTTTAAAAAATAGTTAGTCAACCTTCTGGCACGTCCACTTACAGCGCGATGGTAGTTGGTTTTTTGAAGGAAAATACATTAAGAAACATATAGGCCTTTAAATTTCGTACATGTACTTATGGCGCTTACTGAAGTTGTCTAGCAAAATTTTAAGTTGATGAATCCATTGCAACACCTACTTACAGGAAGATCTTTGAAATCTTGATGGTTGCTAATCCTTTCAAAAAACGATTTGCCAAATGGTTTAAAAAACCCACAATAACCCCTAATATTTTAGAGAATTTAAGCATATTTTTCCAATATATCTGCTTGTACTTATTTGATATTGGGTAAACGCATTCCTCCTATAACAAAAACGTGCTCCATAGAGTGATTTTTTTCGTAGGGGGTGAAATGGGGCAACAAGGGATAAACATGGTACCTATCAAATGACAACAGCTAGAAATTTGGTGTGCACATTCTTCTAATTAAGTAGATACATAATATAAAAATATGTTTTCCAAATTCGTACCATTACGGGATAAAATGGGAATAGAGGGATAAAAATGGTACCAACCAAACGGCTGCACGTCGAACAATGAAATTCGGTGCATACATTCCTCTGATTACGTAGACACGTAAAATAGAAGAATTTTCGAAATTCGTACTTTTTGGGATCAAATGGAAAAAAAGGGGATAAAAATAGTACCAATCAAATGACCGCAGCTAGAGTTATGAAATTCGGAGTATACATTCCTCTGACTTCATAGACACGAAAAATAAATTTTTTTTTTCAAAATTCGTACTTTCAAAGGATATAATGGGAACAGAGGAATAAAAATAGTACCAACTAAACGAATACAGCTAGAATGATGAAATTCGGTGTGTACATCCCTCTAATTGCGTAAACACGTATAATAAAGAGATTTTAGATAGTCGTTCTGTTGAGGGGGTAAAATTGGAAAAAGGGAATAAAAATGGTACCAACCAAATGGCCGCAGCTAGAATCATGGAATTCGGTGTATACATTCCCCTGACTGCATAGACACACAAAATAAAAAATCCAAATTCGTACTTTTACAACAAAAATTGGCTGAATCATGAAGATAAGTTATTTTGCATTATGTACGTGAGATAATGGATTTTAAAAATCTGTACTTTTGGAATTAAAATAGAAACTGTAATACCCACCAATATTTATGATATTTAAGCTTTTTTTGAAAATATAAATACAAGAATATTTATTTTTTGAATTGAACGTTTTGGTAGCCTTGTCTTACAGGCGTAACTTGATATTTTAAAAATATTATATTTATTTATAAAATTATTTTTTTCAATATTTGTATTTGTTTTGGTTTGGCTACATTAAATAAATATATATTTTTATACACTCCACGAGAGTATTATGTCTTTGTGCATTTGTTTGTAACACCCAAAAGGAAACGAGATAGACCCATTGTTAATTATACCGATCGACTTAGAATCACTTTTTGAATCGATTTAGCAATGTCCGTCTGTCCGTCCATCTAATCTTATAATCACGATACAGGTCGCAATTGGAGACATAACTAAATGAAACTTTGCACAATGAAGTTTTTCGGGACAAGGACGAACGCTATTTAATTTGAAGAAAATCGGTTTAGATTTAGATATAGCCCCCATACGAATTTCACTCCCGATTTGACCCTTTTCACTCTAGATACCACATATTTTAACAGATTTTCTCCAAAATTCGCAAAACACCTTATATTTCAACTGGAAACGCCTGTGGTAAAAATGTGTTAGATCGGTTCAGATTTATATATAGCTCCATACAAATTTCGTTCCCAATTTGAATTTTTCCGCTTTAGAATTCACATATTTTAACAGATTTTCTTCAAAATTGGCAAAACATCTTATATTTAAACTAGGAACACCTATGGTGAAAATGGGTCACATCGGTTCAGATTTACATTTAGCTCTCATAAAAATTTCGTTCCCCAAGAAACAGCTTATTTTCAGAGAATTTCTTAAAATTGAGTGAATTAGTTTTTTTAATTGTTTTGTTAAACAAACTCTATTTACTTTTGTTTTTATTATATTGTGAATTGCTAAAATATTTGATGCGTGAACGACGACAAAGGCGAGATTTAATCCCAATGCGTCTTTAGTTAAAGTGCCTTAATTGTTTATAATTCTAATGCGCGCGCAAATTTGTTTAAAAGAGAAAGAACTTGAGGGGATTTGAAATAATTTTCCTTTATTACTTTACTTTACTAACACGTTATACGTCAACTAGAAGAACTTATTGTGAAAGTTAGTCACTTGTTTGGATATAGCCCCGATACAAATATTATTCTCGATTTGACAAATTGGACCAGGTCATATTTGCCTGTGATTAGGAAACATACAAAAAAAATTCCCGATTCACTTTTATTACTGAATTGAATTGTATTCCGATAGAAAGTGGAGTATCCTATAGTCGGCCCCGCCCGACTTTAGCCTTTCCTTACTTGTTTAAAATAGAAATTGAAAGTAATGAAAAAGTGGGTTCTTTGCTGCCGCAATTTAAAATTAATTTTTAAGTCTTTTAAAATAAAGGACATCCCGACAATGACATTCCCATGTTAAATTCATTGGCAAGAGCCAGTTTTCACAACTTCTGAATCACACGAAAAATTGTACCGTAAAGTAAAGTAATTTTAAAATTATTTCCTAGACCAAAACCTACCCATTTTTGTATTAAATTTGTCAATTCTTTCTCCACTCGCATTAGGACTGTATTGTGTCCCATTTTTTCTCCTTACAATCAATTTAGCGAAGTACTTTATTAGGGCAATCAATGTGTTGGTTGGTTGGTGGTGGTGAGGTTGCTGCTGCATCACGCAAAAATGTTGCAAAACAAAAAACTTTAAATCTGTAATGAATGGTGCAATGACAAATCTGAGATGGCAACAATATTCCCCACTATTGTGTATAACTGAAAATGTCGCAACGAAATGAACTCCATGCTAAAAGTAAAGACAAGAAATATCACAGCTCCGGCGCTTCTTGTTTTATTGTTTCTATATCCTTTCTTGTAGTTTTATCGTCATGAAGAATTATTAGATTTACGCAAAAGTTTTGCTTGCAAGTGAAAAACTCCCAAGGATAAGTAACTAAGTGGAGCAGGGGAAGGATGCCCATATACATTATATTAAATATTATTAATTTCGACAGCAACCACATTTATAATTGTTCTAGAGAGTAAGTACCAGCAACGCCATCATAAAACTTACGGAGCTTCTTACTGACACTATTAATAAAATTTATATTGCGGAAATCAAAGTATTTCTTTATAAAAAATAAATAAGTAAATAAATTAAAAAAATAGTTTTTTAAGATTTAATAATTTTCTGTAAAATTAAAAAAAATTAAAAAAAAAATTGTATCTCATACAATGGTAGATAATTTAAAAAATCTTTAAAATTACTTTATGGCAAAAAAACATTATTTCCGATCCACCCTAGTGTCTAAAATTTTTTACTTTTTGAAAATCAGGAAATGAAGCTTTATTCCCCTTATCAAAATCAGAGAGAAGAACCAAACTGTGTGTGTGAAAGCTTCACATGAATTTACTCAAATGGTTTAACTACCTCTAGCTTGATTGCAAGGTCTTCAGGAGTACTTTAATCATAATATGACCATTCCGTTGATTTTTTACAATCATTTAATTAATTTTAATTTTGTTCCCGATTCTAAAATACAATACTTTCCATATCGCAATCCATCCCCTTTCATAAAAAGGAAACAATATAACAAATTGCGAACATCGAAATCAAATTATATTTGAGGAAATATTAAGCAAAATTGCTTTATGGTTAATTTAAATCAATAACGGCCAAATGTTGCTGACACAAAGATAGGGCGAAAAACTGAATTCGGAAAACAAACGAGTAAATCATCATAAAATATTGTAATTTACAAAATGGCACAATGAAATTGGAGCATTTCACATAAATTCTTTGGAAATTATTATATTTAAATTTAATCATTCAACCAACATTTCCTATGAAATGAATACCATTTTTAATACAAATTGTTGATGCGGTAGCATAGAAACAATGAGCAGAAAAGAAGAAGCAGCAGCAACAGTAGCAGCAGCAAAAACAACTTCTACTTTTAATTGGTAATCATGTGGAAAAATGAATTTTCCATTACATTAGTATTCTATGACAATCCATTTGACCAACACCAGTAAAAAAAGTGTTTTACCACTCACACTCATACTCTCACACATACAGACACATATATGTTCATGTGTATACCCCAACACCAATACCAACTCATTAGGAAAACCCCACATCCTTTGGTTGGGTGTTGTTGTCTACTTGAAACTTTTATTCGGCCAATTTCATACAATGAATACTAAACATTTTCTCCGTTTTTGTTGTTGCTAATGGCGGCGTGGGGAGGGGGTTGCAATTTGTGATGGTATCCTTATTTTCCCTCTCAACTCATCCACAACAAATTTCCTGCTAATTATACACAGACAGTCATCGATTTGCTTAGAAATACATATTTCTACATGGCCTCCCCGCCCCCTTCAAAAGAATATTTAGTGATGGTATTGTGGAAATGTCCTTTCGTATGTAACACAGACTTTCCACTCAAGTGGACACATAAAAGACTTTGTGCTAGAGCAAAAATCGAGTGTTGGGATGTTCATTTCTCCTACAGCATTGAGGTGAGTAAAAAAAAATATCGAAATTCGTACTTTTAAAGGGTTCCTTAAGGCACTACTTAACGCTCCCGTGAGAGCGGGCACGCAAATCATGGTGTAACATGAAGAAAAATAATGAAAATTTTACTCTCGCACGAGCATAGCTAGAATCTATAAATCGTTCTCTAATTAATGAACGGGACCAAAAAAGTGATATAAACCAATTTTTCGAATTTCTATACTTTTAAAGGATTAATGGGGAAAATAATATTTAGTACCAACAAAATGGTTGAAACTAAAATTATAAAATTTGGCGTGTACATTACTCTGACCATGTAGACGAGCAAAACAAATGAAAGTTTGCAAATTTGTACTTTTAAGGAGGAAGCGGGTCAAGAAGGGATAAAAATTGTACAATACCCTCTAAATCTGAAATTATAATTATTAAATTATCATGTAAAGGGTGATTTTTTAAGAGCTTGATAACTTTTTTTTTAAAAAAAACGCATAAAATTTGCAAAATCTCATCGGTTCTTTATTTGAAACGTTAGATTGGTCCATGACATTTACTTTTTGAAGATAATTTCATTTAAATGTTGACCGCGGCTGCGTCTTAGGTGGTCCATCCGCTTAGTCCAATTTTGGCATTTCCACGTTTTTGAGTAACAGAGACCCAATTGGTGCGAACGGCGACGAATCGAAAATTGGTGGTCATCATTAACACTGGCCGATACAGCTGCGATATTTTCTTCAGTTCGCACTCTACGTAAGCGTGTTGGTGGTTTAATGTCCAACAATGTAAATTTGGTGCGAAATTTAGTCACAATAGCCCGAATAGCCGCTTCAGTGGGTCGATTAAACTGACCATAAAATGGAAGCGCGCAATGAACTTTCTTAACAGAGCACGCATTTTGATAATAAAATTCAATAATTTGCAAGCGTTGTTCGTTTGTAAGACGATTCATGATGAAATGTCAAAGCATACTGAGCATCTTTCTCTTTGACACCATGTCTGAAATCCCACGTGATCTGTCAAATACTAATGCATGAAAATCCTAACCTCAAAAAAAATCACTCTTTATAAGTAGAGGATTCGCGCCTTTTGTACTTTCGAGGAGGAAGCAAGGCAAAACAATAATGGTGCCAACCACAGTGTAGCAGATATAATAAAGGCGATAACAGTGAAATTCGTTTTGTATATTCCTGTGACTATGTTTATGTTTTTAAGGGGGAAGCGATACAAAACGGGACAATAATAATGGTACAACTAGGGTTTGCATCCCGGGATTTCTTTGCGGGAAAAATCCCGGAAAGTTTCATATTTTCTGTTTCCCGTATCCCTGGAAATTTGTATGGGAATTCAGCTGAAAGTTTTACCTATATCTCGCACATTTTTCACCACATTTCACTATAAAATTATAAAAGGTACCAAAATAATTTAAGAAATGTCACTTTCAATTAGATATGTTAATTTACTATATGCAATTGATACGGAGTAAATATAACCAAAAAAAATTTTACAAATAATGATAGTTATATTTTGATATAATTCAATTTCGGAATTTTTTATATCTTTATAAATAAAGTCCGATAAATTGTTCTCCTGATATGATAATATCTGTGGCAAAATCGTAAAGGGTATACATATATAAAGTTTTACTAATAAATTACAATATATCCATACAATCTACAGTAACAACTATGTATTAACAAAAAATACAATATTGCTGCCTCAAAATATAAATATAGGTTTTCGAAGCTACTTCAAAGGGAACTGATAATTTAAGTTTTTTTTTTTAAATACATTTCTCGAGAGTGCAATATCATTCGCTATCGCGCTCCAATAAAATTAGATATAGACTTTCTGATGAGCCTATATATATACGTTGTCTGTTTTAAACAGTTTTTATATTTAAAAAACTCTTAATTTAAAAATATGTCTACAGACATATGGGCATCTCCCAGTGGCCCGCACGCCTTAAACTACGCCAAAAACAAGAAAGAAACTGAAAAAGTCGATCAGCCTTTTTAGTGTTCTAAAGCGCTTAAAGAGTACAACTTAGTACAAAATTATAAACAATTTTACATCGAAACGGACGCGACAAAAAACAGAAGTACTTTTGAAGGTCTTATATACATATATACTAGCTGAACCCCGCCCGCTTCGCCAGGCAAAAAAACAAATGGTAATATTAAAATCAGGTTTCATATTGATATTATCGTGGTCAGCAATGCATACGTTCCAATTTTCAGCCTTCTAGCTAAAAAACACTTTTGGCACGCCCCCACAACCCACGAAACGAAAATTCAAAATCCGACCTCATATTTATCTTTCTCGCCTTCTAGCTTAAAAAACACTATTGCCACGCCCACCAAACGAAAATTCAAAATCCAGCATCATATCTATCTCTCTCATGGTCAGTAATATATATGGACCAATTTTCAGCCTACTACCTCTCAAAAACACTATTGCCCCGCCCACAAAACGAAAATCCAAATTTCGGCATGAAATTGATCTTTCTCCGTGGTCAGTAATATATACATTCCATTTTTCAGTCTTCTAGCTCAAAGAAAACTATTGCCACGCCCACAAAACGAAAATCCAAATTTCAGCATCATATTTATCATTCTCGTGGTCAGTAATATATACGTTCCAATTTTCAGCCTTCTAGCTCTCAAAAACACTATTGCCACGCCCACTCCGCCACAAAATGAAAATCCAAATTTCAGCATCATATTTATAATTCTCGTGGTCAGTAATATATATGTACCAATTTTCACCCTTCTAGCTCTCAAAAACACTATTGCCACGCCCCCTCCGCCCACATAGCAAATTTTTAAAAATTCTATAGTTCCTTCCAGACCTGCATCTATCTGTTCAACAACATCGGTTCAGCCGTTTACACGTGATTGTGGAACAAACAAACAGACTTACACTGAGGTTTTATAATATTAATAGGGATGAAGATATATTTTGTTCGTAGATTTATGAAATATGAGAATTATCTATTAAAGTTTTTAATTAGGTACGGCAGAAATACGGACGGGACAAAAAATTCCACTCGTAGTAAACAAAATTTAGTAATTTTCGTTATAGCACATCAACTTTTAATAAAAATAAAAGAGAACAAGTTAACTGCAAGTTTCATAATAAAAAAAGTTATCTAAATAAGGAAATAATAAAATTAAAAGCTGTTTATGTGGTCTGGTTTCATTTTTTCATAGGCCATTTTCGGGAGATACCCATATGTATATAAAGGGTGGTTAAGTTGTAAGGGCCGATGTTGAATGTGAACCACACCAAAACGTAAAGTTTTTTTCTGCATTTCATTTGACATTTCTCAATTTCAGACTAACTCAATTTGAACCATGGAAATTTTCACAATCGAGCAACGCGTTCAAATCAACGTACATATCGTGCAATTTTCGAAGAAAATCATCTTCAGTGATGTGGCACATTTTCACCTCAGTGTATTCGTCAATAAGCAGAATTGCCGCATTTGGGCGAATGATAATCCAAGAGAGATTGTCGAAAAACCCATTAAGAGTGGCTATTTGGTGCGGTTTATGGACTGGCGGCATCATCGGGCCGTAAAAATGAGGCCGCCTAGGCAGTTACTGTGAATGGTGTTCGCTATCGTGAAATGATAACGAACTTTTTATGTCCCGAATTGGAATATGTGAATGTGGACGATATGTGGTTCCAACAGGACGGTGTCACTTGCCACATAGCTAACAATGGCTCTTTAGTGCCACAAATGCAATGGCCATGTTATCTTTATGTTATGTTATTATTATGCCTCAGCGTGACGACTCTCCGATGGAGGTGTGCCTCCGAGGTCGCGTCGGCCATTTGGCCGATATTTTGTTCCATACATAATTGAACCAATATTATCATAATAAAAAGAAATGACAATAATTTCCTAAATAATATGTGTTCTATTCAAAATCAACATCGGCCCTTAAAATTTAACAACCCTTTATTTTGGTTTTATCACTTTCACACTTTTGGCCACATTTTTCAGATGATTTAATGGAATTTGGCACATAACACTTTTTTGTACTCTAACTATATGGTGAAAATCGGTTTAGATTTCGATATAGCCATGATATATACATGATATGTGGTGTTTTTATTGGAGGAGGCAAAGCCGACAAGCCGCCGCCGCATGTTTCCGCACCAGCCGCGCCGCCGCCGTTTTCATTGGCTCAAATCGACTTCAACCACGCCGCCGATTTCATCGACTCATATCGACTTCAACCACGCCGCCGAGATTTGACGGAGTTCTAACTCAGTCAAATCTTACTAGCAAAACAGACAACCCACTTAAAATTACAAAAGAAAATATAAATGTCGACTTAGACAACCTACTGCTGTGAAATATATTGACCTTTCTTTGAATGATGACGGCTATAGAAAATTGAATGATTGTATTTTGATTTGAAAGTCGCATTTATATAAGTCAATTCCAGTACATGTGGCCATGTGTTCCTATAAATAACAATGAACAACAGCTCCTCTATTGAGCTTCTGCAGTGTGTCAAAGTAGGTAGAGTATTATTATTCTTTGGAAGGATTGTGATATTCAAGAATCACACGAAAAGCTGTAATTACAAAAATATTTATTAAATTCATCCATATTATAAATTTTGGGAATGGATTCCCAACTCCCAAAAAATTATTGTATGGGATAACAATCAGGGTGTCCAACCGCGATTAATCGAATAATTTTTGTCAAATATTTGTTCGAATAATAAAAAATCATGATATTCGAATAACGAATAATTCGAATAAATTGTCCCAAATAATCGATTTTAGCCTTAAAAACTAATGAAATCGTCGTATGCTTTGTATGATAAATTGATTTTGAATAGCCAGTTTGCTCCATTTGGGTAAAAAAACTATGAAACACCAAATATAAAGCCACAATTTTTTCGATTTGTGATTTGTATGCTCCACAGATATTAAAATAAAGATTTATCCGACATCATTTAAAAATAGCAAAAACTGGCCAATAGCTTCGGAATTATTTAAAATTTAAAGAATAGTAATTTCATAGAATAGTAAATTCATAGAAAATTTGAGGTTAACACCGCGATAATAAAGTCAGTTCTGTTATAAATCATATGTTATAAACCATATTATCAATGGATAACTTCTGATATTGTGCTCATTTAAGGGAAGGTTCTTTATTTTGATAAGATATTAAGATTTTTGCCAACTTCTACTGAATTTCGAATTTGATATTACAATTTTTAAATAAAATCAGATACGTAATAAACGTTCAATATATAGTGGAACTATCCGTAAACTGGCGTGTCTTGTCTATATAACTATTATTAATTATATTTTATTTAAGTGGACAATTGTTCGGTTAATCGAAGAACTCTCGACTTCATCATTCGATTAATTTGAAATCTTTTGTTTTCAAATAACATAGAAGTCCGAATAATAGGATACCCTAATAACAATATTAAATTATTGGAACATTGGCTAATATTAACGAATATTGAACTACTTGGCAAAAAATAAAAGTAAATTGTTCCTTCCGTTTTCCAAAAATTGTCAATTATATAAGGGTAATCGAATAACAGTACGAGCCGGCAAATAAGCCGAAAGCCGCCGACCCATTTTGAACAGCGCCGCCGCCGCCGATAATTATGGTTCGGCTTGTAACTCTGATTATGAAGGAGAAAAATACACTTTTTATAAAATAGTTATACAATTTTGGAAATGTGAGAACAAGGCCTTTAATAATATGTAACATCAAATTACATTTTGTGCACATAAATCTACAAATTTAATAAATTTTTAGGAAAACAAATTCGTATTGAACATTGCGTAATATCTACCAAATTTGAGTTGTCAAAAAGAAACTTTTGTGAAAAAAATGTTTCCAAAAATAATGGTTAGCAAAGTTTTTGCATCTTTTCAAACAAATTATCCAAATTTCCAAAATTTGGAATTTTGTACAAAAAATTTCGCCATTTCTTTATACACTGCAGGGATGTGGTAATATTTTCTGACTAAAAAACCAAAAAATATTCTAAACATTTTCCAATCGGTGCTTTACTTTTGCAAACAAAATTTATATAGAAAAGTTAGCAATTTTGAAGAGGATCTCCCCGATATTTCTGTTGACCAAAATTACTCAGGAAGAGCATTAAACCCTTCGAAATTATGTTTCCTCACGAAAAAAGAAAAGTAGCATCTGCAGGAAGAAACGGAATAATACTGTCTCCTTTAAAAAAAAAAACTATAGAAGTGGGATTTTTATAAGCTTTCTTGGTTCAAAACTTCTAACTTCTGATTGAACACATTTGCACAAATCTTTCTTAACAAATCTTTATAAGTATAAATATTTTGAAAATCAACTTGATGCGTGAGACATTCTGACTTCAAAATGATCGCAACGTTAAAAATACGATATTACCATCACAAAAATTGTAACAACTCTGCTCTAAGCATGTGAAATTTAGCTAAGATATTTTTCCTTTTCAAAAAATACCGAATTAACTCCATAAACAATTGATTTTGAACCACTGTGCACTACACATACTGATGTGCGCGATGCAGAATTGGCAGTAATAATTTCTGAGCGGTACACTGTACCACACCTCTGTGGACGGAGTTATTCTTAGTTAAATTAGTCGATCGAATTGCCAATTATATCGACTGTAAAAGTCGGAAAGAATCAACATTCCCTCACTGAATCATGATTTCTGAAATTAATTTCCACTATTTGCAAGCGTTGTTCTGTAGTTAGTTTATTCATGATGAAATTGCAAGTCAGACCGAGCACAATTGATAACAGCGTGGCCAGATCTGACCGTTTGATCGTTATTAGAAAATGTAAGTTCTAAAAAACACGCGACACAGTAGCAATATTAGCACCAAATGTTCATTATTTGACATATTTGTTAGGGTATCATTTAGTTGAGTATTTTATGTCGAATTCTACAATCCACCTAGGGTATAGTCAAGTCGTTGTAGCCGAACATATAATCGGCTCTTCATACTTAAGTGTGCTTATTGAATGTGTAGCCAGAAGTGTGCAATTAGTAAATCATTTACACCCACTTCCACCATCCAACCCGCAATATTTTTGTACAGCCATCGACCCACACTCCCCACTGGCATCACAGTTCCACCATCCTTGATGTGTTTGGTGTTGACTTTCAACACTTGTCGGTTTGTTCCTTTTTTCCCTCAGTTCGAAGGGATGCTGGAAAAGTGATGTTACCAAAGTCAATCTTCCTCGCAATACTTTGCCGCTTTTCCTATTAAAATATGGGTGAGATGGCGGCGAGGCTGTCTGCACTGGTTGTTGGCAATAGGATATTGGCATTGGTCGTCGTCGTCGCCATCGTCCTCGTCCTCGTGGCACTGGATGGTTGGTTGGTAAGTTGTAGGTGTAATATTGTATTGAGCTTATATTGTCAGTTATCTCACAAATACGTTTTACTTATACTCGTGCCGAATATATCGTTGCCATGTAGGACGTGAGTACGTCAGACGGACTTGCCAAGCCAGCGGCGGCATCTACATTTCATATGTTCCATACAAGCAACCAAACATATTCGTCGTTCATTCATTGTTGCCTGAAGCTGCTATGGATGCTGGGTGGTGATGTGAACGTGGAGATTGTGTTGACTCAAAATCAAAATCGAGGAAGTGTCTATAATTTGTGTTGTGTAACATGTTGTGAGTACGTGATTCAATACATTGGAATCATATAAAAAATTAACAACATCTACACCATTACATACATATTCGTACATACATATGTATGTATGTACGTATGTATATTGGAAGGACAACAGGAGTAGTGCCATCAAGTGAAGTAAAACGTGAAAGAAAATCATATTGTTACACATGAAGTAATTAACTGCTCGTGAAGGAATTTTAATTTAACGCAAATGAATAGAAACGAATTTCGATTCGATTCTCGTTTTAATGAAGTCAACATTTATTGCATGTTGCCTTGCCTCTTGGCCATAATGTGATGTGCTCCTAATGTGTTACAAGTTGGTCAAGTTTTAATGATGCCTAATGGAAGACACAAACACATGTGAATGACCAAATGGAAGGTTGTAACTATTATAAAATAGAAAGACTTGAATGCGTTCCACAATGTCATTGTCGAAATGACATCAATCGATGCGTGAGACCATCTGACTTTATTCAGGAGCAGTAACGATGACTGAGGTAATGATGGCTGAGTTGGAGTCTCATCGGACCAATTTCTTGGAAAATGGGCCTGTTTAAAATTTTTCGAAGAAAATCATCTTCAGTGAGGAAGCATATTTGCATCTTGATGGTCTCGTTAATCGTAAAAAGTTTGGGTTCAGAAAGCAACACAACATCTCACTCTATAGTTCAATCTTAGAAATGCGACTGGTCAAGGTTTTTTAAAGAATTTTTATGAAATTAAACTCATTTTCTCCTTGAATTCACTTTCTATAATTGTCAAAATTCACGAAATCCTTGATTGGTTCGTTGAGGGGTTTTCGAACGTAATCATCTTCAGCGAGGTGTCACATTTTGATCGTGATAACTTCATTATTCATCGAAACTTTCACATGTGGGGGTTCAGCAAATGCACAATGGCTCTTTCCAAATATGTAACTAAATCACATTTTGGATGTATTGTTTTTGTGGATGTCTAGAAGCACCATCCTATTATTCTTCGGCAAGTTTATCTTTCGAGATGTAAGCATATTTTTGTAGCATTATCGGAGCCGAATGCACGCATACTTCAGTCAATGCACAAATTAAAATTTAGCAACGCGATAAGAAATTTATCCGAGACACCCCACATAACTTAAACTCGTAAACACATCTAATAATGCCGTGTACGAAAAGTGATTTATATTCAGTTCATGCCATACAATGAGAGATATCTGATTGGTTTTTATACCCTACATCATTTCGTGGACTAGGGTATTATAAGTTAGTTTCGCGCCAAATGTTTGTAACACCAATAAATAATCGAGCTAGACCCACCTTTAAGTATACCGATCGGCGTAGAATCACTAGCTGAGTCGATTTAACGATGTCTGTCTGTTCGTCCGTCCGTATGCTGTCCATCTAAGCTTGTTCGCACTCTACAGGTCGGAATTGTTGTCCGATTGTCATGAAACTTGGCAGAAGTTAGTTTTTCTGGCCAAGGACCATCGGTATTGAATTTGGAGGAAATCGGTTAAGATTTAGATATAGCCCCGATACAAATGTCGCTCCCGATTTGACTTTTTCCGCCCTATAAAGCACATATAGTACATGATTTTCTTCTAATTCGGCTTAACACCTTATAATCAAACTAGAAATACCTGTGGCGAAAGCGAGTTGAATCGGTTCAGATTTAGATATAGCCCCCATGCAAATGTCGCTCCCGATTTCACTTCTTCCGCTTTAGAAACCACATATTGTACCCGATTTTCTTTAAATTTGGCACAACATTTAATAATCAAACTAGAAATCCTATGCTGAAACTGGGTAAGATCGGTTCAGATTTAGATATAGCCCCCATACAAATGTCGCTCCCGATTTCACTTTTTCCGCTTTAGAAACCACATATTGTACCCGATTTTCTTTAAATTTGGCACAACATCTTATAATCGAACTAGAAACACCTATGCTGAAACTGGGTAAGATCGGTTCAGATTTAGATATAGCACCCATACAAATGTCGCTCACTATTTCACCATTTCCGCTCTAAAATCCACATATTGTACCCGTTTTTCTTTAAAATTGGCACAACATCTTATAATCCAACTTAAAACACCTGTGGTGAAAGTGCGTAAGATCGGTTCAGATTTAGATATAGCCCCCATATATAGCCCCGCCCGACTTTAGCCTTTGCTTACTTGTTGATCTATATGGAAGGTAGCACGCAGGACGGGAAATCGTCAATATGTTCTTTGCAACATCGAAACATATTTTTTCCTTTCTTTCGAATAAAACATTCGAACTTTAATAAAGTAAATTATGTCATTTCTCATAGCAAACACATTAAAATCTAGTTTTTTAAAATTTATAAAAAATAAAATATTTCACTGAAATTCTGGTCTGGCGATATTTCGAAAGTAATTGAAATTACCTTCAAAACAAGGTATATCACATTAAAATCGGTCAAGTGTTACAGGAGTTAGAGGCGATTGAATGAACGACAACAGTTTTGTGAGAAGAATGCATACAAAAACTTTCGAAATAATAGCAGCTATCGAGTTCAAAAATCGTACCGCTAATTTGTGTGGGAGGAAATATAAAAAAAATGAAAAACCAATTTTTAGCACCGAATCAGCTTATAGATACTGTCAAAATTTCAAGAAGATCGGTACAGAGGTTTACAAAGAAACACAAATTCATTTTTAAAGACGTAATCAATAGAGAATGACGATTAAATGATATAACAAAAATTACGTATGTCAGAAGCCAAACGCCGCATACCGAATCAAACATATATAAAATGGTTTCTCATGTACTAACATACATTTTGAATTTGAGTAAAGTTGGATCATAAAAATTTTCGAAATAAATCCACCAAGCTCCACCTACCGGGTCAATTTATAAAGAAAATTTTTCCTCGACATTAAACAAACATACAATCTGGAAATAGGTTAAATTTTCCATACACTGGTTTCAAACTTCATATAAACCTAATCGGACACAACCGAACCTATAGAATGAATATGGTAAGATATGATGCTCTGCCAAACACATCCCCGAACATATATATAGGGTCCGCCATCTAACGTTTTTTTTTTCAACTATTCAACCGCTGGACTATTATTTGTGCAGCCATTTGAATGAAATTATTTTCCATTATTAACCGGAAGGATTGTACTTTCAAATAAAAAAGAAATTTGAGAAAATGTTCAGTAGTTTTTTTTATAGCATTTTCAAAAAAAAAGTTATTTGTTGAAATATGTGGTTTCTAGAGCGGAAAAAGTAAATCATAGGAGACATTGGTATGGGGTCCGCAATCTAACGTTTTTTTTTCAACTATTCAACCGTTGGACTATTATTTGTGGGGTGCCTCAGCAGCCATTTGAATGAAATTATTTTCCATTATTAACCGGAAGGATTGTACTTTCAAATAAAAAGAAATTTGAGAAAATATTCAGTAGTTTTTTTATAGCATTTTCAAAAAAAAGTTATTTGGCGGACCCTATATATAAAAATCGAAGTTAAAACCTATTATCGAATATATTAACTTCAGTGACAGCTACAATACTGAAATTTTCTGTGAGTGCATCTGGCATCAATGTGCGTAATTGTTAAGTTAAAACCTATTATCGAATATAGACATCGAAACATTATCAAATATAGATCCAGTGTAAATAGTTGTACAAAGATTGTGCGGAAAGTGGGCGTGACCCTTCCCATAGAGTATATTTGACACCGAGATGGGCGGAAAGTGGCCGTGACCCTTCCCATACGTGTTGTGTGAGTTAATTTAGTTGTAATCTGCTTAGACAATACAAAAAAGGGCGGGATTTGAAAGATGGGGAAATTTTGATTTGAATTTTGTAAAACTACACGGTTTCTTTGGAATTTCTTAGCACAATAGTAAATAAAGGTTAAAAAAAAGAAATATCCATTCGTCAAATGACGACTTAAGTCAAGAAAACGGAAATTATATAAATTAGTGAACGATTTGATTCTATGCATTTTGAATGTAGTATATTCGAAATCCAGCTATTCGATTAAGTAATTTCTTCTTACGACTGATGTTTTTTGTTTTGATAATGGAAATGAGGAGAATCACGCTAAACCAAAAATCTATTTGAGTTCTGACAATTCTTCCTTTATTCGCCGTAATCTGACGTTCTGTTCTTCAATGTTCTCCATGGAACATATACATTTCTTTAGTATCTCGGGAAAGTACCTTGATTATAATTGGTACATATATTACCCGTCAATATGAAAGCTGATTTTAATTTTACTGTTTGTTTTTGCCTGGCGAAGCGGGCGGGGGTTCAGCTAGTTTATATGTAAACGAGAAATTTCCTATGGCTTTTGATGAAAACCGGTAATACGAAATATTAATATGGATGGATTTATAAAAAAAAAATGTCGTAATCCTATAACTTTGAAATTTTGCATATTTTGAGGTCATGATTTTTTCGTGTGAAAGAAATTTGCAGATAAAATGTTAATTTTAGCGAAATAAATATAAAATTGTTATTTAAAAATATAAAAAGAGTTAGTTTTTCGGTAGAAACAGCTAAATTTGTGATGTAATCACCAGGAAAATTTCAGAGTCGCATCGCTAGTGTATATATTTATTTAATATTTTCTATTCACACCGAAAAATTCAGTATTTTTTTATTTTTTTTGCAAAATTATATTTGCTTTTTTATTTTTTCCTATGCAGGGATCTTCCTCGGTACAAAACTAGGGAAGATAAGCGAATTTTATAATACTATAATATATATATATAATATACTATAATCGTAAACAAGTAAGGAAAGGCTAAAGTCGGGCGGGGCCGACTATATAATACCCTACACCACTCCCTGCGTATATACCTTTTTGATTACTAAACCCAGGTATTTCATGAAAACAAATTTATCTAGTTCATATAAATTATACAGTAACAATAAATTCATATTTAATCAAATTTAATGAGTATGGTAATAATAAAGAAATTGGCCCAATTTTCCAGCAGATATTCCGAGTAAAGTAAATATAACATGATATTGAAAAATTGATCAAGACCAATGATAAATACAGATTATACAGCGATGAATCGGACGGACATTTAAAGGGGGCCTATAACAACACTTGAGGCCTGTGCCAAAAAATGCGTCTATATATTTCTCATTCACGGGAAGTATTCCTAGTTGAAACATACACTGATCTGTTAAATCGGAAATGACATTTGTATGGTGTTATATTGAAACCTGGAACGATGTGATTGGTGAAATATAATATGTTAAGTTTGGCCAAAATCGGTTAAAGATTCGAGAGTGACATTTGTATTGGGGCTATATCTAAATCTGAACCGATCTTACCCACTTTCAGAATAGGTATTTCTAGTTCAATTATAAAATGTTGTGCCAATTTTAAAGAAAATCGGGAACAATATGCGGTTTCTAGAGCGGAAATGTCAAATCGGGAGCGACATTTGTATGGGGGCTATATCTAAATCTGAACCGATCTTACCCACTTTCACCATAGGTGTTTCTAGTTCGAGTATAAAATGTTGTGCCAAATTTAAAGAAAATCGGGTACAACATGTGGTTTCTAAAGCGGAAAAAGTCAAATCGGTAGCGACATTTGTATGGGGGCTATATCTAAATCTGAACCGATCTAACCCGCTTTCGGCACTGTTATTTCTAGTTTGATTATAAGGTGTTAAGCCAATTTTGAAGAAAATCGGGTAGTATATGTGCTTTATAGGGCGGAAAAAGTCAAATCGTGAGCGACATTTGTAGGAGGGCTATATCTAAATCTGAACCGATTTCCAAATTCAATACCGATGGTCCTTGGCCAGAAAAAATAACTTCTGCCAGGTTTCATGACAATCGGACACAAATTGCGACCTGTAGAGTGCGAACAAGATTAGATGGACAGCAGACGGACGGACAGACAGACATCGTTAAATCGACTCAGCTGGTGATTCTAAGCCGATCGGTATTGTAAGCCGATCGGTATTGTAAGCCGATCGGTATCGAGCTAGACCCGATCGGTGGGTCTAGCTCGATTATTTCTTGGCGTTACAAATATTTGGCGCGAAACTAACTTAAAATGCCCTAGTCCACGAAGTGGTGTAAGGTATAAAAAGTGGGACAACACATTAAACAAACCAAAAATTAATTTTAGTAATGTGCATCAACAAATTTTTGAAGCCAGCTTAAATATTTTTATTATGTCATAAGGGTATACTAAGTTTGTCATTCCATTTGCACCTTGAAATATCGACCTGAAATCCTATAATATATATATATATATATTTGATCGTCATAAAAATGTGTTTCCAAAATCTTTCTTTCAAGGGATACAATAGGGACAGACGAATAAAAATAGTACCAACTAAACGGTTATAGCTAGAATCATAAAATTCGGTGTGTACATCCCTCCAATTGCGTAAACACGTAAAATAAAGAGATTTTCGTACGTATAAAGGTTAAAATGGGAAAAGGAATAGAAATTGTCCCAACCAAATGGACGCAGCTAGAATCATTGGAATTCGAATCCGTTGACTACATAGAAACGTAAAATATTTTTTTTTCCAAATTTGTACTTTACAAAAACAGATAGAATCATGAAGTTAGGCTATCTTGCACTGTGCACGTGAAAAATAATGAATTCAAAATGTATGCTTTTGGAATTAAAGTAGGATCGAAATACAACCAACCAAACCGTTGTAGCTGAAAAGACACCTACTATTCTCCAATATTTATGGGTTTTAAGCTTTTTTGTATATTTAATATAAACAAATTTACTTTGACACAAAATAAAAAAATTGGTTACTTAGATGTTCACAATCTGGTAGAGTTTGCGTTTAGAGAGACTTGGCATTTTTAATGATTTAATTGTAATCTGAAGTTTAATAAAAATATAGATTTGTTGGTGATGGACAATATTTAGATTTCCAAAGTGCCCTGATTCATTCATTACAAAGTTGCACAAAAATTACAAAGGATTGTTGAGTAATTATAGTCTTTAAAAATATTAACTCCTTCTAAGCAGAAAATGAAAAACTGAGTGCACAGTATTGCTATGTTTGGTTTCTACTTTCAGAATTTTATTGGCGTTTTCATGACCCATCATTTTTTTCATTTTTTCGAACGGCGTTTTACATCAAAAATATATTATAATGTGGTACTGGAATTGTACGACAAATTAAGAAAAAATATATGCAAACCTTGAGCTGAACATTCGATATGTGCTCTCTTACCAACAGCAACAGAGACAATTAAACTAAACAAATCGCTATCAGCCGCATTTCAAGAGCACATTTGAATAAAAAGCACCTCAAGGACCAACAAAGACAAATTTCCCCATTTTAGTATTCATTGCCAACAAAAAATAACTAAGAAAAGAAAAACAAACTTTTTCCCAGCATAACTCCCTCCTCATTCGTTTCAGAAAAAAAACATGAAACCAAAACAAAAGAAAATTTGTTTAAATGACCCCTTGTGGCTTTCTTGATGATGCATAATTTCACACCATAAATGTGTTAAAAAGCCTTTGCTGCTGCTAATATGGCCAAATCCAAGCAGCAGCAGCAAATGGAAACGTGGCCAAGCAAAGGCACTCGAATAACTTTGCGCAAACTTTCATTTAACCCCACAGCCAGCACCAGCAGTAATAATAATAACCATGAGATTGAGGATGAATATACTCCTGGGGCCAAATGAACCACAACAAATACGAGTAGGAACAACTACGACAGGACGATGATACGGCCAACCAACAAGAGCCACTCATCATTTTTATTTGTTTGTGGTTTGTCCCTAAACCGACAACAACACCATCACCAAAGTTTAAGAAGCCTTGGAAAGGCAGCCCAGGAAGGAGCAGTTAAAAGATGAATGACAAAAAGGCAATGATAAAACGTCTGTTTACCTTGGCGAAAGTGAGTGAAGCGAATGCATGATAAATATGTCTGAACAACAAAAAGTCAAAACATATTGTCGTTTGCTACTCCTCCTTTGTTTGGTTTCGTAGGATGGTGATAAAAAGTTGAATTATTCCTGGAGGACATGATAAATGGGGCGGATCGGAGATGATTGTTGTTGGCGATTTGTTGTGTGTCAATTTTCTAATAAAAAACATTCTCGCCACCCAATTCTGCTGAGAATAAATTTAATGTGGAGACTTGAGAAGGCGTTGTTGGAAAATTTATTCATGACTGTAATAAAATCATACTTATTAATGGCTTTTCAGGAGTTTTAAAATTATGCTTTAGGAACTTCAGATGCAACCAATAATAAGTGAAATTCATTGGGAAGCATTTTGGACTTACTGTATTGAAGGATATAAATGGCCAAAAACTTGATTAAAAGTCGTCAACCTGTATATAAAACGTGTCGAAATTAAACATTTTAAATTAAATTAACATTTTTCCTATGTACACTGCAAAGCTTTATTCAGTACCTTTTTATGCTACAGGCGGGGTAGAAACTTTACATACGACCCATGAAGAAAAAGGGACCTTGAAAAGTATAGAAATGTATTTTGAAATACTACATCATTTCAGTTCATTAATTCTCTAATAGTAGTTCTGAACCGAACCACTATGAGTTTTTTAGCCATTTGACCAAAAGGAATAACAATGTATTAACACAATGTATTCAAACTTTAATCTCTTTTGTTTTTTATACTTTATATATTTTTTCCAAAATTCGAATATTTGGAATCAGTTTCCAAACTGGAAAAAAACAATAAAATATATAATATTATTCTTTCATCGTAAGTAAATTTTTAAATTATATATTTGTATCTCAAGACAAAGTCTGAAAATTTAAATAAAAATAATTTAATAAATTTAAATAAATGCCACCATGCCATTTGTAAATAAATTTGCATTCTATTAAATATAGATGCAAAATGGTCTTGAACCAGGACAATATCCCAATTCAAATCAAATGTTGATTACAGACCAAAACAAGTAAGAAAGGCTAAAGTCGGACGGGGCCGACTCTATGATACACTCCACTTTCTATCCGAATACAATTCAATTCGGTGAAAAAGTGAAAACGGGAAGGTTTTTTGTATCCTATAAATGTATGTGTTTGACAAAACATGTTAAATCGGAAAGGACATTTGTATGAGGATACATTGAAACCTGGAACGAAATAGGTGAAGTGTATAGTTTGGCCAAAATCGGTTAAACTTTTAGGAGCAACATTTGTATTTGGGCTATATTTAAATCTGAACCGATCTTACCCACTTTCAACATAGTTTTGTTTACTTGGTCTATAAGATGTTGTGCCAATTTTAAAGAAAATCGGGTACAATATGTGGTTTCTATAACGCAAAAGTCAAATCGGGAGCGACATTTGTATGGGGGCTATATCTAAATCTGAACCGATCTAGCCCGCTTTAGCCATAGGTATTTCTAGTTAGATTATAAGATGTTGTGCCAAATTTAAAGAAAATCGAGCACAATATGTGGCTTTTAAAGCGGAAAAAGTCAAATCGGGAGCGACACTTATATGGGGGCTATATCTAAATCTGAACCGATCTTACCCAATTTCTGCATAGGTGTTTCTAGTTGGATTATAAGATGTTGTACCAAATTTAAAGAAAATTGAGTACAATATGTGGTTTCTAGAGCGGAAAATGTCAAATCGGGAGCGACATTTGTATGGGGGCTATATCTAAATCTGAACCGATTTGACCTATTTCCACAATAGATGTTCCAAGTTTAAATATAAGATGTTTTGCCAAATCTGAAGACAATCTGCTACAATATGTGGTTTCTAGAGCGGATAAAGTCAAATCAGGAGCGAAATTTGTATGGGAGCTATATATAAATCTGAACCGATCTGACCTATATTCACCATGGGTTTTCTAGTGGAAATATAAGATGTTTTACCAAATCTGAAGACAATCTGATACAATATGTGGTTTCTAGAGCGGAAAAAGTCAAATCGGAACCGAAATCTGTATGGGGGCTATATCTAAATCTGAACCGATTTAATCCATTTTCAACACAGATGTTTCTAGTAGAATTATAAGGTAATGCAAGGTAATTTGAAGAAAATCAAGTGAAATATGTGGTCTCTAGAGCGGAAAAAGTCAAATCGGGAGCGAAATTTGTATGGGAGCTATATATAAATCTGAACCGATTTTCTTCAAATTAAATAGCGTTCGTCCTTGTCACGAAAAACTTCATTGTGCAAAGTTTCATTTAGTTATGTCTACAATTGCGACCTGTATCGTGATTACAAGAATAGATGGACAGACGGACGGACGGACGGACATTGCTAAATCGACTCAAATAGTGATTCTAAGTCGATCGGTATAATTAACAATGGGTCTATCTCGTTTCCTTTTGGGTGTTACAAACAAATGCACAAAGACATAATACTCGTGGAGTGTATAAAAATACAAACGAAAAAACTAAAACAAATGAGCGTTGGCACGGCAGAAGTATTGCTGGGTAAATATACCTACATATACACATACTTACATATGCAACAAAATGAGATGCTTGTAAGATGGCATGTGTGCGATTTTTTAAACGCATATTCGGCAAGTGAGTTGTGCTTCTCGTTCGTTTGTGAGAATCATATCCTTATAGAGGCCGATTTTGATGTTGAAAAGTCGCTGCGAAGCCACTTGAAAAGAATTTTGTCATGATCGTGGTAGTATGCAGCCAATATCCCAGTTCAAAAAAAATAATGATTACAGACCAAAAAAATACAAACGAAAAAACTAAAATTTAAATATTTTTTTCCGTTGATAGAAAATATGGTCCGATTTCTAAAATATATCGGATTGCCCATTTTTTAATGTTAATAGCTCAAAATAAGCCTTGGGTCCTTGTCTAATTTAGGTTTTTTACAGAACTCAGAAATGTGTACCAGGACAAAAGTTATTGAATTTTGGCCATGGATTTTGATTCTGAACCACTGTGCACAGTCCATTTTGGTACTAGATTTATCTCTCCATTCCCATTGGGATTTTCGATCCCAACAGAGCTACAACTATTAGACGTTTTTTTTGGAAAATGTGGACGTTCTAGCTCATTTCATTTAGATGCTAGCGTGCTTTCAACAGACGGGCATGCGATCACGAATATATACTTTATATTTTGAGTTGTTACAAACAGTATGGCAAACTTGGAATATCCCCATCCTATGGTGGAGGGTATAAAAATCCTACAACACTATTTTACTCTATTTTGTAATAACTAGAAGAATGAGAAGAGTTATGCTCAAAATGTTCTAAATTACATAATTAATATAGATATTAGGGTGAGTCGATTTTTTTCGCACAATGCGTCTGGCATAAATGTAATCTACAGAAATAAAGACGGAAAATTGAGAAATAAAGACGGAATTAAAGTCGATTTCTAGGAATTCATCGTAGACTCATGGTTTCTTGGTGAAATGTTCTTAGATTTTTCTTTAGATTACTAATGTTCTATCTTACAACATAACTCTTCTCATTCTTCTAGCTATTAAAAATATAACAAAATAATATTTTAAGATTTTTATACCCTCCACCATATGATGGAAGAAGAAAAACCGATGTTACAGTTTTTACGGTCAAGCCACCAGTGAGCTAAACTCTCTTGAAAGCACAGGAAAAATTGTGTTTTCCCGTGCAATTTGAATAAATATAAATCTTATCCTTGCCTTAAAAGAACCTATTGGTCGTATTATTGGATCTTTAGAAACAAGTTTTGTGTTTTTTCATAGTGACAACTAAAATTTCATATTTCTGGGAACATTTTGAATTAGAAAGTGTTTTGAAAAGTGACCAACATGTTATTCTAATTTATTACCTCTTATTAATAAACTAATGAACAATTATTAGTTCCGATGGTTTTTCACTGAAATTTTGGCAAAGTGAGACCTTTATTGTTGCAGCTAAAAGTTGACTACGCAGTTTTGAGGGGCGCTACCCCATCTCGTCAGAACTTTCGCAACGAATGTATGTGTTTGACTTAAATCAGGGTTCATACTAGTACCAGCGGTCACATATTTCAAATGAGAAGCGCTGATAAACAAAATATTCCACCGAACTAAGTCGACACACTAAAAATCTCACTTTGCCAATTCAATGTTATACATGTGTTATACAATGTGCTCGCATCGCTCGCAACAATGCAAAAGTTGTTGTTGTACGGTATGTCCCGTCATCACTGTACCTCGTGTGTATTCTTGTTGTTTGTATGTATAGTTGTTATGTTGTATGTGTTGCCATTTATTTTGGTTTAAGACCAATGGTTGTGCTGAAGTCTCCAGCTGATTTTGCAAAATTATTTAAAAACAAGTAAGGAAAGGCTAAAGTCGGGCGGGGCCGACTATATGATATACTCCACATATAAATCTGAAGCGATCTAACACATTTTTACCACAGGTGTTTCTAGTTGAACTATAAGATGTTTTGCCAATTTTGAAGAAAATCTGTTGAAATATGTGGTATCTAGAGTGAAAAGGGTCAAATCGGGAGTGAAATTCGTATGGGGGCTAATCTAAATCTGAACCGATTTTCTTCAAATTAAATAGCGTTCGTCCTTGTCCCGAAAAACTTCGTTGTGCAAACTTTCGTTTGGTTCTGGCTACAATTGCGACCTATATCGTGATTACAACAATAGATGGACAGACGGACAGACAGACAGACAGACGGACATTGCTAAATCGACTCAGAAAGTGATTCTAAGCCGATCGGTATAATTAACAATGGGTCTATCTCCCTTCCTTTTGGGCGTTACAAACAAATGCACAAAGACATAATACTCTCGTGGAGTGTATAAATAGAAACCATTATTTCATCTCTTTCAAACTCACACAGTCGCTGAAAAGGACATCTCGGAACACTACTTTAAAATTTCGAAAATTAAAATAAAATTGTAAAGATTATAAAATATCAAATTGGCGATAACATACCACCTCAACACTTTTAAAGTAATTGAACTTACCTTCCAAAGAAGTTATAGTACATTAACATCGATCAAATATTTCAGGAGTTATATGCGATTGAATGAAAACAAGTAAAAACAGAGAAAAGTTCGACTATGCCGAACTTTATATACCCTCCACCATGGGTTGCATTCGTAGAAGTGCAGTAACATTACAAGAAAAACAAATAAAATTTTGAAAAAATAATTTTATAAATAAATATAACATTTTAAACCACGCAAGAGTAAATAGCACATCTTCAAAACAGCAAAAATACCCTATATATGTAGGGAACATTTGCAGCTACAGCTTTTTGGTTGATTGTATTTCCATCCTATTTCAATGCCAAAAGTATGAATTTTGAAAATCCATTATCTCTCAAGTACAATGTTATAAATAACCTAACTTCCTGATTATAACCATTTTAGCCGTAAAATTAAAAAGTACGAATTTGGAAAATGATTTAAATTTTGTTGGTACCATTTTTATCATCTTTTTCCCATTTTACCCCCGTAAAAGTGCGACTTTCGAAAATCTATTTATTTTACGTATCTACGTAATTACACCATGTTTATCCCTCTGTTCCCACTGTATTCCCTGGAAGTACGAATTCGGGACTGTGTCTACACAGTCAGAGGAATGTATGCACCGAATTTCATTATTCTAGGTGTAGCCGTTTGGTTGGTACTATTTGTGCTTCCCTATGCCCATTTTACATCTTAAAAGTACGAAGTTGTAAAAAAAAATCCCTTTGAAAAAATTTTTATATTTTGCGAGTCTATGCAATTAAAGGAATATGTGTGCACCAAATTTCATGACTCTATCTGCGACCATTTGGTTGGTACCATTTGTATCCCTTTTTCCCATTTTAGCCCCTTAAAAGTACGAATTTGAAAAATACCCTTTTATATTACGTATCTACTCAATTAGTAGAATGTAGACACCGAATTTCGTGCCTCTAGTTTTTGTCGTTTTATAGGCCATTTTTATCCCTTTTTGCCCTATTGTGATGCTAGCGTGCTTTCAACAGACGGACGGACGGACATGGCTAGATCGTCTTAGATTTTTATTATGGTCAAGAATACATATACTTTCAAGGTGTTACAAACGGAATGACAAAGGTATAAAAATGAAAAAAATCGCAATTTCACCACTGTTAAATTGGTCATAGCTCTTGAAAAATGTGTACAAGTTTTTTCCAAAAATTCGTATAAAATATTTTTTTATGGGAAGAATAAATACACAAACTTTTGAAACAATCCAAATTATCGAGGTTAAAAGTCTTTTCGCTTGACACGGTATTATGCTAAAACATAATAATTGACAATGTTAATTTATCATGGGACATTTTACCGACAACTGTATAGGAATGCCTTGTATTTGATTGTAATTTAACCATGTTTAAACAAGGTTCGCCAAGAAATTCAATTTTAAGATTAAAGTTTAGTTTATTTCTACTGCGGTTTTAATAGACAAACCGAACCAAAGACCGTACGCAATATGCGAATGCATGCATACTCCTTGCAATCTTCCGGTATGAGTAGATTTCTTTTATTTTCTCATTTACTGCTAATTAGATTTGTTCGGTTGTTACCATAAAAAAAGCCTCCCACTTCACATGCCCTTTGAAGATCATAAATTTACGAAAATAGACAAAAAGGAAACAATAAAATGTCTTGTACGAATTTTGCATGAAATGAAGACCAATGCTAATTAACTGACCGAGACCGAGTATTCATACACAAAGGGTGTGGAAAGGGAATGAAAAAAAAATAGAAAACATGATTTTGCATCTTCCCTGTTAACACGATACAATTAGAACGCAAAAATTAATCCAAAATTTTCAGAAAATTTCACTTTTGAGTCAGAGTACAAAAAGCTCACCCTAATAGTTCAAGCTTCATTATTCCTATAGGGTGAGACATTTAAAATTTTAAATTTAACCTACCGATTACTTTGACTTTGAAAGGTAGAATAACATGTATTTTTATTTTCATTTTCAGGTTTATGTTTGACATTTGCGCTATACGCTCGAACAAAACTGGGAAATATTAAAAACTTACTTCCAAAGTAACGCAAAATGTAAGAAATTTACGTGGAAAATTTTCAAGAAGAGATCGACATTTTGTTCAGCCTTCATGAAGCTTATTTTCATCTCGGTGGCTTTGTCAATAAGCAAAATTGCCGCATATGGGGTTCAAAGAACCCACACGTGACTATTGAGAAGCCACGTGCATCCACAACGAGTCACTGTTTGGTGTGGATTTTGGGCTGTACTGAAAATTTGGGTTGATCGGATGGGGTACTGCAGAGCCACTCGTGGTATTCATATTAATGATATTATGTTCCATTATTGAATAACCAAGATCAACCTTTGCAATAAAACCAGAAATTTGAAAAAAAAAATCTTTTTTTTTATAGCCGGCTTGAATTAAAAGTTTTACATGGTCCACCCTGTATTATGTTACCCCTTGTCAAATTCTTTCATTCTAATGCGAGAGACTTTCGTCCAGGAATTTCTTTACTTAAATCTCATTCAATGGAGGAAACAATTTTCTGTAGGAGTGCTCATCAAGTGCGTGAGCTACATAATGTTAACACACACATACACACACAACGACGTTCAAAATTAAGGGCACGAACGTAAATCTGTTAATAAATTGTTGCTTAATTTTCGATTATTTGTTCTTAGCCAAACACCACGTTGTGTGTAGAGGATGGCTAATAGGGAAGAAGTAGAGTCGAACGGTCACACATGTGCAAACGTTCGAATGGTTGTGGCAACATATTGTCCATCCATCCATCCATTCAATTGAATGAAGTTCAGGGATTTTTGTTGAAAGACTCGAATGTGTGATACGTGTTCGTCATTAGGGTCATGTCCGAATCATTAATTATTGATGACGCTGATGATGCTGGTGATGATTGGAATGTGTTATAGTTTTTCTTAAAAAAACCGAAAATAATAAAACTAAACATAACGATAGAGAAAATATTTACTCGGTTTTTGCATTGCAAAGGATAGTTACTCAATGCCAGGGGGAAGAGTAAATGTATTTGTAACTCCATGAAATATCGACCTGAGACCCTATAAAGTATATATATTCTTGATAAAATTCTAAGACCATCTGGTCATGTCCGCCCGTCCGTCTGTAAAAAGCACTCTACCATCTAAACGAAAGGAGCTAGGACGTCCAAATTTTATATAAATGCTTCTTATAGTCGTAGATCGGTTGGGATTGAAACTGAGCGAAATCGGCGCAAAGGAAAATTGTTTCCCTCAAAAAGACTAAAAATACCCACAATCACCCCCAATATTTTATAGTATTTAAGCATATTTTTTCAATATCTCTGCTTGTACTTACTTGATATTGGGTATACACATTCCCATATAACAAAAACGTGCACCATAAAGTGATTTTTATTCGTAGAAGGTGAAATGGGACAAAAAGGGATAAAAATGGTACATATCAAACGACAATTGCTAGAAACACGAAATTCGGTGTGTACATTCCTCAAAAGTATTTTTTCCAAATTCGTACTTTTAAGGGGTAAAATGGGAATAGAGGGATAAAAATGGTACAAACCAAACGGCTGCACCTAAAATAATGAAATTCGGTATAAACATTCATCTAATTGCGTAGACACGTAAAATAAACGGATTTTTCGAAATTCGTACTTTTTGGAGTTAAAATGGAAGAAGGGATAATAATACCAGTACCAACCAAAACAAATGACCGCAGCTAGAGTCATTAAATTCGGAATATACATTCCTCTGACTGTGTAGACACGAAAAATAAAACGTTTTTTTCCAAATTCGTACTTTCAAGGGATACAATGAGAACTGAGGGATAAAAATAGTACCAACTAAACAACTACAGCTAGAATAATGGAATTCGGTGCCTACGTCCCTCTTATTGAGTAGACACGTCAAGTAAAGAGATCTTAGAAAGTCGTAAAAATAGGAAAAAGGGGATAAAAATAGTTCCAACCAAATGATCGAAGCTAGATTCATGGAATTCGTTGTATACATTTCTCTGACTGCATAGACACGGAATATTTTGTTTATCAGCGCTTCTCATTAGCCGCATGTGACCGCTAGTACTAATATAAACCTTGATTTAAGTCAAAGACATACATTCGTTGCGAAAGTTCTGACGAGATGGGGTAGCGCCCATCGAAACTGCGCAGTCAACGTTTAGCTGCAACAATAAAGGTCTCACTTTGCCTTTTTTGCTAATTTTGGGTTCTGCTGAAGACCTCAGCACAACCTTTGGTCTTAAACCAAAATAAATGACAACACATACAACATAACAGACCAACAATACATACAAACAACAAACATACACACGAGGTACAATGAAGACGGGACATACCGTACAACAACAACCTTTGCATTGTTGCGAGCGATGCGAGCACATGCATAACATTGAATTGGCAAAGTGAGATTTTTAGTGTGTCGACTTAGTTCGGTGGAATATTTTGTTTATCAGCGCTTCTCATTAGTCGTATGTGACCGCTGGTACTAATATGAACCCTAATTTAAGTCAAAGACATACATTCGTTGCGAAAGTTCTGACGAGATGGGGTAGCGCCCATCGAAACTGCGCAGTCAACATTTAGCTGCAACAATAAAGGTCTCACTTTCAGTGTTGCCAATTGTGGTGTTTTTCCACTACTTGTTCATCTTCAGAAAACACCGTTTTTTTAAAGTAGTGTTTTTTCAAAAAAGGCGCTAAGGTGGTGTTTTTCATCATTTTTGCGTAGCGCTTTGTAGTGTTTTTCACTCACAATTTTTTTGGGCTATTGACATCACTTTTTGGTGCATATTCAGTTGTTTTTGATCTTTGCTCTTTCTTATATTTGCTTTGTGTATGCAGTTGTTGTTAGTTTTGTTTTCTTTCTTCATTCGTAATTCGCATTTATGAGTATTTGGAAATTTTCATTACATTTCGTAAAATATTCGGTGGAAGGTACTGCTGCTATGTTCATTAATAAGCAAGTTTTTTCGTAAAGATGGATACTCGTTCCCAAAAATATAGAAAGGCGTGGGAATCGGATCCCGTGTTGTCGAAGTGAATAAAACCATCGAAAGATGAAACGAAAGCGATTTGTATGTATTGCAAATCTGAAATGAAGGCAAAGTATGGGGACCTTATTCGTCATTCCAAGACTTCAAAACATCAAAAAACAACTCAACCTTTTAAAGACGTTTGTTACATACAACGACAACTTTCCTTTGAAATAATACCAACAGAGCAACAAGTTAGCCTGGCGATGTTAGCCCTTTATACAGCTGTTCATAGTTCATTTTCTTCCATGGACCACCTTGGATAAATATGTAATAGCGCATTCAACGACAGCAAAGCAGCCAACTTTGCACTTCATCGCACAAAATGTGCAAATATAATTACAAATGTGTTGGCGCCTCATTTTATTAACAATTTGTTAGCTGATTTAAAGGATGCAAACTTTAGCCTTATTTTGGACGAAGGTACAAAAACAACTAATTAAAATAAATTATAAAAAAATGCTACAGTTAACAGTTGACCAACAGCAAATATTGGTAACAATAGTTATCTTTATTGAACGCATCCCAAAATTAACAAAATATGCCAATAAGGATTTTAATGTAAGTCGGTGCTTAGGGCCAACGAATTCAGGAACTGCTCTAGTTATTAATTCCAAAACAGAAAGCTATTATGAGTAGTCGGCCTTCATTTTTATTACTGTTTCTACTTATATGTTATACTCCAAAAGCTATTATATGCTAATAATAGCTTTTAGAGTATTTCGAAGTAAATGTTTTCCTAAATTTTGGGACGCGCTCTATAAATTTAACTTCAGTTAAGTCAGTTTTAGTGATACATTTTCATTTATACTTTTTGGTTAGCTATTAATCGCAGCTTGCAAATACATCTTTATATCGTCATATATTAATATTGGAATATTTTCGCTACAAGTGTGTTATTAAAAATATATTTCCAATATTGGTATAAAACGAACGTAAATTTTTCATTTTAAAAATCTTTTATATTTTACCAAATTTTCTATTTAAGGAACCGATATTTCTGTAGAAAAACTTTTGGGCGTTGTAGTAAGATACTACAGCCAAAAAAAGCAAGAATTTGTTATGACCTTTTTAGGACTTATAGATTTAAATGGGGGGAAGTCAGAAAATATTTTGGATGGCTTGGAGAGGCTTTTAAAATTGTTTGATTTGGATATACGAAAGCTGGTAGCGATTGGAACAGATAATGCTGCTACAATGATCGGGGTAAATAATGGTCTCTTCAAACAAATTAAAACCAAATATGGCCTAGAAAATCTAGTTCTTATTAGATGTGCATGCCATTCCCTACAATTGGCGGTGTCAGAAGCATCTGCGGAAGCGTTTCCGTCGCATTTAAACTATTTGGTAAAAGAAACTCATAATTGGTTTTCCTATTCAGCAATTAGAAAAAAACTATATACCAAAATTTATAAAGTAATTAACACCAATGAAGCTATGCCCAATAAAATTCCGATGGCGGCGGCAACCAGATGGCTTTCTATCGAAAGGGCCGTCAAATCAATTTTGGGAATGTGGCTTGAACTAAAAACTCATTTCAACGACGTAAATGACAAATCGTTTGAAGCATCAACATTAAGAAGCATGTACAATGATCCAAAGAATCATGTATATTTGACATACTTGGCATCCGTTTTATCAGATATCCATAAGTAAATCTTGCTTTTGAATCTAGAACCGCTGATCACATGAAGTTATTTAATGATTTGTATAGACTACTTCAAAGCCTCACAAATAGTATTATCATACCCGACGTTGATTTTGACTATATGTCTGGAAATATTGATCTTGTCTTGAATAATTATTGCTACCTTGGATACAGTTTTGAAAAATCGTGCACTGAGAATAATATTTCTGAGGTCGATAAAAATATAATAAAATTAGAATGTATTAAGTTTACGAAAGCCGTCATAAACCAAATAAGAATCAAACTACCCTCAAATATTGAAATACTTAAAAAATGACTATATTTAGCATGGATACTATTTTAACTACCAAAGAACAAGATGTTATTACATTTATTAAAGAATTTGGTTCAAATGAAGATGAATTAGACGAAATGGAAAAATGTTTAAAACACATGAAACTCTGCAAATGGAATCATCACGATAGAACTGATGAGTTCTGGATCGAAATTCACAATTTTAAGGATTCTGCAAGTCAATATCCATTTCGGAAACTAACGAATTTTGTAATTAATCTATTATCGTTTCCTTATTCAAATGCCGAAGTAGAAAGAGTTTTTAGTGTTATGAATTTTTATAAAAACAAAATTAGAAATCGAATGTCTTTGAATACAATAAATGGATTACTTCATGTAAAATATGGCCTGAACTTAGAAAATACTTGCTGTTCTAACTACAAAGTACCAACCGATATTTGTTTAAAAATAAATTCGAATGAAGTTTATAAGAAATCAAAATTTTATATTAAATCTTTATTATGGCCGGATGAAGAGAACATTTCACTTGATGAAGAAATTTTTTTATAAGTAATACAAATTTTTAGATATTACTACATATTTCCCTTTTATGTTTATGTTTACTTTTAGTTTGTTTTGTTTATGTTTGTTTGTATGCAATTGAAATCCTTTCATAATACACAATTCCTTAAATACACACGTTAATTATATTTATAATAAATGAATTGAATTAAATAGAAATATTTTTGTGTTATTAATTTTTACTTATTGGATTTTTAGTCAGTGTTTGTAATATTTATGTGGTGTTTTTTTCGGTGTTTTTTTCATACTATACGGTGGTGGTTTTTGGTGTTTTTTATACATCTTTCGGCGTGGTGTTTTTTGCCTCCGACGAGTTGGCAACAGTGCTCACTTTGCCTTTTTTGCTAATTTTGGGTTCTGCTGAAGACTTCAGCACAACCTTTGGTCTTAAACCAAAATAAATGACAACAAATAAAAATATTTTTCCAAATTCGTACTTTTTACTTTTACGGCAAAAATTGGTTGAATCATGAAGTTAGGTTATTTTGCACTTTGTACGTGAGTTAATGGAATATCAAAATTTGTACTTCTGGAATTAAAAAAGAATGGAAATGAAACCAACTGTAGCAGCCAATTTCTACCAATATTTATGGTATTTAAGCTTTTTTGAAAATATAAATAAAAGAACATTTTTTTGAACTGACTTGAAGTATTATTTCGATATATTTAGTAAACGTATTGGTAGCCATGCCTTGTAAGCATGGTTTGAAATAATAATAATATTATATTTATGTATAAAATTATTTAGTCAATATTTGTATTTGTTTTGGTTTGGTTTGGTTTGGTTTGGTTATATTCAAAAAATATATTTCCCTGTAATATTACTGCACTTCTACAAATATCGACAGTCTCTGTGGAATGCAATCCATAGTGGAGGGTATAAAAAGTTCGTCCCGGCGAACTTAACGCCGTGTTTACTTGTTTAAAATAACCAATCCAAACTGAATATATTCCCTTCATATAGACACATTCAATCAAATAGGTAGTCGCTCGCTGTGTGCCGATTTCAAACCTTATTTTATTTCAAATTAATTGAAAACTGAATTATCTTTGCAGAATTTGAAACAATAAAACCCTGGAATAATAATGATAGCTCTTCCTCAATATTTGTCAACAACGAACTTTCAAAACAAATCTATATTTGTAATGTAGTATCCTTTAATGCAACATGAAATCCTTAGACCCGGCAACGTGCTCTAATGGAGTCTACACAAAGCAAAGTATCCACAACGAAAAACTGCAACTGTTTTCTTCGATTACAAACCATTTTATTTAAGTTTATGCTCGAAAAAAAACAACAACACAAAAATCTATTACTGCCAAATGTCTCTGGGAGTTTTTGCCACAAGATGTAGTGAGAAGCCGCATAAGAAAAAAAAACTTTAAAAGCAATAAAATTTTCTTTCTATAACTTTGCCACAACTTACCAAGATTTCCGCTGCCAACAGAAAGGATATTGAAATTGAAGACACCACAGCAACAGTAGCAGACCTAATGCAATGCTGAAAGTAAAAAAATATGACAAAGAAAATTAATTAATTTAAATGGAACATAAAACATTTTCACTATGTCTCCAAACAATAATATTCATTGAAGAAATACATTTTGAAAAAAAATCTCAGCGAAAAAAAAAACAATTTAAATCTTCAAGTGTTAAGCAAACAAGTTCTTAGGGTGTTGCGAAATATTGTTTCGAATATAATGGAGAATACAACGGCAAAAAGCAATAATTCGAAACAAAAGTAAATACTAAATCAATGACAGGACTATGTGCTCCACACACACACAGTTACAGATCCTCCGATACGTTTCAGCCACTGCAAAGAATTCCACTTTAACTCGGAGTCTGTGGCAAATATAGCATTACCCGTACCACGACTGCGGGAAAAATAAAGCGGAAACAAAAGACCGACAGACTGACTGAGGATATGGTAAATGCCAATCAGCAGATAAAAAATATGCGCTAAAATGCTCTATATTGAACCCGTTGTTAAATGAACTGAGTTAGATGAATGTGGTTGGTATACAACGATTCATATGCAACGTACTTTTAGGGTATTTTTGTTCCTGAAGAAACAAGTTTCCCTAATATTTTGAAAATATTTCAATTTTTCTCTCAAACTTATGCGTTTTTACTTATAATAGCAATTGTGTTTTTATATCTTTCAATATAATATATAATAATAAGAAACAAATAAAAACGGCGTTAAGTTCGGCCGGGCCGATCTTTATATACCCTCCACCATGGATTGCATTCCACAGAGGATGTCGATTTTCGTAGAAGTTCAGTAATGTTAAAGGAAAATATAATGTTTTTAATATAGCCAAACCAAAACAAATACAAATATTGAAAAAATAATTTTATAAATAAATATAAAATTTTGTATTATTTCAAACTACGCAAGGTTACCTGTACGTCAATTCAAAAAATAAATATTCTAATATTTAAATGTTCAAACAGCTTAAATACCATAAATATTGGTCGGTGGTAGAGTTGTATTTCCATTCTTTTTTTATTCCAAAGTACAAATTTTGAAAATCCATTATCAGTCGTATATAGTGCATGATTCAACCAATTTTTGCCGTAAAAGAAAAAGTACGAATTTGAAAAATACTTTTATTTTGTGTGTCTATGCAGTCAGAGGAATGTATACAGCGAATTCCATGATTCCAGCTGCGGCCATTTGACGTTTCTACGCAATTGGAATTTCATCATTCTAGCTGTAGTCGTTTAGTTGGTACTATTTTTATCCCTATGTACAATTGTACCACTGTACCTTTGAAGGAAATTCGAAGAATCCATTTATTTTCTGTGTCTACGCAGTCAGATGAATGTATACACCGAATTTCATGACTCTAGCTGCGGCCATTTGGTTTATTTGACGTTTCTACGCAATTAGAATTTCATCATTCTAGCTGTAGTCGTTTAGTTGGTACTATTTTTATCCCTCTGTAAGGTACAGTGGTACACCTTTCAAGGGAAATTCGAAAAATCCATTTATTTTCTGTGTCTACGCAGTCAGATGAATGTATACACCGAGTTTCATGACTCTAGCTGCGGTAATTTGGTTGGTACTACTTGAACCCCCTTTTTCATTTAACCCCAAAAAGTACGAATTACGAAAAATCCGTTTATTTTACGTGTCTACGCAATAAGGAATGAAACACCGAATTTCATTATTCTACGTGTAGCCGTTTGGTTGGTACCATTTTTATCCCTCTGTACCCATTGTATCCCTTGAAAGTACGAATTTGGAAAAAACCTTTTATTTTCCATGTCTACGTAGTCAAAGGAATGTATACTCCGAATTTCATGAGTCTAGCTGCGGTCATTTAGTTGGTACTATTTGTATACCCTTTTTCCATTTTAACCCCAAAAAGTACGAATTTCGAAAAATTAGTATATTTGCCGTGTCTACGCAGTCAGATGAATGTATACTCCGAATTTCATGACTCTAGCTGCGGTCATTTGGTTGGTACTATTTGTATCCCCTTTTTTCATTTTAACCCCAAAAAGTACGAATATAGAAATATCAGTTTATTTTCCGTGTCTACATAGTCAGAGGAATGTATACTCCGAATTTCATGAGCCTATCTGCGGTCATTTGGTTGGTACTATTTTTATCCCCTTTTTCCATTTTGACCTCAAAAAGTACGAATTTTGAAAAATCCGTGTATTTTACGTGCCTATGCAATCAGAGAAATGTATACACCGAATTTCGTGTTTCACGCCCTACAAATAAGATCTACTATTTTGCACAATTTTGCTATAAGGGGAATGCGCATGCCAAATATCAAGCAAATATAAACAGACATATTCAAAAAAACATACGCTAAAATATTCAGGATTATTATGGGTATTTTTAGTCTTTGTCAGGGAAAAAATTTCCCTTAGGGCCAATTTCGCCCCTTTTCAATCCCAACCGATCTACGACTATAAGACGCATTTTTGGACAATTTTAACGTACTAGCTCCTTTCGTTTAGATGCTAGCGTGCTTTCAATAGCCGGACAGACGGACGGACATGGCTAGATCGTCTTAGAATTTTATGACGATCAAAAATATATATACTTTATAGGGTCTCAGGTCGATATTTCAAGGTGTTACAAACGGAATGACAAAGTTAGTATACCCCCACCCTGGAGGTGGAGGTTATAAAAATAGAAAATGTTGTACTTTTGATGGAAAAGAAAGGCAATTATGTTTCCCTACATAATTGCCTTTCTTTTAATAATAGAGAATTTAATTTGATAGAATATTATTTTGAAGAGTCATGAAAAACAATCGCTTGAATCACATCGTATGACACTAGTTTGCAACCATTTTAATGAAAACGATATTAAAAGTGCTTATTGATTTTTTACTTTTTATTACAATTCCAATTTCCTTTAATACTTTAAATAAGTTTATCTTGGATTTAAAAAGAAGATGAAAACCTTTCAAACGATATATACGTTGTTTCTTCCAAAATTAATTTAACTTTGGCAATATTTACTATTAATGCATTTATTAAAAAAGACGTTTAAAAAGTAGTATGAAACATTTTTCGTTTTAAAAATCCGTTAGTAATTGAATGAGTTATTGTAGGTTTTATAAGTTCAAATCTCTTTTAATTTTAAGATTTTCGAATTTTGCAAAGAGCTTTCCTATTAAGCATACTCTAATAGATTTTGCCAATATTTGCCAAAAAAAAAAGAACTGTTGAGGTGTTCTTTTGCATTTAAAAAAGGTGTAATTATGTTTTAAATTTCCTTTTCAGACAGTGTACTACCTGAATATTGCATTTATTTAGTATGGTTACTATATTGCCTCGGCAGTTATAAATATTGTTAAACATTTGTCTTATATATTTGTTTTAAAAATAATATTCTACATCGATTTATTTACTGAAATTGTAAAACCTTTTAAGTCAAAAATGAAGCAATAATTTCTTCGTTGTTCTCTGTTAATGTATTTTGGGAAATTTATTTAAAGCACACCTTAGGAATGTAAGGTTTTATGGCATGCGATTGTATGTAAATATTGAGCCGCTATATTAGTCTTAAGATATTTATTAAGTTATAATAGCCATTTGCCATCGATGAAAAATGGAATAATTTTTATCAAAAATTTCGAAAATCGTAAAAAAACAAACAAATTTTATGTGGACATTGGCCGTGACACTGACAATTTTCATTTAATTGGAGAATCAACTGATATCAGTGGTAATGATTTTTATTAATATATATATTAAAATAAAACAAGTAAGGAAGGTTAAAGTCGGGCGTGGCCGACTACATGATACCCTACACCTAGTCAATAGTCGTTACATTTGAACCGGGTATATATATACTATAAATTTCATAGTTCTATCTGTATTTGTAAAAAAAATTTAACACAAACTTTGAATGTGAGGTATATATAAATCTGAACCGATCTAACAAATATAAGACTGTTTCCAAAATTTGATGGAAATCTGTTAAATATGTGGTTTATAGAGCGGAAAGAATTAGATCGGGGGAGTCATTTATATGTTAGCTATATATAAATCTGAACCGATTTGGTCCACTATCGCCATGGATGTTTGTAGTTGAAATATGAGCTGGTTTTGGTTTCTACCAGAGCTATTTCTAGTTGAAATATAATTTGTTTTACCAAATTTGAAGAAAATCTGCTAAAATATGTGGTTTCTAGAGCGGAAAGAGTCAAATCATATGAGACATTTGTATGGGAGATATATATAAATCTTAACCGATCTGGTCTGTTTTTACAAGAGCTATTTCTAGTTAAAATATATGACGAATCTGTTGAAGTATGTGGTTTCTAGAGCGGAAAAAGTAAAATCGGGAGCAAAATTTGTATGGGAGCTATATCTAAATCTGAACCGATTTTCTTAAAATTAAACAGCGTTCGTCCTCGTCAAATAAAACTTTGTTGTGCAAAGTTTCATTTAGTTCTAACAACAATTGCGACCTGGACTTTGATTACAAGAATAGATGGAAAGACGGACGGACTCGCTAAACGATGGGTCTATCTCGTTTCCTTTTGGGTGTTTAAAACAAATGCACAAAAACATTATACCCTGTGGTGTAGGGTATAAACATTAAGACTTTTAAACTTTAAGTTACATGGGAGGTAGGATTTAAACAAAAACTAGTTTTTGAACTAATTTGACAATATAACGGAAGTGTACAAAAATATTCCACTGTACGTCGCACTTTGGTTCAGAATCAAAATCCATCGGCCAAAATTCAGTAACTTGTTCTAGTAAACATTTTTGAGTTCTGTAAAAAAACAAAATTAGACAAGGACCCAAGGATTAGTTTGAGATAAAGTCTGTCATACAAAAAAATTAAAATTTCTCCTTCGCATTATGAACAAATACATAAGAATATGTTAAAAACTATAAAAATAAATAAATAAATAAAATCTTAAAAATAATAAAAAAATAAAAAAAAAATAAATAAATTCTTATAAATAATTGGGTCCTTGTCCAATTTTGGGTTTTTACAGAACTCAAAAATGTCGACTAGAACAAAAGTTATTGAGTTTTGGACGATGGATTTTGCTTCTGAACCACTGTGCGTCGTATAAATATTTAGAATATCGGATCATTTTTTTGTCCCGCTTTAAAAAGCCAAGGTACTTGAATGTTTCTTTGAATATTTGGAAAATATGATCAGCCCAACAGGCCGTCCCATATTTCGTTCAATATCTTCCCTATTAACAAAGGTTGTTGTTTTAAGCATCATGAGAACTATCGATAGTTCATGATAATGTCTAACTGTGGATTATTTTGAGATATAAATATTTAAAATATATTTTAGAAATTAGTCCAAAGTTGGCTAATTTTCGTATTTTTCGATTTTAAAGAAAAGTAAAAATTATATTTTTTTGTTTTTCTAATATTATTTTACGCATGTGTTCATAATGAGCAGAATTTTTTAATTTTTTTTTTCGTATCACAAATTTTCACCATTTTCAGATTTTGAAAATTGAAAAAAAACGTAATTTCTTTTTTTGACTTTATCGAACTGTTTCTCTCGCAATATAAGAGATTTTGCACTCAATATTACACAAACCATTCAGAGACAATTGAGGCGTTGAAACGAAGTTGTCATTGTAGAGATTCGAGCCTGAACAATCGAAAAATGTACTGAAAAATTGGATTTATCGGATGAAGACTGCCAATCCAGTCGTAGTAGTCGTATGCATGATATTGTGTTCCATTATTAAAGGCAAAGTTTAGCCTTTCCAATAAAACCAGAAATTTGGAAAAAATAATCAGTAATTTTTTTCTTTTATATTCGGATCTAACTTAAAATGTTACATGGCCCAACCTATATTTATATTTTACATGCCTTTGTACTTGTCAGACACAAATTGTTTTAGAAACTAGAGTTATTCATAAACATATCTCTAAAATTTAAAAATTAAATGTTTATTGTTATGTATTTTAATGTATGTATTTTAATTGGCCGTACTTTCTTAGATTACACTATTTTCGAATGTATTTTGGTATTCTAAACTTTTGATTTTTGCTTGGTGTTTTCGTGGCAGCAAAAATAGCAATTTTTATTTATCTATTATAATTTAAAGTATATCTCTGTAAGAAAGCAAAAAATCGTGTCAAGGATGTATTTATCATAATATCAAATTATTAAATGTTCTACAGAAATGACTGTAGGGTATCAAAAATCTCATAGCCTCATACCGCACTAGACTTCCACCAGCCAACTTGGTGGCATTCACTATCCAGCCGCCAAGCAGCGGCATTGTTGCAAAAGGCGCATCGATTTCGAAAAAAAGCCCAACAATTTCTATGATTCATTTCTATCTATTCGGTAGTCGTGAAAGCAAGCAGCACAGTTTTCCGCCTCAGTTTTCTATAGATTTTCCGTATAAATATTTTATCAACACAACATCGCAACGAGTATTTATTAGTCTCGTAATCCTCAGACAGTTGTTGATTTACTCCCGGCCGAAAGCAAAGAGAGAGAACCGCGAATCAAATACACAATAAACTGTTAAATCATCTTTAGAAAACCGCGTATTATGCACTTATCGAGAGGGTTTTGTTATCCCAATGAATATCAATGTGCTCCAGAGCAACACAAAAAAACTCGTACCCATGGAAGAGTCAATGCTGAAGTCTGTCGTTTTTTCCCTAGTGCTGTGCAGCAGAGGAAATAACCCGACTAAGGCCTTTTTGTATTCCATAAAATGATATATTGATGTTGAAATACGAGCTGTAATCTGAAGTCAATAAACTTAAACAAAAATTGCACCACCACCAATAGTGCAAATTGAAGGGTGAATGTGCAGCGAAAACAAAGAGCGGAGGAAGGAATACTAAGTTGTTGATTGGCAGATATATTTTTCAATTTAAGGGAAATCTTAAAAACAAACACAAATCTAGAGTAATTGAAACAATTTGTTGACGAATGGATCACATTGCAAGGGCAAACGAGGCCTATGCTCCCCGCCACTGTTTGGGCTAAAGAAATGATATTTCTTATTATGAAAACATCTATATCGTTTGGAAATTGCAAGTCCTGTAAAAAGAAGAAAATATCTCCAAATGAAGAACTGAGTCCTATTATATACGACGTCTAGTTTCACGTGTAAATGGCCTTGTTTAGGTCCAATGATAAAATGTAAAATTGTTGCACGGTGTTATATTCAAAAAATCAAAAAATGAAAAATTATTGATAACCTCCCTTTATAAGATTCATAATTGGAGGAAAGTTTTTTGTATTATCTTTTTAATACAAAGCCAAGAGGATCTGGCATAACAACAGTTCAACTTATTCACCCACTGATGTTGATAAAATTTCAGACTTTATTTACTTCTCTCTCATCAAGAAAATAACAGTTTTTCGAATAAAAGTAGAATGGATGGATTTCATTTGAATTCAGATCACTCTCCCATATAAACTCAATATATAACCAACATAATTATCACCCTGTATTGGTACAGGGTGACCAAAAACAAAATTTTATGAAAGCTTAAAATAATGAAGAGTTCTTTATTTTGACGAAATGTGTTTTTCTGAACATTATTACAAAAGCAAAATATAGCATACAAATAGTATACTTTAAACTGCTATTTAAATAATTATTTCAAGAAATGAAGTAAAATGTATACATGTGTACAAAAATGAGAATGATGTTGTATACTATTTTAAAGGTACTTTCAATACCTTTTAAATAAAATATTTATGGGTCTCGTACACAAAACTAATTCAGAGATATAATCATATATATGTCTATGGCTAATCAAAAACTGTGCTAAAATAAAATGACAATTTTTGGAGTTTGCCGAAAAATGCTGACGATATAGTAATTCCACCATAAACTATAACCTCAGACGAACACAGTTGAGTCATACATATAACTTTTGGTCCACGACATTTATAGATTATGTTCTCTACAAATCACAAAATTACAATACCTATGAATACTTACAAGACCACAATAATCATAAAATGTAAAATATAACTTTTCAACTACTAACTCTTGCCGTCAATTTTCATAATATAGTCACTTTATTGTTTTCTTTTTAAGTCTTGATTTTAATTAATTTGTGAAACTGCTTTATATCAAAATTAATCCCACTTTTTTGAAGCGCAAAGTTAAAGTACCATTCAGGCTTGTGGTGTTGCCACCTAATTTTCTCCAGTATATTTTCTTGATTGCTTGGAGTGTTGCCATAAAGAAAATATATACACATTTACCACTTTCCAATTTTAATTTGTTTAAATTTCTGCCAAAAAAATGGATTTGGGACCATAGTGCACTGTTTGAAAAGATTCCACAAAGAAAACCTCCTTCATATACAGGGTTTTCCAACAAGAGGTGTTACTTTGAATCACCCGGAATTTCGGTAGCTGCCATTTTTGAAGCTTTTATTCTTTGACATTCGACAAGTAGAAACTACGCCATTACTAAACATGGAACGATATACGCTTCAACAACGCATTGAAATTATTAAAATTCATGAATGAAAATGATCCGGAATGATCCATCGAAAAATCATCTTGACTGATGAGGCCCATTTCCACCTCGGTGGCTACGTCAACAAGCAAAATTGTAGCATCTGGGGCTCGGAAAACACAAGAGTTATTGTTGAGAAGCCTCTCCATCCTCATCGTGTGACTGTTTGGTGCGGTTTATGCTCCAGCGGGGTCATTGGACCTTACTTTTTCGAAAATGAGGTTGGATCAACAGTTACTGTGAATTTTTTATGGTCGGAGTTGGATGGTATTGATCTGGACAACGTTTACTTTCAAGAAGTCTGCGCTACGTACCACACCAGCAACGAAACCATTGCTCTTTTACGTTAATAGGTTTCCGGGCCATGTTATCTCTCGAAGAGGTGATCACAATTGGCCACCTTGCGACTTCATTTGGGGCCACGTGAAAGATAAGGTCAACGTCAACAGCCCAGCGTCGATTCAAGACCTCAAAGATAGAATTCGTGAGGCTATCGAGGACATAGGGCAGCCACTTTGCGATTTGGTTATGGAAAATTTCATGAAAAGGATATGGTCGTGGCGTGGTCGTGGTGGCCATTTGGCTGATGTTGTTTTTCATTATTAACGGCATATCTTCCTCTTTCTTATGAAATAAACTTCCGATCATTTATCTCAAAAAATTGCATTTTTCTTTGAAAACCAAAGTAGCACCTCTTGTTGGAAAACCCTGTATAACAAATAATTTCACCGATTGGCAATAATTCCAATTTATTCTCTGGATTGCTGATATTCAATCTGAAGAACCTACCAGCTAGTAAGAGTTAGCCCGTATACTGTGCAGGCAGCCGCATGGCAAAGTACTCCTAACTATTCAAATACACTCAGAGAAAGTATGCCACGGATTTAGTAAATATGTACGGATTCAGTAAATATGTACAATAATTTCTCACACTAAGTACAAACTTTTCCTTGCAAATAGCTCAGGCTGTGAACTTGATTCCAGTTCAACTCTTCCTCATAGCATGTAAAATTAACTCAAACATTTTTCTTCAAACCAAGTAAATGTTTACTTAATCTGAGGAAACTTTTTACGAAAGTTCTGACGAGATGGGGTAGCGCCCATCGAAACTGCGCAGTCAACGTTTAGCTGCAACAATAAAGGTCACACTTTGCCTTTTTGCTAATTTTGGGTTCTGCTGAAGACTTTAGCACAACCTTTGGTCTTAAACCAAACTAAATGACAACACATTTTTAAGAAATTTTACTCAAATCAAGTAAATTTAATTTATAATTTTACTCTTAGAAAAAATTTCCGAATTTGGACAATTTTCCTTAAATCAAGTAAATTTGTATTCAGCCTGACTAAACCATTTCTTAATAATTGAAATAAATGATTTCTCTTCAGACAACACTCATATCAAAAATGACACTCATGTCATAAAGAGTAGAGTTATTTCGCAATAACTGCTGCGGAGATAAGGTAGGGGCCTTCACAGTGATTATATGAAGAACTTGGCATACGTTTAAGTACACACATTTACTTTATTTCATGGAATAAACCTACTTTAAGGAAAAACTTCCTAAATGGAATTTTTCCATACAAAAAATTTCTTCATTGTTTTCTTTCTTAAAAGCTAGTAAATTTTCTTCCGCACAACTATGGATATACTTAAACGTGAGAAGTTTTGAATTTACTACTCTATTTTGAGTATAAATACTATTTTCATATACTTTATTTTCATTCTCGTAAGGCAATTTTATCTAAACTGTTGTAAAATTGATAAACTACATTGGAGTATCGATTTTACTCAGATTTTAGAAAGATTCAGAGTGCATGTGAATCCAGAAGCCGTAAACCTTCAATTTTAATTAAATTTAGCTGCGGGTGAAAAAGTGTTTAACGAAGCTCAAAGTAGTACGTGGTTCGAGTTTTACAGTGGTCCAAAGTTCAAGTTCTTGTGGGTTTTTGTGAAGAGATGACTTCATTAACGATGTCATAACTTTGGATCGCGTCGTCAGATTTGAACGATATTGGTATCATCTAAATGGTTTTCACCTCTCCGAATCTGTATGAAATAGAATTGTCCTTGTGGTTCAAAGACTCCAAGAATTTAAACTAATCGTAATCCTTGAATAGGATAAAGTAAAACATCTCTTTAATTTCCTTAATTATACCCTCACTCTACAGAGTAGAAGAGTATATATCATTTGGGACAGCAAAAAAGTATAAGGCATTGAAGGAGTGACTTAAGACACTACGTATGTTTGGACCACATCCGTTTCACGACTTTTTAAGCTGTTTGAGCTATGTCCGTCCGTCTGGGTGGCTGGTGTACACGATAGCTCTCGAAAGGAGTTAAGGAATCAATTCAAAGTTTGCACGTGGTAATATTTTTCCCAAACTTAGTTTAAGTTCAAAGATGGGCGAAATTGCCACGCCCCTTCTGGTTAAATTAAAACCGATGTAACTTCCACACGGATATTCGGAATAGGTTATGTTTTGGTATTTGATAAAGATTCTAGTACCTCCCACACAAATCACCCTAACCTACGTAAAATTAAAGCTGTTATAACTTCTACAAGGAAGATCTTAATACTATGACATTTGATATTTGGCAATGTTTTTATATATGTTGCATTCGTGTGGAATATGGGCGATTTTGCCCCCCCCCCTTTACACCTCTTCTGGTACCTCCCACACAAAGTCGCATAAGCCTTTATACCAAAATAATATTTACGCTTTAGCCACGCCCCTTCTTGTACCTCCCACACAACTGTCTATATCCTAGGTAAAATTAAATCCTTCATAAATTCTCTACTGGTGCATGAAATCCTCTATGACGTGATATTTGATCATATTTTTGCAATTGTTTTATAACTGTGGAAGCTAGGACCATATGCAATGAACCTTCTAGTACCTGCCACATACCCGGCTCTACGTAAAATTTAAGTTATTATAATTTCCATAGATATGTTCTCTGAGAGTGAGGGTATATATATATATATACTAGCTGAACCCCGCCCGCTTCGCCAGGCAAAAACACAAATGGTAAAATTAGTCGCATAAGCCTTTATACCAAAATAATATTTACGCTTTAGCCACGCCCCTTCTTGTACCTCCCACACAACTGTCTATATCCTAGGTAAAATTAAATCCTTCATAAATTCTCTACTGGTGCATGAAATCCTCTATGACGTGATATTTGATCATATTTTTGCAATTGTTTTATAACTGTGGAAGCTAGGACCATATGCAATGAACCTTCTAGTACCTGCCACATACCCGGCTCTACGTAAAATTTAAGTTATTATAATTTCCATAGATATGTTCTCTGAGAGTGAGGGTATATATATATATATACTAGCTGAACCCCGCCCGCTTCGCCAGGCAAAAACACAAATGGTAAAATTAAAATCAGGTTTCATATTGATCTTATCATATTGATATTATCGTGGTCAGTAATATATACGTTCCAATTTTCAGCCTTCTAGCTAAAAGACACTTTTGCCACGCCCCAACTACCCACCAAACGAAAATTCAAACTCCAGCATCATATTTATCTTTCTTGTGGTCAGTAATATATACGTTCCAATTTGCAGCCTTCTGGCTCAAAAAAACACTATTGCCACACACATAAAATGAAAATCCAAATTTCGGCATCATATTTATCATTCTCGTGGTCAGTAATATTTATGTACCAATTTTACATCCTATGTCCTTCCTTGGGCCAACACGAATTCATCAAGCCCAAAATCGTGAAAATCCGACGATCCGTTATAAAGTTTTGCGTGTTCACACGGACGGCATTCTCTTTTATAAATATAGATATATATATATATATATATATCGGTCTAGCCGACTGTTTTCTTACTTGTTTTTAATGTATTTTAGCTTGTTTTTTTCTCTACAAAAGTTCAGAGTAGGGTGATCATTGCACAGATACAAAACGCCAAAAGTAAAAAATATATATATTTTACTTGTGTTTTAGGTTTTCCAAAAAATAACCTTTTAAAAATTAAAAACACATAAACAAAAGGAATCCCTATGGATATAGGTTAATACATGGCGCAGACGTTATTAATCATGTTGGCAATAGGAAAATTACCAATTTAATGTTAATAAATTCATCATAATTAGGAATTTAATTTGTATACACTCCATGAGAGTATTATGTCTTTGTGCATTTGTTTGTAACACACAAAAGGAAGGGAGATAGATAGATACCGATCGGCTTAGAATCACTTTCTGAGTCAATTTAGAAATGTCCGTCTGTCTGTCCGTCTATCTATTGTTGTAATCACGATACAGGTCGCAATTGTAGCCAGAATCAAACGAAACTTAGCACAACGAAGAACATGGACGAAAGCTGTTTAATTTGAAGAAAATCAGTTCAGATTTACATATAGCCCCCATACGAATTTCACTCCCGATTTGACTCTTTTCACCACATATTTCAACAGATTTTCTTCAAAATTGGCAAAACATCTTATAGTTCAACTAGAAATACCTGTGGTAAAAATGTGTTAGATCGGTACAGATTTTTATATACAAATTTCGCTCCCAATTTGAATTTTTCCTCTCTAGAATCAACATATTTTAACAGATTTTCTTCAAATTTTGCACAACATCTTATATTTAAAGTAGGAACAACTATGGTGAAAATAAGTCAGATCGGTTCAGATTTATATATAGCTCCCATTCAAATTTCGCTCTCGATTTGACTTTTTCTGCTCTAGAAACCACATATTTTAACAGATCTTCTTCAAATCTTGCAAAATATCTTATATTTCAACTAGAAACATCCACGGTGAAAATGTGTCACATCGGTTCAGATTTACATATAGCACTCATACAAATTTCGTTCCCCCAGAAACCGCGTATTTTCAGAGAATTTCTTAAAATTGAGCATAACACGTTATACTTCAACTGGAAGAACTTATTGTGAAAGTTAGTCACTTCATTCCATGTTTGGATATAGCCCCGATACAAATATTCGTTTCGATTTGACAAATTGGACCAGGTCATATTAGCCTATGATTAGGAAACATACAAAAATTCTTCCAGTTTTCACTTTTTTACCGAATTGAATTGTATTCGGATAGAAAGTGTATCATATAGTCGGCCCCGCCCTTTCCTTTACTTGTTTTATTTACATCGGTGGTGAGGGAAGTGGCCGTGGAAATATGGACAATCATGGTCATATCTATAAAACACATACATCCGTCTGCCGGCGAAGTTGGGGTGATTTATTTTTTAAATAAGGGAAATTTCCTCATTATTAATAAAGTGGGAGTAGCCCGCCCATTTTTGTTTTTAAACCAGAAATAATGTCACATATCAAAATGTCATATTTCAGAATTTTATTATGGTAAATAAAAAGTTATAGGGTTTTGGCCGTAAGTTACTACTGCGCATTGGTTCAGAAACTAAAATTGTTTTTCAAAATGATTATCAATTTAACCAGCTATTATACTTAAACTCTATTAAATATAGATGCAAAATGGTCTTGAGCCAGGGCAATATCCCAGTTCAAGTCAAATATTGATTACAGACCAAACAAATACAAAAAAAAAAACTAAAACAAATGAGCGTTGGCACGGCAGAAGTATTTCTGGGTAACTATACCTGCATATAAACATACTTACATATGCAACTCAATGAGATGCTTGTAAGTTGGCATATGTGCTTTATTACTTGGTGCGATTTTTTAAACTCATATTTGGCAAGTGAGTTGTACTTCTCATTCGTTTGTGAGAATCATTTACTTAAAGAGGCCACCTGAGAAAACCTTTGACAAGATGGAAATCATGATAGTGGTAGTCTGCAGCCAAGAAATAAATGTCACCATTCCATTTGTAAATAAATTTGCATTCTATTAAATATAGATGCAAAATGATCTTGAACTAGGACAATATCCCAGTTCAAAACTCTAAAAAGTATATTAAACAAGTAAAAAGGCGTTAAGTTCGGCCGACTTCACGTATAAGTACTGTAAAATATTAGTAATATTATAGTTTTTATACACTCCACGAGAGTACTATGTCTTTGTGCATTTGTTTGTAACACCCAACAGGAAACGAGATAGACCCATTGTTAATTATACCGATCGATTTAGAATCACTTTTTGAGTCGATTTAGCAATGTCCGTCCGTCCGTCCGTCCGTCTGCCCATCTATTCTTGTAATCACGATACAGGTCGCAATTGTAGACATAACTAAATGAAACTTTGCACAATGAAGTTTTTCCGGACAAGGACGAACGCTATTTAATTTTAAGAAAATCGGTTCAGGTTTAGATATAACCCCCATACGAATTTCAATCCCGATTTGACTCTTTTCACTCTAGATACCACATATTACAACAGATTTTCTTTAAAATTGGCAAAACATCTTATTTTTCAAGTAGAAACACCTGTGGTAAAAATGTGTCAGATCGGTTCAGATTTATATATAGCTCCCATACAAATTTCGCTCCCGATTTGACTTTTCCCGCTCTAGAAATTACATATTGTGTCAGATTGTCTTCAGATTTGGCAAAACATCTTATATTTAAACTAGGAACATCTATGATGAAAAAAGGTAAAATCGGTTCAGATTTAGATATAGCCCCCATACAAATGTCGCTCCCGATTTGACATTTTCCGCTCTAGAAACCACATATTGTACTCGATTTTCTTTAAATTTGGCACAACATCTTATAATCTAACTAGAAACACCTGTGGCTAAAGCGGGCTAGATCGGTTCAGATTTAGATATAGCTCCCATACAAATGTCGCACCCGATTTGACTTTTGCGCTATAGAAACCACATATTGTACTCGATTTATATTATCGATATTCTTTAAATTTGGCACAACATCTTATAATCTTTCTAGAAACACCTATGCTGAAATTGGATAAGATCAGTTCAAATTTAGATATAGCCCCCATACAAATGACGCTCCCGATTTGACTTTTGCCGCTATAAAAGCCACATATTGTGCTCGATTTTCTTTAATTTTGGCAAAACACCTTATAATCTAACTAGAAACACCTGTGGCTAAAGCGGGCTAGATCGGTTCAGATTTAGATATAGCCCCCATACAAATGGCGCACCCGATTTGACTTTTGCGCTATAGAAACCACATATTGTACCCGATTTTCTTTAAAATTGGCACAACATCTAATAGTCCAACTAAACAAAACTATACACTATACACTTTATATTTCACCTATTTCGTTCCAGGTTTCAATATATCCTCATACAAATGTCCTTTCCGATTTAAAATTTTTTTGTCAAACACATACATTTACAGGATACAAAAAACCTTCCCGTTTTCACTTTTTCACCGAATTGAATTGTATTCGGATAGAAAGTGGAGTGTATCATAGAGTCGGCCCGCCCGACTTTAGCCTTTCCTTACATGTTTTTTTTTTGCTAATAGCGATATGTTTTAAATAAATTGTGATGTTTCATTATAGAATTTTTGAATTAAAATTAATTAATCAATTTTAAAGACCACGCCCAAGTATAGGATGTTTATTGCTCAACAGCCCTTGGCGATATATACAAAATACTTATACAGCAAGGCAGCCATCTTCAAAGAAACTCAAACATATACCGTACATATTAAATATTATTGCGGGTATTTTCATTCGTTGTTAGGTAAGAAAGATTCCCCTTCAAACTTATTCGGCCCAACAGCATACATATAGAAGTTCGTCCCCATTTTTATCCTAAAAGTACGAATTTCGATAATCCATTATCTTTCGTGTTCACACACCTATTTTTACGATTCTATATTGCTCGGTACCAGTTTTATCTCATTTCCCTAATTTTAGGGCCTTTAGCCTTTTATTTTCGTGTCTACGAACTCAGATAAATGTTTAAATAGAATTTCATAATTCGCTTGATTTGTACCATTGTTATCCCCGTTCGTTAATTTTAAATAAAAAAATAAGAAAATAAATCAATTTTATATAGATTTTTAAAATATAGCCGATTGTGCAAGTTTCAATGTTAATATAATTTCATATGTAATTTCAATTCAAAACTCAAAAATATTTACTATGTACATATGTACAGTGGCCGACAAAAGTCAACATACGACCCACATTTTTGCGATTTAGCGAGTTCCAAAACATATTTGAAAAAAGTAATGATGCGGTTTTGTTTGAAATGTTAAAAATGTTTCTTTTATTCATATAACAATAACAAAATGCATTACTTCAATATAAACACAAAACATATTAACAGAATACGCAGAAAAAACCTTGACAAAAGTCTACATACGGTTTGAGATGAGACTATTATGATACTATTATATAATTTTATATTTTGTTGGTCCACCATCATCTGGCATCTACAACAGCCAGCAATCGTCTGGGCAAGTTTTCCAATTCCGCAGGTGATATTTGTCGCCATTCCTCTTCCAGCTTGTTTTTTAGCGTTTGGGCGCTAGTTATGTGATGTTTTCGGATCCTGCGTTGCAGAATCTCCCACACATGTTCAATAATATTCAGGTCGGGGCTTTGTGGCGGCGAATAAAGTTGTCTTGGAGCATGGTCATCAGCCAATCTTTAACAAATTGGGCTGTGTGCTTCTGATCGTTATCTTGTTGGAAAATCCAGCGCTCTCCGAGGTTTAAATTATCGACCGATGCCTTCAGATTTTGTTCCAATATGGATTTATATTGATAGCGATCCATGTTACCCTCAATAAACGCAAGATTTCCAACTCCAGACGCCGCGACGGCACCCCAAACCATTACGTTGCCACCACCATGCTTTACCGTAGCAAGTAAATTCTTCGGATTCATTGCCGTATTCGCTTTTCTCCATACTTTGGCTCTCCCGTCACTTCCAAATATATTATACTTCGACTCGTCCATAAATAAAACCCGCTTCCAGAAGTCTAATCCCTTGTCCAAGTGTTGCTGGGCGAATTCAAGGCGAAGCTTACGATTCTTTTCACTTATAAGAGGTTTTTTGCGTGGCGTTCTGCTTCGGAAACCATTACTATTCAGACTTCTTTGAATTGTTCTTGGATGTACAATTGTATCCGACCTTTCTGCGAGTTGTTTGGACAACATTGTAGCATTCACTTTCGGGTTTTCATTAACTTCTTTTAAAATAAAGCTTTCATCTCGTCGACTAAGTTTTTTGGACGCCCACTTCTGGGCTTATTTTCAACAGTACCCGTATTTTCGAAGTTTTTGCATATAGTTTGGACAGTTGATTTACTTAAATTAACCATTTTAGCTATTTCGCCTAAAGATTTCCTTTCGTTTCTGCATTTTATTACTAAATTTCGAATATCAGTTGCAATTTCTTTGCGAGAAGCCATTTTCGCGGACTAATGTTTCTTGAATTATATTTATTTAAAGAAGAGCAAGCACAAGACAAATGACAATACAAATTTCGTCAATTCTCCTATAAAGTACATTATAAAAAATGACGTAAAGCATGGGATGCTATGGCAAGGTGTTTTTTGTTTATTTTGCCAATATATTTTAAGTTTATATTGAAGTAAAGCATTTTGTTTTTGTTATATGAATAAAAAACGATTTCAAACAAAACCGCATCATTACTTTTTTCAAATATGTTTTGGAACTCGCTAAATCGCAAAAATGTGGGTCGTATGTTGACTTTTGTCGGCCACTGTATATAAAAATTTATTGATTTTTGCTCGATGAAATTTGATGCTAGACCACTGAGCGTGTGTCTGACAAATCTATTATTTATTAGTTAGTCAATAAATAAAACACATCATGTCAAATTATACGATTATCAATATGAATATTTGTTAAAATGCTATATGAATTGTCATATGATACCACACCAAGCCACACGAGGTCACCAATGGCAATGCATACACAAGCAGTTACTGTTTGGTTTTGGACTGATTGTCAGTACTTCTTCGAAAACAATGCTGGCGAAGCCATCACCATAAAGGAAGTCGTATCTGGTAAATCAGCTTAAATGTACATCCGAATGTTCATTCAATTAACTTACGCGCTACCTCAAAAATTCGCTATTACAATAAATCACTTTTTTTAAAAAATAGCAAATGCCAATATCCCCAAAAATGCAGAAATTCTCTCTACTTTTCAAATACTCCGGTCTATTGGCAAAATCTATGAAACCAGGACGAAAGTTGCCAGACTCCAACTGTTTCTTATGCCATTAAACCCATTCCGGTGCTTCACTTCCGCTAATTGACAATTCCATAAGCCATAAACCATTAAGCAATGTCCGCACGCTTTTTCTCCTGCTTAACGGCAATAAAATTCCTTAAAAATTAATTTATAAAATATGATTTTTATTCGAAAGCAAAAGGAATGTGAGTAAAACGGCACAAATGTCATTTGCAGATACGACAATTGTTTTTTTTTCCTCTCCGGCCTTCTTTGTGGCGAGGCGTCCTCGATGAAATTCAATGCAAAATGTGCAGTACGTTAACACCATTCCAGGCCAGCCATCAGTGCCAGCAACACTGGTCCTCACACCACCAGGCAGCCAACCAGCCAACAGCGAAGACAAAGAAAGGCCAAACAAAACCAGAGAAAAGAAAGAAAGAATGAAAAAAAGTATGAAAACTAAACGCGAAATTGTCAAAAGAGATCTCTTTTTGTTGTATCGGAGTGAATGGGCTCAGTGACCTGCAAAAATGGCAGACAACGGAATATAACACAAAACCGAAGCAAACCAAACCGTACCAAACCGAAATTCAATAGAAGATGAAGAATCAGAGGACACTGCAAAAAAGAAAGACCACGAACGGGAACGAGCACAAAAACCACAGCACACAGCCGAACCTAACCGAAGCGAAGCAAAGAAAAAGATGTGTGCTCAAGTGTTTTGCATTTAATATCATTCATTGAAAATTTCTTCGTTTAACATCCGGAATGTCCTTATTTCCCGTTTTTTTGTTATTGCTGCTGCTGTCCGGTCTTGTCTTGCCTTGCCTTTGTATACGTAAAAGGAAGAGATTTGTTGTTCCTTCCCAGATTCCTTAGCTTGTGGTTGGCGGTCTGGGTGGTGGAAAGGATGACGGTGCACGTATCAATGTGTGAAGATATGTTCTTGAGGTTTTCGCTCGCTTATCTCTATAGTTGCTCGTTTCTTCAGCGTTTTGGGAATTCGATGATGCCTCGCAAGTTGTAGCCCGTCTTCTTTGTGTGTGTGTGTAAATGTTAAGGGTTATCCCATAAGGGTTACGTATTTGAATTAAACAAGTAAGGAAAGGCTAAAGTCGAGCGGGACCGACTATATGATACACTCCACTTTCAATCCGAACACAATTCAATTCGGTAAAAAAGTGAAAACGGGAAGGCTATTTTGTATGTTTCCTAATCACAGGCTAATATGACCTGACCAAATTTGTCAAATCGAGAGGAATATTTGTATCGGGCCTATATCCAAACATGAAATGAAGTGACAAATTTTCACAATAAGTTTTTTTCAGTTCAAGTAAACGTGTTATGCTCATTTTGAAGAAATTCGGTGAAAATACGTGGTTTCTGGGGTGGAAAAACACAATCCGGGAGCGAATTTTGTATGGGAGCTATATGTAAATCTGAACCGATCTAACACATTTTCACCACAGGTGTTTCCGGTTGAAATATAAGGTGTTTTGCCAATTTTGAAGAAAATCTGTTAAAATATGTGGATTTTAGAGCGGAAAAATTTGGGAGCGAAAATTGTATGGGATCTATATATAAATATGAACCGATCAGACCCATTTCGTGTTTCTAATGGAAACTTAAGATATTTTGCCAAATTTGATGAGGATCTGTTAAAATATGTGGTTTATTGAGTCGAAAAAGTGAAATCAGGAGTAAAATTTGTTAGGAAGAAGCTATATATAAATCTGAACCGATCTGGCCCATTTTCACCATGGGTGTTTCTAGTTGAAATATAAGATATTTTGCAAGATTTGAGGAAGATCTGTTAAAATATGTGGTTTATTGAGACGAAAAAGTGAAATCAGGAGTAAAATTTTTTAGGGAGCTATATATTAATCTGAACCGATCTGACCTTTATTCACCATGGGTGTTTCTTGTGGAAGTATAAGATATTTGAAGAAGATCTGTAAAAATATGTGGTTTCTAGACCAGAAAAAGTCAAATCGAGAGCGAAATTTAAATGGAAGCTATATACAAATCTGAACCGATCTGACCAATTTTCAACATAGATGTTCCTAGTCTAAATATAAGATGTTTTGCCAATTTTGAAGAAAATCTGTTGTAATATGTGGTATCTAGAGTGAAAAGAGTCAAATCAGGAGTGAAATTCGTATGGGGGCTATATCTAAATCTGAACCGATTTTCTTCAAATTAAATAGCGTTCGTCCTTGTCCCGAAAAACTTCGTTGTGCAAAGTTCCATTTGGTTCTGGCTGCAATTGCGACCTGAATCGTGATTACAAGAATAGATGGACGGACAGACGGACATCGCTAAATCGAATCAAAAAGTGATTCTAAGATGATCAGTATAATTAACAATGGGTGTATCTCTCTTCCTTTTGGGTGTTACAAACAAATGCACAGAGACATAATACTCTCATGGATTGTATAAAAATTTACCTTGGAGCTAATTTGCCACTTTCCGAGAGAATGTTGTCAACAAGTAGAAAATACTATTTGAAAATCCACTAATGTCATACGGAAGTATTATCATTGTTTCTATTTCACTTTCTCAAATATAAGATTTCATTGTAGAAGTTTTGAAAGAGAAATAATCTTAACTATTAAATTTGAAATACATGTTTTAACCCCCATGCCAGCCATTCATATGGCTCCGTTTGAGTTAACCACCAGTCACAGATTTCAAATTCCACATAAATTAATGAAGCTACATGAAATTTTTTATAAAAGCTTAACTTATTGGCTATTATAGGTAATTTTTTGGTGCTTTAGACGTATTATTTTCAGCAAACTTTCAAATTTACCTGAAGCATCAACGTTAGTAGACATAACATTTTTGTTTCAAAACGCTTTACAAATTAAAAACTATCCGCATTAATCCTACTATAACTGCGATGGTGGCAGCTAGAGCAATATTCAGAATTACAAACATTCATTAAAATCCCATCTGAAAATGAAATATTTGTTTCAATTTATATTCCCAAAATTTTGTATACTTCAATTTCATTTCACAACATAGTCGCCTTATAACATAGTTTCGATTTCATTACGTTATTCTTGTAGTACGATTTCTCCTCCCAAATACAATACGAGCTCGATAATCGCTACAAATTATAACCCATCCATGTTGTGATAACCACAATAGTTGCCATAACTAAATTCCAAATTGGCATTTGGAAACTTGTCCCAGGCTAAGCTAAGTCGACTTATTGAGCTATGTATAGTCTCCCCTTGGCAAATTTTTAGTGTGTATAATACTAATAATCTGCAAGTGTATAATACTAATAATCTATATTTTGGAAATCCTAGGTTGTATAATTTAGGATAAAGGAGTTCTCAAAGATTCAAAAAATACCGTCAACATCTCCTTCGGTATCTACTGAGATAGAGGTGATTGGGAAAAATTATGTGGATTATAGGCATACTAAAATGTGTTATATTATAATTCCCGTCTTTTACAGGGTTTTCCAACAAGAAGTGTTATTTATGTATTCAAAGAAAAATGTCATTTTTTGAGATATTTGATGGGATGCTTATTTCATAATAACGAAAAACAACTTACAGGACCATATCCTCTTCATGAAATTTTCCATAACCAAATCGCAAAATGGCTGCCCTGTGTCCTTGATAGCCTAGCCTCACGAATTCTATCTTTGAGGTCTTGAATCGACGCTGGGCTGCTGGCGTAGGACTTATCTTTCACGTGGCCCCAAAGGAAGAAGTCGCAAGGTGTTCAATCACAAGATCTCGGTGGCCAATTGAGATCACCTCTTCGAGAGATAACACAGTCCGGAAACTTTTCCCTAAAAGAGCAATGGTTTCGTTGCTTGTGTGGCACGTAGCGCCGTCTTGTTGAAAGTAAACGTTGTCCAATACCATCCAACTCCGACCATAAAGAATCATTAATCATCTCGATAGCGCAATAGATTCACCGTAACTGTTGATCCAACCTCATTTTCGAAAAAGTAAGGTACAATGACCCCGCCGGACCATAAACCGCACCAAACAATCACACGATGAGAATGGAGAGGCTTCTCAACAATAACTCTTGGGTTTTCCGAGCCACCGAGGTGGAAATGGGCCTCATCAGTCAAGATGTCAATGTGAATAAAAGCTTCAAAAGTGACAGCTACCGAAATACCGGGTGATTCAAAATAATACCTTTTGTTGGAAAACCCTGTATATCAGCTCTGGAAAATACCTTTCGTAATTTTGATATCTCGAAAGCTATTATTACCTAAAACAACTAAAAAGAGATTTTGCAACTGTGGACCATAATTATCCAAATCAGTTATTCAAGGGATCTCCAACTACACTAAATGGACTGTGCTACAAATCGCTTTATACTACAAAAAATAATCTACAATAAATAAGAAAAGAAAACTAAAGAAAAATCAAGTAAGGAAAGGCCAAAGTCGGGCGGGGCCGACTATATGATACACTCCACTTTTAATCCGAATACAATTCAATTCGATAAAGAAGTGAAAACGGGGAGGATTTTTGTATGTTTCCTAATAATAGGCTAATATGACCTGACCCAATTTGTTGAATCGAGAAGAATATTTATATCGGAGCTATATCCAAAAATGGAATGAAGTGACCCACTTACACAATAGAATTTTTCAGTTATAATATAACGTGTTATGCTCTATTTGAAGAAATTCGGTGAAAATGTGTTTTCTGGGGCGGAAAAGGTCAAGCCAGGCGCAAAATTTGTATGGGAGCTATATATAAATCTGAACCGATCTGACCCATTTTCACCGTGGGTGTTTCTAGTGGAAATATAAAATATTTTGCGAAACTTGAAGAAGATGTGGTTTCTAGAGCGAAAAAATCTAACCGTGAGCGAAATTTGTATGGGAGCTATATATAAATCTGAACCGATCTAACACATTTTTTACCACAGGTGTTTCTAGTTAAAATATAAGATGTTTTGCGAATTTTGAAGAATATCTGTCGCAATATGTGGTATCTAGAAGGAAAAGAGTCAAATCGGTAGTGAAATTCGTATGGGGGCTATATCTAAATCTGAACCGACATTCTTCAAATTAAATAGCGTTCGTTCTTATCCAGAAAAACTTACAGAAAATTCCTGTAATTCAATTATTTCAGGCACTTGTTTACATTTTTGAAACCATTTTGATTTGTACACTTTTTCCATTTTTGAAACGAATGAGTAAAAAATTGAGCGAGTTCAACAATGATGTTGAAGATGACGATGACGATTTAGTCCCGAAAAAACACTTCCTACCCTACAAAGAATTGAATGATTTTTTGAAAAAGATTTATCACGATAACCAAACAGGCGTTGAATTTATTTAAACGTTTTCAAATTTACACATCATATGTCATTACGTTCAATCTGATGCCTATTAATGGTGGATGGAAAGGAAATATTTACTATGACTCTGCCGAAGGAGATTTTAACACTGCATTCACTAAAAGCAGTTTATTCTTCAAGAAAGGCATACATATATATTTTTTTACACTATGAAAAAACGCAAAAAATACTACAAACGTCCAATAATTCCACCAATAAGTTATTTTAAGACAAGAGTAAATATTTATAACTAGCAGTACCCGCTGCTTCGCACGCGAAAAAGCCAGTTATTTGTTAAGGTTATCCGTCTCTGTTTTTGGATAGTATTTATTTCATTTTCTTTTCGTGGATATAGATAAATCTAAAATAGTAATTTGGAAACCTCCTATTAGCTAGCACTCACACACAGTCAAAGGAATGTGCTTACCAAGTTTTGAACAAAAAATTACAACCATTTATATCCTCGATCTCATGTTTCTAGATTCAGCCAGCCAGTTTATAACTTTTTGCACCTCTTTCCCAAAAAGTACACATTTTGAAAAATCACTATAGGTAACATGTGTTTTTGCTTCCCCTAAAAATATGTACTTTATTTGGTAACACATTTATTCCTTGTTGACCCGTATCCCTCTTTTAAGTACAATTTTTGAAATATCCATTTATGTTCCGCGTTTAAAAGAAATAAATTTCGAAAAATCAAACTACTGCGCTTCTAAATGGTCAGAGGAATTTACACACTAAATTTCACGATTCTAGTCGTAATACTAAAGTTGGTACCATTTGTATCCCTTTTTGTCCCGCTCGCCCCTTAAAAGTACACATTTCGAGAAATCCAATTATGTTGCAAGTCTACGTTGTCAGAGAAATTTAAACACAAAATTTCACGACTATATCTGAAATATTTTAGTTGGTACTATTTGTTTATAAGCACAAATTCGACAAATTCGTTTAGATTTGCGCTTCTGCGTTGTCAGAGGAACTTACACACCACATTTCACTTACACCACACATATAGCTCCAATACTTTAGTTGGTACTACTTTTGTCCCTTGTTGCTCATCCCCTATAAGAAAATTTCGAAACAATCCATTTAATTGCGCTTTACACACAATTTACACTCCAAATTTCTCGACTACAGTTGCAATACTTAAATTGGTACAACTTTTATCCCTTTTTACCCGCGCACACCCTAAAAGTACAAATTTCGAAAATTCTAATTTTACTACGCTTCTACATGGTCAGAGGAATTTACATACCAAATTTTACGATTCTAGCTGTATTACATTAGTTGGTACCATTTTTATCCCTTTTTGTCCTGCTCGCCAGAGAAGCAAGCCGTATCGGCGCGGTCGGCGGCTAGCCGACCCGCCGACTATTTTTAACGAGTCGCGCCGCCGCTGAAAATATCGGCTGATCGGCGGCTCAAAATGCAGCCGATTGCACCGGCTTAGCCGATTTATTTAATACCATTCTTATATTGTTTTGCTGTGTGCAACTGTGTGAGTGCTAATCTACCACCTCAGTGAAAATTAAATAAAAAAAGAAGAAGTAATACATTAACACATAAACAGGTAACAACTTGGTTATTATTAATTATTATGAAGTTTATGTGTAATTGATTTTTTTAGTTATTTAAAATGAAAATAACAATTCGGGGTTATTTTCATCCATCCAGCCGAGAAAATGCGGAAGATATTGTGTGAAGAAAATGCGGAAGACATTTCGGAAAATGAGAAAGACTCTGATAGCGACGACTTCAACGCTGTAGAATTCATCAGAAATTTTGTTTCGGTATTCCTGCAACTTCAGCTTCGTCCGAAGAAGCTTTCTCTGTTGCAGGTGCGTGCATTACAGCGAAGAGAAGTAGACTGAACCCATGTACGGTCAAAAGGCAGCTGTTTATACACGATAACCAGCACCTAGTCGAACCAATATTGAAAAATCAATAATATTTCATCATTAATATATAATATTACATGTTAAAAATGCTAATATTAAAAGAAAGTACAAATTAATTTTAATAATTTGGATTTAAATGTTTATTTTTAATAAAAAATTAATAAAATTGATTTTTTTTATAAAAGCGATATTTTTGCTGTTTTTCTTTTTTTGAAGTAAGAAAAATAACGGCGCGAGCCGATAAGCCGCCGCCGCCGACTATTTTTGCATCAGCCGCCGCCGCCGAAAATTTTGGTTCGGCTTGTTTCTCTGCTGCTCGCCCCTTAAAAGTACAAATTTCGAAATTCCAATTTTACTACGCTTCTACATGGTCAGAGGAATTTACATACCAAATTTTACGATTCTAGCTGTAATACATTAGTTGGTACCATTTTTATCCCTTTTTGTCCTGCTCGCCCCTTAAAAGTACAAATTTCGAAAAATCCAATTTTACTTCGTTTCTATATGGTCAGAGGAATTTACATACCAAATTTCGCGATTCTAGCTTTTATACTTTAGTTGATACCATTTGCATCCCTTTTTGTCCCACTCGCCCCATAAAAGTACAAGTTTCGAAAAATCCCTATTTGTAGCTCGTATGCACGAATTTTGTAAAACCCTTTCTTAGTCGTTGTCTACGTCATATTTGGGAACTACTGTGAAAATTTCATGACCCTGGCTTCTGCCGTTTGGTCAGGGGGCCGGTCAATGATAAGTCAGTAAGTAACGCAACTCTTTTATATATATACATTAAAGTGGGACTATTAATCCAGAAAAAATTGGACAAGCATACAACAAAAAATACAAGTGAAACTTGATTTTTATATTTTGCAAATTTTCACTAAACAATCCGAACTTTATTTCCGTAGGGTGGCTGGAAATTATTTGTATTTGTATGGACACTTTTACAGAGTATTTTTTTTACTAAAAAGAACAATTTAAGAGGTTTCCGCTATAAAAATTTTGATTTTAGAGAATTAGGACCATTCTATGATACATATATATGTCGTCTAGTTAAATAGACAATTATCAAATTAAAAAAAAAATATTTTTTTCTTACTTTTTTAACAAAAAATACCTTTTTTATAAATATAAATTTCTATTAACAGCTAATAGTGTCATTAAGGACACTAAGTAGAATCCATCCATAACTCCATAAGTAGAATAAATACCAAGAAAATGGTGACGTTCTTGGTATTTATTCTACAACAATTATAAACGTTATTACCTTCGAAATTAAAAACATATAGTAGAAATAAATGGGATGTTCCCGACTAAAATTTTTGGTCCGATTTGTGTGATAGCTTGAAAGCTACTGATAGCTAATTGTAATTTTTGAATTTCGACCCTCCCTCATTCGAAATCAATTTATATAATTTTATATAACTCATTATTTGTAACCCTTTATGGTTGTATACATATAAATACGTTGTTCGCATGTTTTGCATTTTGAATGTAGTGTTGTTGTTTTTGTCGTTGTCACTTCTAAGTCAATTGTTATGATAGTTGTCATCGTTGTCTTGTTATGTTGCAGGACAAAAGAATATTCCTGCGTATATCTATTTATGTACGTAGTTTGCTGGTGCGAGGAGGATTTGAAAGTTTTGCAAGTGTGGTAAAAAGTCAAGTCGAGTCAATATTTTCAGGGGGAATGGACGGAAATTTCCCTAATTGATTTCGAATCAGCCCACCTCATATAATACACTTCAACCGGATGATATATTTCTGGAGCTTTACGCGAAATGGAGTTAATTGGAGTTTTTAGGTTTCTTCATTTCCTCATCCTGTTGCCCCTTAAAAGACTACAAAAGATACAATTTTTTAAAAATTATTTTAAATACTTATTTCTACCTTTTGATAGGGGTATAAGTGTCAAATAAAAGAGAAGAACACCTGTTAATAATACTTTAAATCACATGCTTTTATTTGTATTAATTTAGTATTAACAACCATTTCAAATTAAATCCCGTAAAAGTAAAATAAAAAAAATAAATAAATTAAAGGGGGAAACTTGAATGGTTGTCGTTGTGCTAAGTTACTTCAGATAAAAGCATACGATTTAAAGTATTTTTAACAGGTATTCTTCTCTTGAATTTGATACTTATACCAGTATCATAGAGCGCGAGTAAGTATTTCAAATAATTTTTGAAAAATTGTATCCTTTGGAACTTTGTGGCCCTGTGACAATAGAAAGAGGAAATGAAAAACTAAAAACGCCAATTAACTCAATTTCGCCTATAGTTTCAGGCGTATATCATCCGGTTCAAGTCTAACGACATTTTTCAAACACTGTCGTACGGTGATATCGAATATTTTAGATTCTCATGAATTGCTTGCTTGTTAAGAGAATGTATACATTTTACCATGATTTACATGCTGAGTAACAGAAGAACGCATAAGATTTCGTAGGTTCGAAAATAATTTTGAAAAATATTTAATTCGACGAAACACATATAATTAAAATTCTTGAAACGGATTTGTTCCCAACATTTGTGTGGTCTTTTGGTAGAACTTCGATTTATGGAAGAAAAGGATCCAAATCAATTTGAGTAACTTTACGGGGAGGAATGATATTTGAGGCCTCAAGATTTGACTATATTTTTAGAAAGAGGATCTCATGTTATCATATCGTTTAGTTATCGAGCGTTAAAATTGATTTTTTCGTTCCAATGGTTTTAAAATCGAAAATTAGCAGATAAATTCGAAAAAATCGATAACTTTTTAGTTATATAATTGTATGCATTTTTAATTAAAGAAAAATTAAAACTTGTATGAATATCTACAAAGGAAAGGGAAAAATAATGTAAGAAAATCGGAGGATTTTATATTAAAAAACTTTTTCTTTTATGTGGATGTAGACGATGATTCAACAACAGTGATGCTACTTCGATTGCATGGGCTTAAAACACGTTCCGAAGTGCGGATTCTCTTGAAATTTCTATTGTGACTAACTTCTGAACAGAGGATAGTTTCTGAATGGTGACTATACAATGGTCATGATATAAATGGACGTGAGACTGCCCACACCAACTATACATTAAAATTATCACAAAACACGTAAAGGGGATGTTTTCTGGCTATAATAGGGAATGGCACGACAAATGGGCATGGCACCGCTCACAAAAACTATATTTTTATTTTATTGTAACGAACAGAGGATGACCTAGATTATAATAGGTCATGCTACAAAAAGGGACGCGGCTCCACACAAAGAACAATATTCTAAAGAACCACGTGCAGATTTTGTTTCTGCGCCACGTCCAGGTAAGGGTTTGGTTCTTGAATATAAGAGGTCATGGTATGAACAATTGGCGCGACTCCTCATACTCGAACCAAGCAAGGTGTTCCAGTAGATGGGTATCAAAATGTTTACGCTTCATATGCATTGGGCCGTGTTTATACCGTACACCCAAACAACACAGAATGTTATTAGTTAACGTGAGAGGACCCACTTCAGTTTCAAATTTAAGAGCAGTTGAGAGAGGCGTGACAGAAACTGGGAGACCACATTAATGTATGATTCAGTCAGTTGTCATCCTCTCCAGATATGAACTTGCTCGCCATCTAAGCCAAAATACATGTGGGAAAAATTCAAAGAGGGTATGAGTGAGGACATTTTGTATCATTATCGCATCGTTACGATTCTATATCCTTATACCACGCATTCCGATGATTCCCTCCGATATACCATCTGATTTCAAACGACTACAGTTTCTAATTTGCGATTAACATTTTCCACGATAGGCTGATAAAAATGTAATACATATGCCTAGCCATCAGCAACAAAACTCTTAATCAACTTGGATTGGTGGTGCCTGAACGTTCTACCATTTACATTACTGATTGAGATTTGCGAAGAGAACGGCAATTCAATGTTGAAGACTTTCGTTTGTTTGTCGCAACAAAAAACCTCTATTAATTGCAAAGCAAAAGGTGGCCATTGACAAAATTATAACTGCAGTAAAAAATGACAGCGGCGGCCTTTTTTTCTCGATGCACCAGTTAAAACCTTTCTCATCAGTTTGGTATTAGCGCACATCCGCTCTCAAAATGGGATAGCTTTAGCTGTTGCTTCCCCCGGTATTGCTGCTACATTATTGGATGGAGGACGAACGGCAAATTCAGCGTTGAAATTGCCATGGAATATGCAATTTGTCGATTCTCCAACCTGTAATATTGGCAAAAGTTCAGGCATGGCGAATATGCTCAAAACATGCAAGCTGATTGTGTGGGATGACTGCACCATGGCACATAAGAAATCCCTAGAAGCGCTTAATCGGTCACTTCAAGATTTAAGATCAAATACACAATCATTCGGTGGAACTCTTATTTTACTAGCTGTAGACTTCCGACAGACCCTTTCAGTAATTCCAAAATCAGCACCCGCATCTCCGGCGATATGTACAAAAATTAATCTGACCACCAATATGCGTGTACATCTGCATCACAATGACTCAGCAGCTAAATTTTCGAAACATCTACTGGATGTTGGTAATGGAAAAGTATCAGTTGATGCAGTGAAAAGGAGTATTACATTTTCAAAAAATATCATTCAGGAATCAATTCAGCAATTAATCGAGAAAGTCTTCCCACAAATTACCACAAACTGTGGAAACAAAGAGTGGTTTTACGTCCGAGCTATATCGGCTGCAAAAAATAATGTTAATGCAATCAATAATTTAATTCTGGAACAAATTTCTAGGTGATTACACACATTACAAATCGACAGACAGTATCATGAATGCGGATAAAGTTGTCAACTATCGAATTGAATTTCTAAATTCTTTGGAACTTCCAGGAATTCCGCCGCAAATGTTATCTCTTAAAATTGGTTCACCTGTAGTACTAGAATTTCTGTCAAGAGACTAATGCCCAACGTCATTGAAGCAACGATTTTAAATGGAAAATCAAAAGGAAAAGATGTCTTTATACCACGCATTCCGATGATTCCCACCGATATACCATCTGATTTCCAACGACTACAGTTTCTGATTCGCCTAGCATTTTCAATGACTATAAACAGAGCAAAGGGACAATCACTTGAAGTTTTTGGATTGAATCTGGAAAATCCATGTTTTTCACATGGCCAGTTATATGATGCTTGCTCTCGAGCCCAAAAACTTTAATGTACTTGAACAAGGTGGAAAAATTTTATATATCGTGTATCCCGAAGCACTCCAAGGAAATACTGACTAACTTAACAAATTGACACAAAATACATTCTTAGATATAATTACAACAATTAATTAACTCTCTAATAAATGTTTCTTTTAAATGTTTAATTTTCTTTAAAGAAACACTGAAAAAAATACTTAAATTTTCGTGAAGTTTTTATATTTTAAAAATGTAACTTATGAATTTAAATAAATAAGTATTAATTTAAGCTAATTTACAGAAGTAAAAATATACAAAACAAAAATTGCGAGCATACAAAGTTACATACATAAGGAAGACGAAAACCCGTGCAACGCCGCGTACAAAAATCCAGTGTTTTATAAAAAAAGCTTTTTCGATATTTTAAGTTTTGATAACTTTAACGTTATCAAAAAATGTTAACCGAATTTTCCATTCAAATGATTAAATATTAAAAATCGATTTTTTTAATTTTTAATTTAATTTTAAAATATTTTTTTTGATATTTTTCAAACTTTAACATCCGATTAAAATCGATTTTTTAAATTTTTAATTTCGATAACTAAGATTGTTATCGAAAGCTCTTATTTTATTTATTCTTATTTTTCATATTAACCTCATATTACAATTTTTTTTTTGATTTTTCCAAACTTTATCGTCCAATAACTCGATAACTAAGTGATTTATTGATAACATGGATACCAATTATATTCTTATTTTGCGGGGCCTGGATATCATGCCCTGGCCAACTTTACTCTCAACCCTCGTTGTTTGCATATTTGAGCATTTTTGTCATCTTAAAATAATATTATTGTTGTTTTACTAACAAAAACACTTCGCACAAAAACCAAAACATTCCAAGATATCTATGTAAAACCATGGCTAAAGACATACATACATGGTATTTATACGTAAATGACATTCGCTGTAAATTGTATTAAAGAAATTTAAATTTCTGAAAATAAATTTAACGTATGTAGGCAAATGCCATATTTCGCCATTTACTCTTATCATTAGCACACATCAACAACTCACTGATTTGGCAGCAACTAAATGGCAGCGTCAGTCGTTAGTCTCTGGATTCGGTTTCGGTTTCTTTGTGGTCAAATTGAATTGAGGGCGTACTATCAAACATTAGCTTGGACGTAATCCAATAGTTTCCATTGTCAGACTAGAGCCAAAAAATTGCATATTAATATTAACCAAAGAAAGAGTCAGAGTCAATAGAATAAAATGTATAATGACAGGATAAAGGGAGAACATAAAATATTTAACAAAAGCATGGCATGGCAATATTGACAATTAATCGGAATTTGAATCAAATGGAATGGAAAGAATGCGTTTTTTTGAATTTATTGCACACATAACTGAGTGATTAAGGATACCTTTGTCGTCTTGTGTGAGATGTAAATGATAGGTTAATGATGTGGTGTCCTTTTTGTGAGTATTTTTAATATTTTTGATTTTCTGTATTGGATGTATCATTTACACGTCCGGGTTCACCTCAGCCTTTCTTTACTTTCTTCCTGGTACAGTTTTTATTTTAAGTTTCACTTCATTTTCTGCATGTCCTTTCATAACCTTTCATTATTCATAAATTATAATTAGCTTCGTTTTTTGCGATATCCCAAAAAGTAACCATTTCAAGTATCATCATCTATTAAAACAAAAGCTCTTAATTTAGAAATGACCCACCTCAATGGCAGGGCATTAGAACCATTTCAATAGCCACCTCTAAACTCTGTGTGTTTATTTTCATCCTGCGAAAAAAATAAAAAAATCATACCCCAATTGTATTCCGTGACACTGGGGATATCCACATTTACTACATATCTCTAACCATCCACAGGATTTTTTAATGGGCGGAGATCAAATCCTGTCCTTGGTCGTGGTGGTGCCTTTTGATTTTGAAAATGTGTGAAATTGACATTACGACCACTGAAAAGTGTTTTATTAAATTGTGACTGTGATTGTGACTGAAAAGTGGTGCTAATGACTTGGGCGGATATGTTTGTCTGTATAACGGCACCGGAGTGTGCAATGGGAAAATCCACTTTTTTGGTGTTTTGTTTTTGATCTTTTTAGAATGTCATGAATCAATTAGTTTTTTCGATTTCTTTTTTCAATTCTTTGTGACTCCGAGGGTGTGTGCTATTGAAGGATGTATGCTAAATTACTGCAGGACAATAGCGTTCTTCATTCTGGAACACAATAAGGAAATGAATCAAGGAAGTCTAAATTCTATGGATTTGTTTTTGAGGGTATTGAATCCACATAAAGGAAACACTAGTTTACAACCATTTCGTTTCCTAAACTCAAAACGATACTAACTTTATGGAGTAAATTTAATTATACTTACATATCTATATATAAAGGGTGATTTTTTAAAAGCTATAGGAAAAAAAACACATAAAATTCAGAAAAATGCATGAAATCTTTACTTGATTCGATAGTGCGGTCTATATAATTTAATGTTTGAAGATTATTTCATGCAAATGTTGACCTTGACTGTGACTCAAATGGTCCATCCGCTTAGTCCAATTTTGGCATTTCCACGTTTTTGAGTAACAGAGGCCCAATTGCTGCGAACGGCGACGAATCGATAATTGATGGTCATCATTAACACTGGCCGATACAGCTGCGATATTTTCTTCAGTTCGCACTCTACGTAAGCGTGTTGGTGGTTTAATGTCCAACAATGTAAATTTGGTGCGAAATTTAGTCACAATAGCCCGAATAGACGCTTCAGTGGGTCGATTAATCTGACCATAAAATGTAAGAGCGCGATGAACTTTCTTTACAGAGACCGCATTTTGATAATAAAATTCAATAATTTGCAAGCTTTGTTCGATTCATGGTTAAATTATAGACCAAACTGAAGGTGTTTGACAGTGAAACAAAACGTGCGTCAGCTGTTTAATCCAGTGTTGCCAAAAAGATAATAGCTAAAAAATCACCCTTTATATGATAACATAAATTGTGTTAGGAATTTTGTGAAGAAAATTTTAAAATATTTCTGGAGACTAAACTATATGCAGTAGACCGATTAATTTTGGAAGGGTGTAAAAGAAGATAAGAACCCACAGCCCATAACCATGATGCCGCCAGCCCATAAACCGCTTATTGGCGAATCCACTGAGGTGAAAATGTGCATCATCACTAAAGATGACTTTCTTCGAAAATTGCACGATATGCATTTTGATCTGAACGCCCATTTTCATAATAAGCCTGGATAACTTTAACGCGTTTCTCGATTGTGTATCTTTCCATGGTACAAATTGAGTTAGACTTAAATTGAGAAATGTAGAAATGTAGAGGGGCGCGGCAATTTCGCACATCTTCGAACTTAAACTAAGTTTGAGAAAAATATTACCATGTGCAAAGTTTGAATTGATGCATTGCTCCTTTCGAGAGTTATCGGGTATACCAGCCAGACAGACGGATGTTCAAACAACTTAAAAAGTCGTGAAACGGATTTGGTACAAACATACTTAGGGTCTTAAGCAAATCGGTTCAGATTTAGATATAGCCCCATATAAATGTTGCTCCCGATTTGACTGTTTCTGCTCTAGAAGCCACATAGCGATTTTGATCAAACTTTGCACAAATCGGTTCAGATTTAGATATATCCTCCGTACAAATTTCGCTCCCTATTTGACATTTTCCGGCCTAGAAAACATAAATTTTAACAGATTTTCTTCAAATTTGGCGTAACACATTATACTTCGACTAGAAACACTGCTGGTGAAAATGAGTCAGATTTATATATAGCTCCGATACAAATGTAGCTCCCATATGATTTTCTTGATCAATCTGTGGTAACAATGTGTCAAATCGGTTCCATACAATTTTCGCTCCCGATTTGAGGTTAACCGCTGTAGAAACAACATACCTTAACCGATTTTCTTCATATTCGGCTGGACATCTAATATTTACACTTGAAAGACATATGGTAAAAGTGGATGAGATCGGTTCAGATTTATATATAGCTCCCATACAAATGTCGTTCACGAGTATAGGGTATCATATCACGGAAAATAAACTGATTTTTCGAAATTCGTACTTTTTGGGGATAAAATGAAAAAAGGGGATAAAAATAGTACCAATCAAATGACCTCTGACTGTGTAGACACGGAAAATAGACGAATTTTTGGAAATTAGTATTTGCAAGGGATACAATGGTACAGAGGGATAAAAATAGTACCAACTAAACGACTACAGCTAGAATGATGAAATTCTAATTGCGTAGAAACGTCAAAGGGGTAAAAATGGTACCAACCAAATGGGCGCAGCTGGAATCACGGAATTCGGTGTATACATTCCTCTGACTGCATAGACACGCAAAATAAAAAGTTTTTTTCCAAATTCGTACTTTTTCTTTTACGGTAAAAATTGATTGAATCATCAAGTTAGGTTATTTTGCACTACGTACGTCTGATAGTGGATTTTCAAAATTTGTACTTTTGGAATTAAAACAGAATGGAAATACAACCAACTGTAACACCCACTATCTACTACTATATGCAGTAGACCGATTAATTTTGGAAGGGTGTAAAAGAAGATAAGAACCCACAGCCCATAACCATGATGCCGCCAGCCCATAAACCGCTTATTGGCGAATCCACTGAGGTGAAAATGTGCATCATCACTAAAGATGACTTTCTTCGAAAATTGCACGATATGCATTTTGATCTGAACGCCCATTTTCATAATAAGCCTGGATAACTTTAACGCGTTTCTCGATTGTGTATCTTTCCATGGTACAAATTGAGTTAGACTTAAATTGAGAAATGTAGAAATGTAGAGGGGCGCGGCAATTTCGCACATCTTCGAACTTAAACTAAGTTTGAGAAAAATATTACCATGTGCAAAGTTTGAATTGATGCATTGCTCCTTTCGAGAGTTATCGGGTATACCAGCCAGACAGACGGATGTTCAAACAACTTAAAAAGTCGTGAAACGGATTTGGTACAAACATACTTAGGGTCTTAAGCAAATCGGTTCAGATTTAGATATAGCCCCATATAAATGTTGCTCCCGATTTGACTGTTTCTGCTCTAGAAGCCACATAGCGATTTTGATCAAACTTTGCACAAATCGGTTCAGATTTAGATATATCCTCCGTACAAATTTCGCTCCCTATTTGACATTTTCCGGCCTAGAAAACATAAATTTTAACAGATTTTCTTCAAATTTGGCGTAACACATTATACTTCGACTAGAAACACTGCTGGTGAAAATGAGTCAGATTTATATATAGCTCCGATACAAATGTAGCTCCCATATGATTTTCTTGATCAATCTGTGGTAACAATGTGTCAAATCGGTTCCATACAATTTTCGCTCCCGATTTGAGGTTAACCGCTGTAGAAACAACATACCTTAACCGATTTTCTTCATATTCGGCTGGACATCTAATATTTACACTTGAAAGACATATGGTAAAAGTGGATGAGATCGGTTCAGATTTATATATAGCTCCCATACAAATGTCGTTCACGAGTATAGGGTATCATATCACGGAAAATAAACTGATTTTTCGAAATTCGTACTTTTTGGGGATAAAATGAAAAAAGGGGATAAAAATAGTACCAATCAAATGACCTCTGACTGTGTAGACACGGAAAATAGACGAATTTTTGGAAATTAGTATTTGCAAGGGATACAATGGTACAGAGGGATAAAAATAGTACCAACTAAACGACTACAGCTAGAATGATGAAATTCTAATTGCGTAGAAACGTCAAAGGGGTAAAAATGGTACCAACCAAATGGGCGCAGCTGGAATCACGGAATTCGGTGTATACATTCCTCTGACTGCATAGACACGCAAAATAAAAAGTTTTTTTCCAAATTCGTACTTTTTCTTTTACGGTAAAAATTGATTGAATCATCAAGTTAGGTTATTTTGCACTACGTACGTCTGATAGTGGATTTTCAAAATTTGTACTTTTGGAATTAAAACAGAATGGAAATACAACAAACTGTAACACCCACTATCTACCAATATTTATGGCTTTGATAATATTTTTGAAAATATAAATATAAGAATATTTATTTTTTGAATTGACGTATTGGTAGCATTACCTTATAAGCGTGGTTTGAAATAATTAAAATATTATATTTATTTAAAAATAAATTTTTCAATATTTGTATTTGTTTTGGTTTGGCTATATTAAAAAAATTTATATTTTCCTGTAATATTACTGCACTTCTACGAAAATCGACACCCTCTGTGGAATGCAATCCATGGTGGAGGGTATATAAAGTTCGGCCCGGCCGAAAGCCGATATAGTTTTTTTTCCAGTCGACTGGAGATGTGGTCTAAAACACCGTTGTCAGTAGTATAGCCGGGCGTTATAAGACTTATTTATACTCCCGAAATTATTATACAAACATTAAAGACGCCTTCAAAAAAATTGATTTTTTGTAAAAAATTAATGAAAAATATCCATAAAAATGTTGGTGTATTTAAATGCACACAAAAAGTCATTTCTTAGATTCGTAACACAAAATTTGTAATTTTTGTTGCATATCTATTGTTTGAACCAAAAATTATTTTATTACAAAGATTGGTGTTTAACAATTAAAAATCAAAAGATGCGGCATTATTTTAAGACATTTAGTAAAAGGAACAAAGTTACAAAATCATAAAACAGTATGTTGACGTGACGCGTGCAGCACAAGTCTCATAAAACACAAAAAAGTAAAAAGTTGTGCGCAAATATCTGAAAAAATTGAATACACAAATATTTGAAAAGGGTTCATTTTTATCATTACTTACAGCCAATTTGATTATGACTATTGTCTGTTGGTTGGAACGCAGAAGAAAAAACCTCGATTGTTCATCAAATGTCGCTTTAAGAAAAGAACCGAACAAAGGCAAATACATTCATAATGTGATGAAGATTTCACTGTTTTATTTTTTGTTTGGCATTCTAATGATATTTCCGGTTAAAAAACATTTGTACCATTTGGAGTAAATGAAGGGACAAATATTTCCAAACAGGAGTATGAATGAAAATAAAGGATATCTTGAGGTGACTGACTAAACAAATCACTACATAAATATTTATGCCACGATTCATCCATAGATGTGGGCAAATATTTCTAGAATTTCAGAAGAAAGCAAAACAAATTCTACCCAAATAAATTTATTATTATGACAATACAAATTGACCAATATCGTCATATTCTACAATTGAAATGATTATCGAAATTTCATTACTTAATATAAAGTGATTCGATCGCCAGTAACAATCACTGCTTGGACAGTCCCATTTCCAAAGTTGTGGATGTATTTCCAGCAGTGTAGAGCAATAAATATTCGTTGAAATCTATAAATAATTTCCACATTAGTGCCATTGACAAAGGATTGGGTTGGACGACGGTAAAAAAAGGTGCCAAAATGACCGCACGGTTATGGGCAGCAGCAACAACAGCAAATTTCATACTCCATAACGACGAATGGCAAGTGAGAAATGATGATTCCCCGCTTTCGCCACATTTATCTTTATCAGCAACAGAACGAACAATGCCAGCAGGAGGACTAAAAAAGCAACGAGGAAAGATGAAATCAACAAATGTGTCCTTTTGTCCTCATTAGAAAGGAAGAGAGAGGGGAAGAGGAGAGTTTCAGTTTCTGTTTCCAATAAGACCCATTTTTGTGGCCCTTCATGTCCCCACTCCACATGCTGGCCTTCAGTTATTGTTTGTTTGCCTCTGCTGCGAGAGGCAAATAGTTTAATCTATAATTTCTTATTGTCGCCACATTTAGTTGCAATATTTCATATGACTGATTTGAATTGAAACTCATCCAAGTTATAGATTGCATTCTCTTCACTTCTCCCTCTCCCTCCCCCTCCCACCCACGGAGTTCAGCATCCCTTCATCGGATACGGTTATAAATACGCTTCAGTTATGTTGTCAATGCTGCAGATTTTATTCATTTATTATTAGTACCTAGTCATGTCGACGAATGACTGAATGTTTTGTATGTTGCTGCAGCAACGGCAACTGTTGGCGATGTTGTTGCTGTTGCCGCTGCTGGTACTGTTGCTGATCGGTAACTGGAATTCGATGTATGAATGAATCGATTGAATCGCATGAATTGTTAGTGTGCATTTGTCATGTCATAGGGACAGAACAAAAAAGAAAAGTAGAACGAAATGATATGAAATGCAATGTGAAAAAATAAAGATATTTAGGTTGAGGCAAATGGTATTAATAGATTTTTTCCTGTCGCATCAGCGAAAGCAGCAACAACAAAATATTGGCTGAATGAATGAATGGTATATTACATTTTGAGAAATGTTCATCATCCGCATATTGGAGGCAATCGTATGTATTACGCAAATCTTGTCACAGTGATACTGTTAACTCAATTAAGTGGACATTTGGCTAATATTTAATATTAAATCTTCAATGATCTGTTGTTGAGGCTACAATTGTTAGAAAAAGGTGACCCAAAATGTTAACGTTAAAGTCTTGCCAAAAGACAAACAGACAGCTAACTGTAGAGCACCACGCAAGTGAACTAAGCGTTGTTGCTAGAGATGTCGATCGGAAAATCTCAATCTTGGAAATGCGATAAATTTTCGGGATCGTGATTTTTGAAAGTAAATCGCGGAAAATCCCAATATGTAAAAATTTGCAGCGAACTTTCCATCTATATTTTAGAGAATGAAAATTTATTTACAACTGGCCAGAAATCATTATAAATGTAGTGGGCAGCCAAGTAATAAATTTGCATTATGTAAAATATGCAAAACGTCGTTAGGCCAGTGCAATAACCCGTTTCAAATCGAAGTTAGACTAAAATAGTGTCCAACCACTTTGTCGAAGGGTTGTCGGATGTATTTTGGTGTTATAAACTCGACATATACCCAGCCAAAAGAGAGCATCTAAAGAAGTGAAAAGGATGTTCATCTTGTGATTCGGAAGCAGTGAAAATTTGGATCTGCACCATTGAATTTAACCGGCAGTTGTCATAGGAGGGTTGTCCTTTATTTTGAAAGACTTAAAAGCTATTTTAAAGTGTTGCAAAGCAACCACTTTTTCAGTACTTTCCATTCCTGTTTTAAAAAATTCGCCGCTACCGGGTAGAACAGCAGACCTTCTGGTCGCTACTACGGCATTCTAACCATCTCAGCTATCCTCTGTTGTAAGTACTACATAAGTGAAGCAAACCATTTTTTCGTTAGAACTGACAACCGGAAACTTAACAAAATATTTATTTAGTACGAATTAATATATAGCGCAAATTAATATTAAATTAAATTATCATAAATAAATTAACTCTACTTAATTTTACTGATATTATGTAGTATTTATAATTAATAAAAAATAATTTATTTCAAGAACATTAATATTGCTGTTTTTTAATGTACTTTTTTTTAACAAAAATGTTTAAATAATATTTAATAAAAAAACAAACAAAACGGACAACTTACCTCTGCGGCCCCATAGTAAAAATTCGTTCCCATTCACTTATGAACAAGCTATTCGTAAAATATCGACTTTTTGGAAGTTTTTAAAAAGAACGTCCTCAATTTGCTGGGTATATATATATATATATATATATATATATACAGACCACATATTTTGCACTAAACCTTATATTTGAACCAGAAAGACCTATGGTGAAAGAGAATCAGATCGGTTCAGATTAATATATATATATATATATATATATATATATATACAGCTGCGGTCAAAAAATAGCAGCGACGAGATAAAAAAAAGTCGACAAAGAAAAATATCAGTTTTACTTCGAAAATCCTAAAAGTTTTTACGGTGATTGAAAGGTGGTATTGTGCCATTCTTTATCTGGCTTTAAATAAAAAAATTAAGTTTTTGTAATTTTGAGATTAGGCCTTTAGAACCATTTATATCAAAAATGAGACCAGTAAAAAAATAGCAGCGTTAATAAAAACTAAAAATACTTTGTTTCAATTCACTTTAATTGAAAACTGTTTTTGAATAATAAGTTAAATGAATTTAATGCTTATTTTTACCCATAGCACTATAATATCGTGATAAAGCTTGATATTGTTTTTCAGTATTGCTAGTGAGACCTCATTTTAGTCATCACACTTAAAATTTTTGATTATATTTAGGTGAGGTGTATGCCCGAACCATTCCATAACATCGATATTATTACCTTCAAACCACCTTTTTGCGAGTCGGCTGGTGTTAATTGACCTGCTAGAAGACCCATTTTAGGGGCATTCCGTATTCTGTATACGTAAGCATAATATTATGCAGTATTTTGATGTACTGGGCAGAGTCCGTGGTAGTTCTGGGCCAATGTATTGACCCAACTCCATAATATGAAAAAACACCCAAGTCATTACGCTTGATCCTCCCTATTTTGCTGTTTTGATACTATACTGGAGATGTACTCCGTGTTCTGTGGACGTCTTACAAACTATCGAGGGACTGTCCCACCGCACACAACTGACCATAAAACGTGCACCCATTTCTTGGTTGGCAACTGCAGGTGTGTTTTTGCGAATTGCATTTTTTTTGTGACATGTCTCTTATTTTTAAGTGGGACTTTCCTCGAACATCTGGCTTACAGATTATGTTTTTTTAGTATTCTACGAACATTTTAAACTCTCGAAGATGGACAGACACTGTTAAGTAAGTGGGTTTTTTGTACTAGACGTTACTATTCGGCGAATGGTTGCAGGTGATATAAACTGATTTTATTTGACGTGTTTTTGTTTTCTCTTCTTATAATATCGAATTTCTGTTCATTTTAATGGAACAATCGAACTTCACTATATGATTTACCCTCAGATTTCAAAATTTTTATATGATCTCGATTTTCTTCACAATGCTCTCCTCCTTTTTCTTGAGATTTTTTGAATGCTGCTATTTTTTGACCGGTCGAAAATGTCAAATAGTCCTAAAAATGTTATTTTTGGGTTCTGCTGAAGACTTCAGCACAACCTTTGGTCTTAAACCAAAATAAATGACAACACATACAACATAACAGACCAACAATACATACAAATAACATTTCTAAAACAATTAAAATCATATCACCAAATAAACAATTATTTTGTGTTTGTAACCTCATTACACAGCATTAAATGTAGTAGTAGCATTAAAATATTATCACACAAATAAATATATGAAAATGTATGCTAAGTTGTAGTGCGCTGCTATTATTTTGACCGCAACTGTATATATAAATCAGCTGTAATTTATTATTTGAGAATGGTTTTATAATAACATTAAACGTAAAAACTGTGTATGATTTAGCCACGCCCCTTCTAGTACCTCCCACACAATTGTCTCTATCCTTGTTAAAATTAAATGCTTTATAACTCCTATACCTGTGCCTGAAATCCATTATGACTTCATATTTGATCATGTTTTTACAATTGTTTACAAATGTAGAAGCTGCATTCAATTGCCTCCCACAATCCGGCGGTAAGTACAATTTTAGTCGGTTAAACCGACTGAAACTTCCATACTATTTCATTGTTAAATTGGTCACAACTCGTGAAAAAAATTTATATTTTTATGGGAATAATACATACAAAAACTTTAAAATCAATCGCAGATATCGAGGTCAAAAATCGTACCGCTTGACATGGAATAACTCAAATATAAGTCGATTTAACCGACTGAACCTTACTTTCTTGTTTATATTTGATGTTGGTTTGTAGTTTCTTGGGATGTATGTTCACATGAAAATTAACGCCACTCGAACATTATTCAAACGGAAGCGAGATAGACCCATTGTTAAGTTTACCGATCGACATAGAATCACTTTAGGAGTCGATTTAGCATGGTCCTCCTCCTCCAAAGAACAGGTCACAATTATTATTCGATCCTGATTTTCTTCTGATCGGTAATATATGTACCACTTATAATCAATGGATATGTTCCATGGAGAATATTGAAGAACAGAACTTTAGTTTACGGCGAAAAAAGGAAGAATTGTCAAAAATCAAATTTATTTTAGGTTGAGTGTGATTCTCCTCCTTTCCATAACCAAAACAATAAACTTCCTACGTAAGAAGAACTTACTTAATCGAATAGCTGGAATTCAAATGTACTACATTCAAAACACATAGAAAGTCAATCAAATTGTTCACTAATCAGACAACACAAAAACTAAAAAATTAATATAATTTCCATTTTCTTGACTTCGACTTTAGATGAAGGAATATTTCTTTTTTTGTAACCTTTCTTTTATAAAAAATCCAAAGAAAACGTGTAATTTTACAAAATTCAAATAAAAATTTCCCCATCTTTCAAATCCCGCCCATTTGTATATTGTCTAAGAAGGTTACAAATAAATTAACTCACACAACAATATAGCAATCTCGGTGTCGAATATACTCTAAAATAGGTTTTAGTTTTGAATGGGAAGGGACACTGCCACTTTCCGCACATCTTTGCACAACTATTTAACCTGGATCTAACACAAATTTTCAGCACTCTAGGTGTTATAGAAATGACAATATTCGATAATAGGTTTTAACTTTGTATGTGAGATACCACACCCACTTTTCTAATACCGCCCATTTTTGGCACAACTACGCAGGTTTATGCCAGATGCACTCATACGAAAGTTCAGCATTGTAACTGTTATATAAATGAATATATTCGATAATAGGGTTTAAAATCGCATGGGAGGTACCACGCCCACTTTTCCAATCACATAAAATTTCAGTATTGTATTTGTCATACAACTGAATATATTCGAAAATCGTATGGGAGATTCCACATCCACTTTCCCAATACCGCCCATTTTTGGCACAACTACGCACATTGATGCTAGATCCACGTATGCAAAATTTAAGCACTCTATGTGTCATAGAACTGATAATATTCAAAATGGGTTATAACTTCGTATGGGAGGTGCCACTCCCACTTTTCCAATACCGCCCATTTTTGGCACAACTATGTACATTAATGCCAGATGCACTTACACAAAATTTCAGCACTCTAGGTGTCATGGAACCGACAATATTCAAAATTGGGGTTTAACTTTGTATGGGAGGTACCACGCCCACTTTTTGAATATTTTTGGCACAACTACGCATATTGATGCTAGATGCACTTACACAAAATTTCAACACTCTAGGTGTCATAGAACTGAAAATATTCAAAATTGGGTTTTAACTTCGTATGGGAGGTACCACGCCCACTTTTCCAATACCGCCCATTTTTGCCACAACTACACATATTGATGCTAGATGCACTTACACGAAATTGCAGCTCTCTAGGTGTCCTAGAACTGGCAATGTTCAAAATTGGGTTTTATCTTCGTGTGGGAGGTGCCACGCCCACTTTCTCAATACCGCCCATTTTTGTCAAAACTGTGCAGACTAACAATTAGTGAACTTTCACAAAAATTCAAGACTGTAACCGCAACAGTACTCTGAATATGCTAATTTATAAAAAAACGAATAAGACCCCAATTTGTGTGGGAGGTGCCACACCCACTGAAAATATCAAAAATTTATTTAGCCTATTTTCACCACCATCAGCATGAACATACTGTGAAAATTTCAAGAAGATCGGTTCAGTAGTTTAGGCTGCTATAAAGAACAAACAAACACAGATTCATTTTGACTTTGTTTTGACTTTTTCCCCTCTATAACCCAGATGTTTTAACCGATTTCTGCATCCGTTTGGGCTGCTCAGTGCTTGGTCAGTATTGACTGACACAAATCTTATACGTGGGCATTTCTCGAAAGTTCCACCATGCTCGAAAAATAAAAAGTTCATAGATCAATACGGACTACATTATTGATTACACTAGTCAACAGTCAAAATGTACTCGGGATGCGATAATTTTTTCTGTGTAGATAACCTTGACATGAGCTCGAAAAACGCAATAAAAAATTTTTTTTTCGTTTGTTTTTTTTTTTTTATTATTATTTTTTTAAATTTTAAAAATTTTTTTTTTGGTTAATTTCCAAGTTAAAAATGAATATATAAAGGAAAAAACTTATTTTTTGCCTAAAGATTTAAATTTTTTTTTTTTTAATCCATAAAAAATCCAAAATGAAAAAAAATGTCAAATCTTATTACTTTTACGTAAAGTCACATAACCTATGAGCAAAATGAGACAAAGATCATGAAAATCGATGCACGCGTTTCGCTTTTATTCGCAATTGAGTAAAGGTATGAATTTCAAAAATTTGCTCGACATATGCACAACTTTGTCTATGGTAAGGTTTTTTCTTTTTTTTGATTCTCAGAATTAACAAAACGGAATAAACAAAGGGTTATTTAATTTTTATGATTGCGTAAGCAAAGTAATAAACGCTAATAAATGTGCGTGAACAATTAAAAGGAAAAAAGGAAAGGGGACTTTTTTAATTATTTGGGTTTTCCGTTGGCTACCTGTATGCTTTTTTTTACAGAAATGCAACCCACATTTAAGGGTGGTCATTATTCGGAAAATTTAAGACTCACACATGGTGAAACAGGTATGTAGCCACCGTAAAAAAATATACACCCATTTATAAGTACCTGTCAGTAAAATAATAATAAAAAATAATAAAAATAAAAACCTTCAAATTAAAAATAATTATGTGCTTTTGTCTTTCTTTTATATTGTTGTGGGTCTGTTTCTCTTATCAGGAACCAGATATAGTTCCCCATCATAGCTTCGTTCCAAAATCCTTGGTATCGGTGCTCAATTTCTTTCATTTGCTGATGAAAACGCTCACCTGCTCGTCACTCACATCGCCCAGGTTGTCCGGAAAGAAGTGCGAGTGTAGAAAATGTATCTTAAGCGACATATTTGCTCTAATTTTTTTATAATTTTGGAGTAGTTGTTCGACGATCTCTCTGTAATTTGAGCTTTTGTTGTTTCCAAGAAATCCGGAAACAATTTGCCGAAATGAGTTCCAAGCTGCAGCTTCATTTGGTGATAAAATGTGCTCAAACTGTTGGTCTTGCAACAACTTTTTAATTTGCGGACCGTCGAAAACGCCTTGCTTAATCTTTGCCGATGAAAGGTGAGGAAAAATGGTTTTTAAATAGGCGAACGCTTCGCCATCTTTGTTGATAGCTTTCACGAAGTTTTTTATGAGTCCGAGCTTTATGTGAAGAGGTGGGAGAAAAACATTTTCCTTTTTTATGAGTGGTGTATATTTCACGTTGTCGCTGCCGGGGATGAAGTTAACTCTTTCTGTCCAACTCCTCCTGGTGTAATGATGTTGACGATCGCGGCTGTCCCAAAGGCAGAGAAAACAACTGTACTTTGTGAATTCACCTTGTAATCCACAAAGGATACCGATAACCTTAAGGTCGGCACAAACTTTCCAATCGTGCCTCTCATAGTTAAGGCACTTTAGTAGATTGTCCATGACTTCGTATGTTTCCTTGGTGTCAACGGCATGAGCAATTGGAATCGAAGGTTTCTCGTTGCCGTTGTGCAGTAAAATTGCTTTAAGGCTCTGCTTGTTGCTGTCGATGAAAAGACGCCACTCTCTCGTAAGAGTACCCGAGTTCACCAAATAATCCGGGAATGTCCTTACAAAAACAGATGTTGTCTTTTTTTGTGTAGTACCTTGCGTATGGTTCATGACGCTTCCTGTAGATTGTTGTCACCACACCAGGAGCCAAGAAACCGAACTGTTGCATGCGCGATGCATGCAACTCTGCATCTTCCTTGGAGAGTTTCAATTCTCTAACCCAATCGTTCAGTTCTGCTTGGGAACATAAGCGTTGACCTCCATGCAATGTATATGTTGACTCGCATTCTGATGTGGTTTCTACTGTCTCCGGATCTGATGTTGAATGTATCGCCTCATTATTAGATGCCCATCTTGAAACGGACGGTTGCGGGTCCACTGGTTCTTCGGAAAATGGCACTGGAAAATTCACTGTTGAAACAGCAGCGTAAGTCCATCGTATATTTTTTCCCACGCCTGTTTTTTTGCTAAGACAGAAGTAGCAATCTGTTACATGGCAAAGCGGAGCTCTCCAAAGCATTGGCATGATGATTCTCGGCTGTCGTCTGAAAGAATTTCAATAATAAGTTATATATGTTCTTGAATTTCGTAATCTACACTTACCTTGAGTCAGCTAGCTGTACGTAGCACCTTGGACATAGAGCACTTGGTGTCCACCGCTCATCTATGTTTGAGACCTTTAAATTGAAGCTCTCTTCAAATGAATCTCTCAATTTAGGTGAAAAACAACGCTTGTTTTTTTCAGAAACGTATTCTCCGCACATGTAACAAAAATTACTTGGATTGGTATTGCATTCAAATCCTCGCGAACGTTTGCTCATTTTAACTATCGCGTTCGTCGACACTTGTTGAATGAGTAAAATCGATCAATGAAGACCTATTTATACTGTGTATTGTTTAGTATTTTACTGACAGGTACTTATAAATGGGTGTATATTTTTTTACGGTGGCTACATACCTGTTTCACCATGTGTGAGTCTTAAATTTTCCGAATAATGACCACCCTTAAATGTGGGTTGCATTTCTGTAAAAAAATAATACAGGTAGCCAACGGAAAACCCAAATAATTAAAAAAGTCCCCTTTCCTTTTTTCCTTTTAATTGTTCACGCACATTTATTAGCGTTTATTACTTTGCTTACGCAATCATAAAAATTAAATAACCCTTTGTTTATTCCGTTTTGTTAATTCTGAGAATAAAAAAAAAGAAAAAACCTTACCATAGACAAAGTTGTGCATATGTCGAGCAAATTTTTGAAATTCATACCTTTACTCAATTGCGAATAAAAGCGAAACGCGTGCATCGATTTTCATGATCTTTGTCTCATTTTGCTCATAGGTTATGTGACTTTACGTAAAAGTAATAAGATTTGACATTTTTTTTTCATTTTGGATTTTTTATGGATTTAAAAAAAAAAAAATTAAATCTTTAGGCAAAAAATAAGTTTTTTCCTTTATATATTCATTTTTAACTTGGAAACTGTTGCTTGTATAGGAAAACAATATATGAACAGATTAAGGGAATTGTAATTTTAAATTTTTTAAAATTTAATTCAATTAAATCGGGCTAGTGGTTCCCGAGTTATGCCGGACGAAACAAATTAACCAAAAAAAAATTTTTTTAATTTTTGAAATTCATACCTTTACTCAATTGCGAATAAAAGCGAAACGCGTGCATCGATTTTCATGATCTTTGTCTCATTTTGCTCATAGGTTATGTGACTTTACGTAAAAGTAATAAGATTTGACATTTTTTTTCATTTTGGATTTTTTATGGATTTTTAAAAAAAAAAATTTAAATCTTTAGGCAAAAAAAAGTTTTTTCCTTTATATATTCATTTTTAACTTGGAAACTGTTGCTTGTATAGGAAAACAATATATGAACAGATTAAGGGAATTGTAATTTTAAATTTTTTAAAATTTAATTCAATTAAATCTGGCTAGTGGTTCCCGAGTTATGCCGGACGAAACAAATTAACCAAAAAAAAATTTTTAAAATTAAAAAAAAAAATAATAAAAAAAACCAAACGAAAAAAAAAATTTTATTGCGTTTTTCGAGCTCATGTCAAGGTTATCTACACAGAAAAAATTATCGCATCCGGAGTACATGAAATTTTTTTCAATTTGTTGAGTAGTGTTATTTTTTTATTTTGAAGACAATTTATTTGTTATAATAATAACCAACGTCAATAATATGAAATAATATATAATAATAAATATCAGTTTAGTACAAAATTTTGATTTTCTTTCATTGACCATTCTAGTGTTTCATGTCCTGTAACATATAGAAATTTATGTCACATCACATAACGTTTCATCACGTTCCACATTATAGGTTGTAAAAATCGTAAAAAAATATTAATTCACCAAATTGTAAACTAAACTAAAAATATTGTAAATCATTTAAAATGAGTTTCATCAAAATAGTCCGAGACTATTCGAACTGTTGTGCGTTTAGTAACTAAAATTGTAGGACAGTGAAGTTCAATTGTTTTTTCTTTTTAGTTATTATATCTTACCTTGTATACAAATATTTATATAGAAGTAAAAATAATTTTAAGTTTTTCATACCACAGTCACGTATGTGACCATGGAAATGCGCATATAAACCCATTTGTCTAATGTATTTTTAATAAATCATTGAATATATTTCGCCACAATTGCGTGCCATCAAATCACTGTTTTCCATGAACCAGAATATGAATCTCATAAATACGATATCCATACATTCGTACATACAAATGCAGTGATATATATTAACACCATTTCGTATGGTTATTAAATATCAATAACATTTACTGCAATACGACGACGACTACCAACCAATAGCTCATCAAAAAATGCCGATGAACAATAATACACAAAACAAAAAATCCTCTCAAATGAAGGTCTGATGAATGAGAACAAAACAAAAAAAAAACGGGGGGAACAAACGAACAGAACAAACCGAGATGTGAACAAAATCAAAATTAATTCTACAGCACAAATGGTTGAATGCAATGCAACAGTATTGCAGTGACAATATTAAAAAAAATGAAAACAATCGAGCAAACACCCAATAAAATATTATAAAACACTTCAGAGATTTTGATGACAAAGGACTTGAAAAAATAAATCTGTGTGACATAGTACGAGTATTATAAAATGAGGTAAAATATTAGATATATATATGAATGTATGTAAGAGTGTATTCAATATAAATACTTAGTGAATTATAGAATATTGCAGGCAATAAATTAATATGGTTTAGTAAGCGCTAAATATTGGCAATCAAGGACAGGCCACTATAACAAAAATTGAGGAGGGGGCTTATTGGGAATTGGGAAAATATATAAAAATTGAACAGGATTTCTTCGGTCTAAGAAAATCAGCGATCAAAAGAGATTCTTAACGATTTTTTCCTTTAAGGAAAAATTGTCTCTGTTAACAGAGGATTTGTTTTTTTTTTCGTTCAAGAAAAATTGCCTCTGTTAACAAGGGGATTTTTTTCGTTGGGGAAAAATTGCCTATGGTAACAGGAAATTTTTTCCGTTCAGGTAAAATTGCCTCTGTTAATAGGGGGATTTTTCCGTTCAGGAAAAATTGCCTCTGATAATAGAGGGGGATTTTCTTCGTTCAGGAAAAATTTCCCTCTGTTAACAGGGGATTATTTTACGAAAAACTGTCTCTGTTAATAAGACAACCTTTTCCACTCTTTTTAGATAACCGCCACTGACTGTCCCACATTATATTGGCATTGCTGCCAATATCATCGATACCAATGAGTATTTAATGCTGTAAATAAATAACAATAAATTATGAAATGAATGTGTTTTTAAGCCATTTAATTAGAAGCTATTAATTTTATGACATTTTTTTCGAAAAGCTTCATTCATTCTCTCGTTTCTTTTTTGGGGACGCTTTCAATGGCCACATCCACGAAAAGTAAATTTTGTTGTAAAAATGTAATAATAATAAAGTTATTAATTAAAAATGTGTCCTGAAAAACTTCGTCCTATCTATCTTATCTAAACGTTTTGTGTGTGTGTATGTGTGTATGTGTCTCGGTGTTTGTGTCACATTTGATAATTTAATTCCAATTTTTTGTGCTTTGATCACACACAGATGTTCTTAAGAGCTGTTCTTGTGTGTTTGTTAAATGGATATTTCTATCACAGAATTTTCTACTAATTGATTTTCTAAAGAATACAGCAATTTATCTTAGAGAAGAGACCCAGAAAACCGCACACTCACACACATGCATCCACAAAAGACCAAAGAAGACTCATCTAAAACTATTCATTCCCTGGGAAAAAATGTCATTTAATTTTCGGTTGAAGTAGGTGGGCTGGTGGGTGGAGAATGAAGCGCATACCATAAATGCACAAAATTGGAAACAAAAGAAACGGCCGAGATGGCAAAAAATGTGGAATGCATCCATCGCAGCCCAGCTTGCATTGCAAACGTCCTTCTTTGCCTTCAGTTTGGAATCATTTGAAAATCAACATAATTACTAACACATGGTACCTTAAATAGTGACGGACTGACGGTGAGTCCTTAAGAAAAAGGCCATGATTTTGAGGATTTGTTATACGCTCGAACAAAATTGGGAAACTGTAAGTAGAGATCGGCCTTCAGTTCAGCCTTCATGAAGCTCAGTTTCATCTCGGTGGCGGCATATGGGGTTCAGAGAACCCACAGATGACTATTGGGAAGTCAATGCATCCACAACGAGACACTGTTTGGCGAGGGTTTTGGGCTGTACTGAAAATTGGGTTGATCGAATGAGGTATTGCCGAACCAGTCGTGGTAGTCATATGAAGACAATAGAACCTGAAATTTTAAAAAAATATACAGTACTTTTTTATAGCCGATTCTAATTTAAAGTTTTAAATGGCCCACCCTATATGATGAAACATTTGAAAATTATATTATGTTCTTATTATACCCTCCACCTCCAGGATGGGGGTATATTCACTTTGTCATTCCGTTTGTAACACATTAAAATATTCATCGGAGACCCCATAAAGTATATATATTCTGGGTCATGGTAAATTCTAAGACGATATAGCCATGTCCGTCTGTCTGTCTGTCTGTTGAAAGTACGATAGCGGCCGAACGAAATGAGCTAGGAGGCTCAAATTTTTCCTAAATGTGTCTTATGGTTGCAGATCGGTTGGGATTGAAAGTGGGCAAATCGGCCCAGAGGGAAAAATTTTTCCCTCACAAGGACTGAAAATACCACTAATATTTAGAGTATTTCAGCATGTTTTTTGAACATATTAGCTTGTATTTACTTGATATTTATAGCATAAAAGGGCACCATAGAGTGATTTTTATTTGTAGGGGGCGAAATGGGACGAAAAGGGATAAAAATAGTACCTTTCAAACGACAACAGATAGAAACACGAAATTTGGCGTGTACATATCTCTAATAGAGTAGATACATAACATACAAGTATTTTTCCTAAATTTGTACTTTTTAGGGGATAAATGGGGATAGAGGGATACAAATAGTACCAACCGAACGGCTGCACCTAGAATAATGAAATTCGGTGTATATATTCCTCTGATTGCTACACACATAAAATAAAGGAAATTTTCGAAATTCGTAAAATGGAAAAAGAGGATAAAAATTGTACCAAACAAATGGATGCAGCTAGGACCATGAAATTCGCTGTATACATTCCTCTGACTGAGTAGACACGAAAAAGGGGTTTTCCAAATTCGTACTTTCAAGGGATTCAATGGGAGCAGAGGGATAAAAATGGTGCCAACTAAAAAGCTACAGCTAGAATTATGAAATTTTCGAAAGTCGTGCTTTTAAGGAGTAAAATGCGAAAAAGGGGATGAAAATGGTACCAACAAAATGACCCCAGATAGTATCATGGAATTGGGTATATACATTCCTCTGAGTGCATAGCCACGTAAAATACAGTTGAACTTCGATTAACCGTGATGCTCGGGACCGGGCTAATCACGGATAACCGAAAATCACGATTAAAAGAGGTAAAATTTTACATGTATAAATTTTATTATTTTTATTTATTTTTGACAAAAACATGTAAATCTGCGTCTATAAATAACTTATCATATCTCTAGGTATACATACATTTATTTAAAAAATCTTTTATGGAAGTCTGTCTTATGCTTTTAGCTTTTGATTGTTCTTCCAACAAATGAGTTTGTATGCGATATATTTTCATTTTATCTTGTTCTGAAATACTTGGACAATTAAAGTTTTCTAAAAAACCTAACAAAATACTACTAGCCTCTATTGCCTGAGCCAAAGCAGGCGTTTCGTCCGCATTTCCTCCATTTCATTGCTGGGAATTTGAATCAAGCTCATCTTCTTGGCTTTGGGTAACCATGTCTACGATTTCGTCTTCATATATAATAGCAAACGGAGCGACATCCAAGTCGTCCACAAACTTCGTAGCAGACTCATAATCAGCACTCTCCTTTTCTCCCGTAGATTTCAGTCGACGGATTCCATGACGTTTTTTGAATTTATCCAACCAACCAAATGAATAAGTGCACTCTGAATTCATGTTTAACTTCAAATGGAACATTTTTGTGAGAGATAAGGTATTTTCATAATGTATACTTTTGAATTTAAAATAGATGGAAATACAACCAACCAAAGGACTGCAGCTGAAAATACACTCTCTATCCCCCAATATTTAGGGTATTTATGATTGCTGCCTTATATTTACTTTATGAATTGAAGTATTTTTTCCATTATATATACATTGTATAAAAATATTGATAGCCTTGGCTTATTAATTAAATTTCTGATTTTCATACATTTGAAATTTGTTGTGGACATTACTCTTGTAGCTTGGAAGCACCACAAGTTTAAGCGGGCGAAATAGGACAAAAAGGGATAAAATTATGGTACCAATGATACGACAACGGCAACAGCTAATTGCATAGACAAGTGAATTAGAGGTATTTTTCGAAATTCGTACTTTTAAAGAATATAATTGAAAAAGTGATAAAAATGGGACCTTCCAAACCGCTGAAGTTGATATCATGAAATTCGGTGTGTATTCGGTGTTGTGACTATGAAGACTCTAAACAAAAAGTTTTTTTTTTCGAGATGTGTACATTTGGGCGGAGAATGGGGCAAATGGGGATATCTTTAACATTTTTACTTTTCTTATCAAAATAATACAGTGCTTCTCCCTAATGGCGACTGACAATCGCCTAATATTTAGGCATGTTCACTTTCACAATTACAGCATTGTATTTATTTATAGTAGTAGATTTTAAACAGTGCGCATAAGTATACATTATAGTTTGAAATAGTAATCAAATATAGTAATGTGCATAAACATATCACAATTTTCATAATATTGTTCTGTGCTTCTATGTAAAGTCGACATCCTTTAATCTGCTGGTAATACTGTGGAATGCACTCCGTGGTGGAGGCTATATAAGATTCGGCCCAGCCGAACTTAACGCCTTCTTACTTGTTTTTATATTAGTGTTGAATATTAAATATCGAGGAATATTTCCACATTTTTAGTTCAATTGAAGTTATTTTAAAATGGTCCCCAGTTTCAGCTTAAATTTATTTACTTTGAAGAAAACTTCATTCAAATTTGCGTCGTTTGAGTGAAATTCTTGTGCTGAACCTCCACAGGATTTTTGATGAGAAAAAAAAATAAAAAGGAAAATCAAAAATGGAACTCTAAATCCGTGCTAGGATTTCCACTCATTTAGTGTTCCAAAAAATGATTTTCGTCGAGAGTTTTACTTTGGATCTTAGGTGTTTATTTGATCTCTGGATAAGTCTAACTCTGACTTCCAACTCGAAGTCGAGCCAATTTATACCAGGCTATAACATTCTTAAAACTATTTACATCTTCTACAATTTAACTTATTACTAATAATTTCCTTTGTTTCATTCACACATTTCAGTGTAGCAGCATTCTGATTGGCTATATTGTCCATCGATCACACCTCCTCTGAGGCCACACTTTCTCCCTTCTTTGTTCTTCAGTTCTTTTCTATACTTTCACACTTTGCTGATCGCCTGTTACACTTTCAATAGTAAAGGGTGTCGGCGTTCAATAAAGAGAAAGAATATATTGCAGAGTTATGCATTATGATTGAATGTCCAAACATTCATACATAAGTGCATTGCTCGAAACAAAAGAAGGATCATGTTACACACGACTTGTGTATTGAGTGTGATCGCAATTGAGTAATAGGACACTGAATGGTTCGTTGCACTGAATGGTTCGTTGCACTGAATGTGAGAATGAATGTATGACAGGCGGTTAATTGTTTGTGTTACTAAAATTTGAATACAGTGATGTACAAAAGTGTACACACACTACACCCTCGCCCTTATGAAAAATCTTATAATAAAATATTATTATTTTTTTTTTTTTTAGAAGATTTTAAACTAATATTATATAACTAATTTTCTATATTATACAACTTCAAGTTGTTTTTATGGATTACTTTTTCAGTTGAGTCTATTTTTATTGTCACATTTGGATTTTCTATGGCTACCACTTCATACGGTCCATGATAAGGTGCTATATGTTTCCTACGATTTTCTAATCTTACTAGAACTAGACTACCTATTTTTAAATCTATTGGATGTTTTGTATTATTCGAATTTTCTTGTCTTCTCTTCTTTGCTGTGTTCAGCATATTTCTAGCTTTGTCTAAAGAATATTTTAATCTAGCTTTCAGTTCATTTGCGTAGTTATCGTAATTGTAAATTGTTCCATGGTTGAAAACTTTTTCTCCAGGGTGAACCGGGAGCCTACCATATAACAACTCGAATGGGGAATAGTTTATGTCAACGTGCGGTGTGGTATTATACGCGAAAGCATAATATGGTAACCAAGAGTGCCAGTCATCATCTTCAACGTATGCTAACAAATATTCATTCAATACCCTATGATTCCTTTCGACTGTTCCTAAAGTTTCGTGATGATAAGGAGTAGAAAACTTTTGTTTTATCTGAAGTATGGAACATATCTCGCTCATTAATTCATTTGTAAATTCTGTACCACGGTCAGACTTTAACGTCGCAAATATACCATACTTCAGGATAAGGTTTTCCACTAAAGCTTTTGCTACTGATTTTGCTTCCTTTGTTCTCATTGGACACACTACAATGTACTTAGTTAGTTCGCACTGCATTGTGAGTATATACCTATATTCACCTGATGGTCTTAATGGTCCTACAGTGTCTATTACTACTGTTTGAAATGCTTGAGACGGTGTGTCAGTTACTTGTAATGTCTCTCTTGTGTGTTTCGTCTGTTTATTTCTCTGACACGAGTCACACGTTGATATAAAATTCTTTATCATTCTTGACATGTTTTTCCATATGTATCTCCGTTTTATTTTTGTGATTGTTTTTCTTATACCGAAATGTCCTCCGTACGGCGTATTGTGGTTTTGACGTATTATCTCATATTGTTCCTCTTCATCGAAAATTCTCTGAGGTTTCTTGTACAGCAATATCGTAATATTGGTATCTTTAAGTTTATTGTATTCATCCTTGAATACCTCTTTGGGCATATGGTTAAAAATATCATCACTGTGTTCAAGACAGTATGTGTTGTATCTACTTCTAGATAAAATAGAGTTTAGCTTCTTCATAAAATCGCCGGAGTGATATGAATTTTCACTAAACCTAACGCATGTAACGTTTAATTGTTTATTATGTTCTATTTTGAACATCTTATTTTGCCCTTTTTCCAATATAAATCTCAGTTCACGAGATTTTTTTATATCGATCATCGATGTGCAATCCCACATGTTAAGTCGATGATCATCATTATATTTTTTTGTAATTTTTCCTTCTTCGAGAATTTCCGTATTTTTCATGCTTCTTGTGACAATTAATGTTTTCTTTACCTTTGGGTCATCGTTTGGAGGTATCATGGTTTTTAATATTTCTGAATCAATATGTATACGTGATAGTGCATCTGCATTTGTATTATTTTTTCCTTGCTTGTATATTATTTCAAAATCGTAATCCGAGAGTTCCAATCTAATGCGGGTGAGTTTTGAGCTTGGATTTTTGTGAGCGAATAGCGATACTAATGGTCTATGATCTGTTACTACAATAAATTTTCTCCCATATAAATAAGGCCTAAAGAACTGTATGCCAAAGTGAATTGCTAATAATTCCTTTTCTATTACAGGTTTATTTTTCTCATGTTTATTCAAACTCTTACTTGCATATGATATAGGCAGATCTTCTCCGATTTCCCCTTGAGATAGAATAGCTCCTAGTGCATAATCTGATGCGTCCGTAGTTAATATGAAAGGTTTCTCAAAATCTGGATACTGTAGTATGGGTGGACTAATCAACTTTTTCTTAAGAGTATCAAATGCTTCCTGTCTTTTTTCTGTCCATTCAAATTTTGCGTTCTTTTTAACCAACTCGTTTAGACTACTCGCTATCTGTGCGAAGTCTTTAATGAACCTTCTATAATAATTGCAGAAAGCAACAAATCGTCTTACTTCGTCAGCATTCTTTGGTATGGGGTACTTAGATACTGCCTCGAATTTACTAGGATCTGGCTTTATTCCGTCCGCTGTTATTAAATGGCCCAAATATACTACTTCTGATCGTAGAAATGAACATTTTGACGCATTTAACTTTAAGTTGTATTTAGATAGCCTTTCAAGCACTCTTATTAGGTTCATATTGTGATGTTTCATACTGCATCCAAAAATTATAATATCATCAACATACAGGAACGCGTTTGATTCTAGACCTGCTAAGGCTAAGGTCAGCATCCTTTGAAAGCTATTTGAAGATATTTTAAGTCCAAAAGGTAACCTTGTATACTGGTAGTGCCCGTTAGAAGTTGAAAATGCAGTATATGGTCTCGATTTCTGTTTCATTTCTATCTGGTGAAACGAACTTGTCATGTCCAGGGTCGAGAAATATTTAGCTCTTCCCAGTTTATCCAAAATGTCATCTAGACGTGTCAGTGGGAATTTGTCATTGACTATTTTATTATTCAACTGTCTAAAGTCGACTACTAATCGCCATTTCTTTATATCTGTCTGTCCTTTCTTTGGCACTAGTAGCAGTGGAGCATTGTATGGGCTGACTGATGGTTCTATTATTCCGTCTTTTAGTAAATCCTGTACTTGTGTTTCTATCTCTTCTCTGTGAGTTTGGGGCAATCTATAGTTCCTAATATATACTGGGTTGGTATCATTCAAATTGATTTCCTGTTTATAAAAATTATTAGAGGTCAGAGGTTCTCCGTGAAGATGAAATATTGCTTGATATTTGCGTAATATTTCTACCAGTTCGTCTCTACTGCTAGTGTCTGTGCCACTTAAGTTAATTCCCTCAAGTATTCTTTTAAATCTTTGCTCATCTGGTTTCTTTATTCTGTTGTGAACTCTCACTATTTCATATTTGCTCAAAGGGACCGTGTCTATTTTTATATTCGAAATAATTACTGTTTTTTCTGTAGCGTTTAATAATTTTATGTGTTGTATGCCGTTTTTTGGTATTATTGCGTTTGCTATATATACGCCTTCCGTTATCTCTCGATTTCTTACTACACCGTCCTCTTTAATTTTTATTTCCATTGGCACTATGATTTCGCTTCTAGGAGGGATCTTTACGTAATTTACCTTATTTATAGAATTGTGTATCGGAGTGATTATTGTTTTATTTCTTGCGTTAATGGTAAGGGAAAAATTTTCATAATCTATGTTGCAGTTGTACTTGCATAAGAAATCTCTTCCGAGAATTCCATCTGTGTGTATTGGGAAGTCTTCTGGAACTAAATGTATTTTATGTGTTATAATTACGCTATCTAGTACTAATTCTACCTCTGTTGAACCGATAGACCTTATTTCCTCATTTGTTATTCCGGTCAGCAGACAGTAGTCATTTGGATTTTCTTTGAAATTTGATAATAGATGTTCCTTGCATAATGTGATGTCAGCCCCCGTGTCAATGAGAAATTTAAAGTTTTTTGACGAATTTTTTATTTCGATGTCCACATAATTGTTTAGTCCAGAAGATACCTTAAATATTCCTTTCCGGTCTAATTTGTTTCTTCCGGAGGTAGAGTTTGAACCACTTCCTCCGGATCTTCGGAGTTTCCCTGGTCCTCAACATAATTTATGTACCTCTTGTTATTATTCTTATTTTCCCAATGTGGTCTGTTGTTTCCCCTTTGATTCGAGTAATGGTCTCTGCTATTTTCCTTATGTCGGTCATTTTCTCTATCATTATCATTGTCCCTTCGTTCGTTGTTATTGTATCGATTTCTTCCACGTCCTCTACCTTGTCCTGTACCACGTCTGTTGTTTCTATATTGCTGATTGGCGTATAGCACTTGTCCCATTTTCTGTCCAATTTCAGCTTCTTCCGCTAGCTGTATAGCTTCTTGTAGAGTAGTAACTCTACTTGCATCAATTGTGGACCTGATAGTTTTATCGTTCAATCCGGACTTAAAAGTATTGAATGCATACATATAATTTATTTTGGTTACCCACTCTCTACTTGATTCTCCCAATTTTGTAATCTGTAATTCATTCAGTTCGTTCAACAAAGTCTCCAGAGTTGTGACAAACTTATCTATCGAATTATTGCCTTGCTTCATTTGTGCTAGTTCCGTAATCATGGTATTGATGGACTTTTTATTTCTGTAGATTTCTTCAAGTTTGGTCAACAAACTTTTTGTATCCGAAGGTATGGCGAATTGTTTGATTTTATTTTGAATTTTTATGTCCAATCTGGTTTTGAATATAAAATCAAAAAATGCTTTCTTCTTTTCTGTCGCCATGGAATTGTCGAGCATTTCGACTGATGTAATGAAATTGTGTAAACTTTCCCGGTCTCCTGTAAACACGGGTATAGTTTTCATGAACTGCATCAATTCTTTAGTATCCATTTTTGTATCTAGCTTTTCGTCAATATTATCTGATCCTTGAGAGTTCTGTTCTTTCATCAAGTCTAATCTCCTCTGCTTGTGTTCACTTAACACCTCTTTAAGTTCTATTTTACAATTAGTGTATGTTTTTAAGTACCAACTTTTTGTTTTTTCTTCTATCTGAGCATCTCCTAAAAGTTTCGCTGCTTTCTTATCTGTTTCTTCTAGTTCCCTATATTTTTCTTCAATTGTTTCTAATTTATATGGCTTTCCTAGACTTTTCTTTCCATTGGACGTTGAAGTTTTCAATTCTTCTATAATAATATCCATATGTAGCCAAAATTTTGACACAACTTTTAGGTTTTCTTTTTTTTTAACTTTATATCATTTTTACATTACTTTTTTTTTTTTTTTTTTAGACTTTATTTATAACATTTCTGACACTTTCCCTGTTTATATTATTTTTTATATATTTCTTTATATACTTAATGAGTAATACTATGCATAATATAACTATTAGTAGTGCTACTATTTCCACATTGATATTGACAGTGGTCCCCTTTTGTTGGTTAATAATGGTTTCCTCCAGCTTTGTCTGTTGTCCGCCCATCACCTTGTCTTCTTTTCTTCTGTTTTTCCTTGTGTCTTTTATTTTTTACTTTCTTTATTTCTTTTAATAACGATGTATAATGTTCCAACTTTTGTGAAACTATCTCAGTCTGGGTTTCGTCCGCTCCTTCTAACTGTATTTTAAGGCACTCGACCTGTCTTTTGAAGCGATGCAGGCGGTCTTGCCGTAACCCTTTTATCTTTTGGATTGGTCCGTAAGGATATAGAGGCTCCACTATTCCACTTTTTCTTGTGGGAATATATTTTGGGAGTGGTCCGACCTTCACCAATGTCTCCGGGGTGTATTTTATTTCACAATGTGTTGAACTTCTCTGTAATGTTGAATCTTCTATTCTTGCTGGTTTGTATACCGGGACAGTCTCAACTTTTATGATTGGCTCTGGAACATATTGTAGTTCAGAGTACGTCAAGTGTTCTCCTTTTATTGTACCTTCATCAATGCTCTTATTGGGGAGATCTACAAGTCCCTTGTCCCATGTATTTATATTGTCGATCAACTCCTGATCACACATTTACAACAAGGATATTGGATGGTGGATTCTTGGAAATGGTTGTATTAAGCTCGGGTGCGGAATGTAGGTCGTTTGGTTGTTTTTCTTGACTGGAAACAACAGGAAACAGTCAGCTTATTGAAGTATATATTTTTTTTTTTTTGAGATGGCAGGATTTAAGGATGTAGTATTGAAGATGGCAGGATCGCCATGTGCTGAACCTCCACAGGATTTTTGATGAGAAAAAAAAAAATAAAAAGGAAAATCAAAAATGGAACTCTAAATCCGTGCTAGGATTTCCACTCATTTAGTGTTCCAAAAAATGATTTTCGTCGAGAGTTTTACTTTGGATCTTAGGTGTTTATTTGATCTCTGGATAAGTCTAACTCTGACTTCCAACTCGAAGTCGAGCCAATTTATACCAGGCTATAACATTCTTAAAACTATTTACATCTTCTACAATTTAACTTATTACTAATAATTTCCTTTGTTTCATTCACACATTTCAGTGTAGCAGCATTCTGATTGGCTATATTGTCCATCGATCACACCTCCTCTGAGGCCACACTTTCTCCCTTCTTTGTTCTTCAGTTCTTTTCTATACTTTCACACTTTGCTGATCGCCTGTTACACTTTCAATAGTAAAGGGTGTCGGCGTTCAATAAAGAGAAAGAATATATTGCAGAGTTATGCATTATGATTGAATGTCCAAACATTCATACATAAGTGCATTGCTCGAAACAAAAGAAGGATCATGTTACACACGACTTGTGTATTGAGTGTGATCGCAATTGAGTAATAGGACACTGAATGGTTCGTTGCACTGAATGGTTCGTTGCACTGAATGTGAGAATGAATGTATGACAGGCGGTTAATTGTTTGTGTTACTAAAATTTGAATACAGTGATGTACAAAAGTGTACACACACTACATCTTCATGGCTTAAAGAAGTATTTACTTGGTTGTGTTGGATTGAGTGAAAATCTACTTGCTTGGAGTAAATATTCACTTGGTTTATTTGAAATTATTATACAGTGCAAATCAACGCAAAAAAATCTAGCCAAAATTAGATACCATCACAGCACGTGAATAATATCAAAAAATATTTTTGATGTTGAGTCTACTCATGAAAAATATTTTTTGATATTATTCTTTTTTTACCGGTTCCAATTTTTCATTAATTAAACAATAGATCTTTGCATTAAGAGTAGAAAAATATTTTTTCGACACAATAAATAGCTACGAAACTGTTAGCCATGTTAAACCTAGAAATAAATCGAATTATGTGATGAACAAAATCGTATGTATCGTTCTCAAATTATTGTAACATCTGTGGAACACACTTTTCAAAACAACAAGTTTACTATATTTTATTTAAATCGTTACAATTTTAGTTGTATATTTTAGGAGATGTAGTCGTTTTAAGTTTTCTTATAAACTTCCTGCTTTTTGAGCCAAATTTTCACATGAGAAGAGTAAAATTAAATTATACTCCTCCAAGTAAGAGACCGTGCACTGAATGGTACAATGTACCTTATGATGCAAGTAATGCTTCACGAAATTAAGGATATTTTCGGACAAGCTACTGTTTATTTTTGGCGTTGCTGAAGACACCGCAATACGTATCTACATTAACCTGGGCCACGAACAAAATTGCTGCGGTTACCTCCCCCATTAAATGAAAATTGGATTATCTGCGAGATAAACGTTCCTAAAAACATGGTCGTTTAGTCATTTCTTTGATAATTTGACAACTAAATCCTGTCATCATTGATTTATTTTTCAAAAATACTCCCGCAAAATACGAAAAAGTGTTTAGCTATCACTACGAAAAACCACAAAAAATTACTACAATCGTCAAATAATTCAAACAATTAGTTATTCTAATAAAGAGTAAATATGTATACACAAAGTGAAACCTATATATAAATCTGAATCGATTTAACTCATTTTTACTATATGTTACTAGCCAAATATATAAGGAGTTGTGCCAAACTTGATCAAAATTGAACGGATTTGGCTCATTTTCACCAGAGATGTTTCTAGAAGGTGCATTCAAAATATATGGTTTCGACAGCAGAAAAAGTCAACCGGGAGAGAAATCTGAACCGATCCAACCCACATTCACCACAGATGATTTTAGTTTTAATATAAGGTGTTGTGCCACATTTGAAAAAAGTCGGATAAAATGTGTGGTCTCTAGAGCAGAAACAGTCAAATTTGGAGCGATATTTGTATGACAGCGATATATGTATAAATCTGAATCTGTCTGGCCCACTTTCACCACAGATGTTTCTAGTTCAAATGTAAGCTGTTGTGCCAATTTTGAAGAAAATCCGTCAAAATAAATGGTTTCGAGAGCGCCAAATCGGGAGCGACATTTTTAGTTTGATTACACGAATAAATGGACGCAGAGTTACAAGCCGAACCATAATTATCGGCGGCGGCGCTGTTCAAAATGGGTGGGCGGCGGTGGCTTTCGGCTGATTTGACAATTTTGGGAAAATGGAAAGAATAATTTGTATTGGTTTTTAACACCTTTTTTATTCAATATATATATTATAGTTCAATATTCGTTAATATTGCCAATGTTCCCATAATTTAATATTATTATCCCATACAATTATTTTTTGGAAGTGGAATCCATTCTCAAAATTTATAAAATGGATGATTTTAATAAATATTTTGCAATTACAGCTTTTCGTGTGAGGCATATTTGACCAGACATCTTGAATATCATATTCTTTCCAATGAATGATAATACTATACCTACTTTGATACACTAAAGAAGCACAAAAGAGAAGCTGTTGTTTATTAAGGCTGGTTTTCTTTAAGACGGTATAAGAAGCTGCGATAACAAAAACGTTAATAAAAATTTAATTTTTTACCCAAAATAAAAAATTAACTGTCGGCAACAACAATATAAATATTTATATTAAAACAAATTTTCAAAAAAAATATTTTCTGTTGACTTTTTCGGACTTATGGTCGATAACCATAAATTGGACCTACACTGGATAATTACCATGCTAAGTCCAATATTTTTAATATAAAATATTTATGTTAAAATTTGTTTTATACACACACATTATTCTTATCACAGCTTAGTTATCCAGTCTTAAAGAAATAGGAATACATGGCCACGCGTACTGGAATTGACTTATATAAATGCGACTTTCAAATCAAAATACAATCATTCAACTTTCTATAGACGTTTTCATATGTGGCATACTAAATTCAAAGAACGGTCAATATATTTCAAAGTAGTAGGTTGTCTAAGTCGACAGTTATATTTTCTTCTGTAATTTTAAGTGGGTTGTATATTTTGGTAGTAAGATTTGACTGAATTAGAACTCCGTCAAATCTCGGCGGCGTGGTTGAAGTCGATATGAGTCGATGAAAAAGGACAATAATCTGTGATCACTATATTCAAATATTCACTTTTCAAAATTTAAACCTGTCATATCTCCTTAAATATAGCCCCTTAGGACAAAAATTACAATAATCTGTGATCATTATATTCCAATATTCACTTTTCAAAACTTAAGCCCGTCATATCTCCTTAAATATAGCCCCTAGAACAAAAAGGACAATAATCTGTGATCACTATACCCGGATCAAAAATTTAAGATAAATTTTCAAAACCCGTCATATCTCCTTAAATATTGCCCTAGGAAAGAAGGACAATAATCTGTGATCGCTATATTCAAATATTCACTTTTCAAAACGTAAACCTGTCATATCTCCTTGAATATTGCCCCTAGGACAAAAAGGACAATAATCTGTGATCACTATATTCAAATATTCACTTTTCATAACTTACACCTGTCATATCTCTTTAAATATAGCCTCTAGGACAAAAAGGACAATAATCTGTGATCGTTATTTCAAATATTCACTTTTCAAAACATAAACCCGTCATATCTCATTAAATATAGCCCCTAGGACAAAAAGGACAACTATCTGTGATCGCTATATTCAAATATTCACTGTTCAAAACTTCAAACCGTCATATATCCTTAAATATAGCCCCAAGGAAAAAAGGACAATAATTTGTGATCACTAAATTCAAATATTCACTTTTCAAAACATAAACCCGTCATATCTCCTTAAATATAGTCCCTAGGGCAAAAAGGACAATAATCTGTGATCACTGTATTCAAATATTCACTTTTCAAAAATTAAACCCGTCAAATCTGCTTAAATATAGCCCCTAGGACAAAAAGGACAATAATCTGTGATTAAGTGTGATCAAACTGAATATGGCTGCAACGACTAACATTGAAATTTGAAGAACTTTTGAGGCCTCCTTTAACCTCGACAATTGAACTGCAATCCATCCCTGCATCCAATCCCACATAGCAGGCGAAAAGTATAGAAAAACTCGATGATCAACCACAATAACCATTCATTTCGACACTACTTTACATACCACACAATGACCAAAAATTGTTGAAAAGGATGAAACTCTTTTTTCCCTCCCGCATCTATGTTTGAGTGAGTTTGTTGCAAGTGTGTGAGCGTGTGTTTGTGAACAAAACTCGGCACTTTACATACTCCTCATACATCTCAAAAGATGCACGTGCATTTTCTAACATAAATTACTAACTGGGCTGCATCAAAATAGATGAGGATTGTTAACAACGCCAGGCCTCTCTACACCCTAACCCATCTCCACCCATATGCACATTGCAACGTGCCACATGCTGATTCATTAAATTGCAACACGTTTAACACGCAAATCAACAGACATACACACGCATTTACAGAACTGGTTAGTGAGGGTGTAGAGTGTAATTGAAACCGAAAAACCGGATCGATTGCTTTCTTTTCCATAATTTTGTGGACACAGAGGACTTTTAACGAACAAACAGAAGACTTTATACGCTGAATTAGCATACTTTATTTGCTGAAACAGCAGATTTTATCTCCTGAAATAGCAAACTCTATTTGCTAAAGCTTCAGATTTTATCTGCTTAAGTCTGCTTAATCCGCTGAAAAAACAGACTTTATCTGCTGAAACAGCTGACTTTATATGCTAAACCAGTGGAATTTATCTGCTAAAGCAGCAGATTTTATCTGCTGAAACAGCAAACTCTATCTGCTAAAGCAGCGGACTTTATCTGCTGAAACCAGCAGACATTATCTGCTGAAACAGCAGACTTTATCTGCTGAAACAGCAGACTTTCTCTGCTGAAACAGCAGACTTTATCTGCTGAAATCGCCGACTTTCTCTGCTGAAACAGCAGACTTTATCTGCTAAAACAGTGGACTTTATCTGCTAAAGCAGCAGATTTTATCTGCTGAAACAGCATATTTTATCTGTCATAACAGTAGACAATATCTGCCGAAACAGCTGACTTTATCCGCTGAAACAGCAGACTTTATCTATTAAAACAACAGACTTTATCTGATGAAACACCAGCTGGAACATATGATGCAAACTTTATCCGCTTAAACAGAATATTTTATCCGCTGAAACACTAGACAATAGCCGAGGAGTCAAATACGCGTTTCTGCTGTCTCAGCAGAAAATGTTAGATATTTCAGTAACACCTTTTGGAGACCAGACTTTCGCATTCGGATTTTTGAGAAAATATCCGAATTTAAAAAAAAAAATTGAAATCATTACTAAGGCGGGTGGGTGATTATCCAGTGTAGTATTGAAGTCCTTCAGACTGCCTGTGCCTACGTGTGAGTGAGCGTTGATAAAATGTAATTTTTGAGTGAATGTTTTCAATGCATCAATGCTACCACCACCCACCGTCCATAGTCACCCACAGAAAAAATCAGCAAAATTTTTGCAAAGTATAAATGGACTTTTGAATTTTGTTACATGACTTGAATTTCTAAATACACACAACGTCCATCCTCAGCTCAACGAGTTGCATGTCCGTCTTGCTGCCTAAAATGTTGTCATTGTTGCTGTTGCAACAACACCAGCTTGCCAAAACCACAGCAACTTTATTTGCTGCATGTCCGTATGTACTTTGCATTTGATGTCGATATCGAAATGCAACACAGAAATTGTTGAAAACAAAGTTTTCCCCAAATATCGAGTGAGTGGGTGGGTGGACGAGTGCGGGTGCAACAGAATATCGGAACATGAAGAAATGTTGTCATTTGTTGCATATGTGCCTATAAATTGTATTGTACTGCTGCATCCTGTCCTCTGATGTCGTGTATTGTTGCATACAATGCAAAATGGAAAATGTCGAGAGCGAGAGAGAAAACTTTGGCGTAGCAAAAATGGAAACTTTTAACAACAAATTTTTAAAGTTTTTCTTTCAATTTTTATGTTTTTTTTTTGGTTTTGAAAAAACATACAAAACTGTATGTGTTTGTTTTACATCAGAGCTTGTCATTATTATAATCTCATGCTGTTGTTGTTTTTTCTGTTATCATTTTCTTTTCTATGGAACACAATTAAGTTGATTTCTATAGTTTGTGTTCATAGTGTCTTTCAGCATTTCGGAACAAGTATGTATGTACGTAAATAGTTACCATTTGATGTACACATGTAAATGCGTAGCAGAATAAACAAACTGCTGTCCTCAGTTGTTGACGGAGTTGGGGAACATAAGACATCTTTGAAGTTTTCTTTTGAAATTTGCATAAAAAATTAATTCAAACTTGATTTTTTGTTCATTAATTTTGAAACTCTTTTCGAACATGATGCTTCTTGTATATATATATGGTGCAGCATGTTTCTACAAAACGCATCATTATAATGAAGTACTTCTTAACAAATACTCTAAATACGTGAAATAATGAATTCGCCATAATTTGTGCGGTAAAGTGTTGACAAACAAAAGAGGATACAAAAAAATTCCTTAACAAGGACAGATAATACCCTTCAATACTTAAAGCTTTTATTTTGAAGAGTTCTGCTTGTATGTAGTTCGCATATTCCCCTTATAGCGTGAACGCGCGCCATAGAGTGGCTCACATTTTTGAGGTGAGAAATGGGAACAAACAATTAAAAACTAACGTTTAAATTTATTTTTGGTTTTCCAAATTTTCAAAAAATTAAAAAATATTAATTATTAAAGGCCCACTCTCAACCAAGCCTCAAAATTTTAAGAATAAATAGATGTTTAAATAAAATAAATCGAGAAAATCGCAGAGTACAAAAAATTAGAAAATAAAGTTTTGATGTGATTCTGAAGACAATCACATGTGATGTTTTCAATCTGCGTGTAAAAAAGGATTCCCATTTTATTATGTTAGACCACTTATTCTAAGCATAGTTGCGTGTTAGAAAGTACGAATTTGGTTCTCAATAAGAAGTGCTGTGGTTGAGTCAATAAAATACCTTAAGAAACGAAAAATTAGTAAAAATAAAAGAAAAGCCATTGCCCAGCAAAAACTTGGTAATCATACCTCATTATTTTTAGCACTACCTAGTAATGACAGCTCGTCACGTCCTGCATTATTTTGAAGAGTGGAATAGTTACTTCCTTATAATTGTTTAAATAAGTAGTTATTGGTAAGTTAAATTACATAGAACTTCATATTTTGATAATTAATTTTCTACATTTTTGTGGTGAGTCACAGAATAGCAGTGCTGTTGTTATCGCAGCTTAGTTATCTACATAGGCTTAAAGAAAAGCAGCCCTAAATTCTGTATTCAGATTGTAAACAAGTCGATACAAAATATATAATTTTATAAAAATGTTGTTTTCATCACTTATTAAGCCCATTATTGATAATACGTTATTTGGCTAATTATCAATAATGACTTATTTTGCACCTTCCTGAGGCCACTTATTTTACAACTCGTTTAGAAGTAGTAAGAGTTAATAAATCTCTTCGTAAGCGTGCGTGGAAGTACTTATTTATCAACTTTTTGTGTGTGTGCGTGGAAGTACTTATTTCTCAACTTTTTGTAAGCGTGCGTGGAAGTACTTATTTTTTTACAATCAAATAATTACAATAAAAATAATTAGAAACGGATCCGAAAAATAAGTAGTGAAGGTTTTTGTTTTGCCTTATTCTCCACATAACTTGGTAATGAGAGTTTTTGCTGGGTAGTTTTGAAATAATTGGATGTATTAAAACGTTTTAAATCGGGAGAAAAAGCTGTTGACATAGGAAGAACACTTGGGTTACCTCCAACAACAGTAAAAGCAATTTGCAAGAGAGACAGTTCTAAAATAACCCAATAGTTACAAAACAACAAGTTACAAAAGTAAGAAATTCATAAATGGTTAAAATGGAGTCCCTTCTTTCTATATGGATACAAAATCAAAATAAGCGAAGAATTTCACAGATAAAGGAGTATTAAAAGCAAAGCAAATTCCATATACACATTTTTAATACACTTGAAGTAATTCATATTTGGCTAACGAGCAAAAAAGTAATTTTAGACACTTTTTAAAAAATCAAAATCAAAGAATCGGAGAAGATTTTACTTTTTTCTAGTATATTAGACGTTTTTTTCTTGACCATCAACAATTTTAAAAATTCCAAATATTCACGTTTAAAATTTAAATATATAAAACTTATTTAGAAGTAACATTTTTAAGATTTAGAAAAAAACTAAATTCGTAGCACGTCTCAGCTTTTCCGAAAATATAAGAACATTCAATTCCATGCAAGTTTCCATTTCTGTTTTAAAAAATACGCCGCTACCGTGGGTGGAACAGTGGTTGCTACTAAGTTTAAATTAAATAAGCATTAAATAAATTAACACCACATAATTCTACTGATATTATGTAGTATTTATATTAATAAAGCAATAAAATTATATTTTTTAAGCATAAATGTTAGATTGTTTAAATTAAACATTGTTTTTATACCCTCCACCTCCAGGATGGGGGTATATTCACTTTGTCATTCCGTTTGTAACACCTTGAAATATTCATCGGAGACCCCATAAAGTATATATATTCTGGGTCGTGGTAAAATTCTAAGACGATATAGCCATGTCCGTCTGTCCGTCTGTCCGTCTGTCTGTCTGTCTGTCTGTCTGTCTGTCTGTCTGTCTGTCTGTTGAAAGCACGATAGCGGCCGAACGAAATGAGCTAGGAGGTTCAAATTTTTCCTAAATGTGTCTTATGGTTGTAGATCGGTTGGGATTGAAAGTGGGCGAAATCGGCCCAGAGGGAAAAATTTTTCCCTCACAAGGACTGAAAATACCCCTAATATTTAGAGTATTTCAGCATGTTTTTTTGAACATATTAGCTTGTATTTAGTTGATATTTGCAATGCGCATTCCCTCTATAGCATAAAAGGGCACCATAGAGTGATTTTTATTTGTAGGGGGCGAAATGGGACAAAAAGGGATAAAAATGGTACCTATTAAACGACAAAAGATAGAAACACGAAATTTGGCGTGTACATTCCTCTAATAGAGTAGATACATAATATAAAAGTATTTTTTCTAAATTCGTACTTTTAAGGGGTTAAATGGGCATAGAGGGATAAAAATAGTACCAACCTAACGGCTGCACCTAGAATAATGAAATTCGATATATACATTCCCCTGATTGCGTAGACACGCAAAATAAAAGAACTTTCCAAAATTCGTACTTTTTGGGGTTCAAATGGAAAAAGGGGATAAAAATAGTACCTACCAAATGACAGCAGCTAGAATCATGAAATTCGGAGTATACATTCCTCTGATTGCGTAGACACGAAAAATAAAACGTTTTTTCCAAATTCGTACTTTCAATGGATACAATGGCACAGGGGATAAAAATAGTACCAACTAAACGAATACAGCTAGAATGATGAAATTCAGTGAGTACGTCCCTCTAATTGTGTAGATACGTAAAATAAAGAGATTTTACATAGTCGTACTCTTGAGGGGGCAAAATTGGAAAAAGGGATAAAAATGGTACCAACAAAATGGCCGCTGATAGAATCATGGAATTCGGTGTATACATTCCTCTGACTGCATAGCCACGTAAAATATTTTTTTCCAAGTTCGTACTTTATTTTTTTGCTTTTACGACAAAAAATGGTAGAATCATGAAGTTGTCTTATACTGCGTACGTGAGAGATAAGGTATTTTCAAAATTTTTACTTTTGAAATTAAAATAGGATGGAAATACAACCAACCAAACGACTGTACCTGAAAGTACACTCTCTATCCCCCAATATTTAGGGTATTTATGATTGCTCCCTTATATTTACTTTATGAATTGAAGTATTATATCCATTATATATATATAGTATACAAATATTGGTAGCCTTGGCTTATTAATTAAATTTCTTATTTTCATACAGTTAAAATTTGTTGCGGACATTCCTCGTGTTGCTTGGAAGCACCACAAAGAAAATAAAAGTTTTAGCGGGCGAAATGGGACAAAAAGGGATAAAATATGGTACCGATGATACGACAACAGCTAGAATCATGAAATTCGGTGTGTGGGATTTACACTAATTGCATAAACACATAAAATAGAAGGATTGTTCGAAATTCGTACTTTTAAGGGATATAATTAAAAAGAGGGATAAAAATGGAACCTACCAAACCGCTGAAGTTGAAATCATGAAATTCGGTGTATACATTCTAACTATGAAGACTAGAAAAAGGGTTTTTTCGAAATTTGTACATTTGGGCGGAGAATGGGGCGAATGGGGATATCTTTAAAATTTATAATTTTCTTATCACTTTGTCTGTATCTGGAAATGCTTCTTTCTAATAGCGACTGACAATCGCCTAATATAGGCATGTTCACTTTCGCAATTTCAGCATTTTATTTATATATAGTAGTCGATAATAAACAGTGCGCATAAGTATACATTATAGTTTGAAATAGTAAACAAATATAGTAATGTGCTTAAAAATATCACAATTTTCGTAATATGGTTCTGTACTTCTATGTAAAGTCGACATCCTTTAATCTGCTGGTAATACTGTGGAATGCACTCCGTGGTGGAGGGTATATAAGATTCGGCCCGGCCGAACTTAACGCCTTCTTACTTGTTTTATTCTATCTAATGTTTGACCTTTGCAAAATGGAACGCTATACGCTCGAACAAAATTGGGAAATATTAAAAAACTTACTTTCCAAAGTAGTGAGTCTTTAACGCAAACTGTAAGAAATGTACGTGGGAAATTTTCGAGAAGAGATCGGCCTTCAGTTCAGCCTTCATGAAGCTCATTTTCCTCTCGGTTGCTATGTCAATAAGCAAAATTGCCGCATATGGGGTTCAGAGAACCCACAAGTGACTATTGAGAAGCCAATGCATCCACAACGAGTCACTGTTTGCTGTGGATTTTGGAATTGGGTTGATCGGATGAGGTACTGCTGAGCCAGTCGTGGTAGTCATATGAATGATATTTTTTTCCATTATTAAATGACAAAGTTCAACTTTTCCGATAAAACCTTCTAATTGAAAGTTTTAAATGGCTCATCCTATCTATATATATATAAAAGAGAGTGGCGTTAGTTACTATGCTTATAACTCAAGAACGCATGGACCGATTTCGATGAATCGCACCAATTCGGATTGGTCGTGGGCCAAACAAGAAGAATACCCAAGAAAATTCACGAAATATCCGCGATTTGTATGGAGTGATTTTACGACGCCATCTTCATGATAGATGACGTTTATGTTTACGGTGCATTGAAGTTCACTGTAGAAACGCATGGATTGTGCTGCCTCAGTGGCAATGTTAAATTACCACCAGAGCCATTACATTCATTGCTTCATGGCGAAAGAACAGAATCACTTCATTTTCTATCGAACACTCAGAAATATAACGGATGCGTTCAAATGACTTCATTTGGAGCAGATATTATTGATGAACGCAGATTCAATCCAAGAAGGTCGGCGCAATGAAATCACCAAGAAGGTCCGCGCAATGAATTTTAACGCGTACCGGTTGATGATTCCGAGACACGGAGCGCCAATTTTGCGTATATTCTCATTTCCCATTTACGAACGCTTTCCGACTGTTACTCATTTGGCAGTGCATCTGGAGAACGGTCAACGAGTTTATTTCATTGCAGCAAATGCTGCAAAACGTGCTCAAACCCCACCAGCGACAACATTGAGCTGTTTCTTCTCGAAAATTAAACGTCAAAAGCAAGGCGATGCAGTTCCTGGTCATTCGGATTTGCGTTCTACTGAAGCTTTTGCCCGTATTTATACAGTTCACCCAAAGAATGATGAATGTTTTTACTTGCGACTCATCATTTGAGTCACTTCGAAATATCCATGGTGTAGTGTTGCCAACATTACGTGCTGCGTGTCAGGAGCTCAATTTGCTTGAAAACTATACGCATCGGTATACGACAATCGCTGAAGCAACTGTTTCTGCACCCCCAAGTAAAATACATACATTATTTGAGTTCATTATTGCCACATGTTTTCCATCAAATCCACGTGAATTGCGGGACAAGTACAAGTATGACATGTCAGAAGACATTTTGCATCGAGTTCGTGCTCATTTAGAGAATTCCCATATTGAGATGAATGAAGAGATGCACAACCAGGCTTTGGTTTTGATAGATGGCATGTGTTACCTCATGTGCAGCAGTTTGTTAGTCAGGTTAGGAATGCCATTGCCAGATCGTCGACCATACGACCCTTTCGAACTAGAATTGCAGCGTGAACGTGAATGCGACACAAACGCATTAAGCCAATTGGTTCCAATAATTGGCAAAGAACAAGGATGTGGATCACTTAAACTGAACAATTCAAAATCACATCGTTGGTTCATTGCATTCTTTCAAATCTATCGACTGCGTAACATACGAAGACGAAGCAAGCAGCTATTCAACTGAGTTTTTGAATTCATTGGATGTTCCTGGATTGCCACCGCACAATTTTCAATTTAAGGTTGTTTCAGTTGTCATCATGCTTTGCAATATTAATCAAACAAAATTACGCAACAGATCGCGTTTAGCGTTCACAAAACTCATGAGCAATGTGATTCACGCAAGAATACTAAAAGAAAAGTTCAAAGGTGAGGAAGTTCTCATTCCGAGAATTCCAATGATTCCAACCGATATGCCATTCGAGTTTAAACGAATCCAATTCTTATTCTTGGCGAATGCGACATGACAATCAATAAATCACATCGAGTGTTTGTGTCCTCAGTCTGGAGAATGAATGTTTTTCACACGGTCAACTGCATGTTTCCGTATCGGAAAACCATCCGCTTTGATCATTTTCGCATCTGTGATTCAATGAGCAAAAATACAATTCAAAATCGACACGACCGTAACCCATCCAGCAAATATTTAAAAAAATAATCGATTGCAATGGGCAACTGAATACAGACTTTCTGCAATTTGAAATGACGTAGGACAACGCCTGTGAGACGAAGTTCTCCGGGTCCACTATAATGAATAACATTTACATGCTCTGAATTATGCATATAGTTCTTATCATTTAATAGTTAATATACTATTCACATTTTTTTTTTCAAATAAATGTGAATTACCTGCACCGATAAATAAATATAATAAATAAAATTATAAGGCAAAACAACGTTTGCCGGGTCAGCTAGTATATCTATAAAATGAGAAAATGAATTTTGAATTTTATTGCCTTTTTACATGCATATTTTATTGCCACATAGTTTGCCACACTTTAATTTAATACTGAAAATTGACTTTTAAGCTTTCAGATTATTTCAGATTCATTGGTGACGATCCGATCCGATTTTTCACAGCTTCGCAAGGTGTGGATATTCTTGCGCTTCTTCGTATGCTCTCTTCTAGCTGAGGCTTAGTAAACGCCCGAAAATATGACTACTAATAGAAAATTTCATCAGCTCCCGAGCAATTGATATTTGTTCCTGTTAATGCACCTTTAAAAATAGGCTCTCTTTCTTCCTCTATTTTCTTTCATTTCTCGATTTTAAACATTAGAAATGGGATTTTGTTCCTCAACATTATTTGCTCCTTTATTCAATCAAAAACTCATTGTTCAGTCGAAACTTGTGCAGCAACGTACTTGCATCATCATCATCTCCAGTAACTGATAATTTGTGGTACCCAAATTGAAGCCAATAATTGGAAGGCATACAACAATAAGTAGCCACTTCTTGGCCACACTTCCTTCTCGACGCAAAGTGGCCAAACGACTGCCACTGCTGCACTAACTTGGCTGCTGACTAACTGGATGGACAGAGAGGTTGTTCCATCTGCTTGACAGGGTGCAATGATGTTGGTGACGTTGTTGCTGTTGGTCTGCACGAGTCTTATAACAAACACCACAAATTGTAAAAAGCTAACAAATCGTAACAAATAAACTTCTCCGCCTCAGCACAACCAACACCGAATTCAGATGCAAAAGTTGCAGGCTAATAACACTAGGTTACAATGATTTTTTGAAATTTTGAAATATTTGGACGTCCTCACTTCTTCTCGTTTAGATGCTAGTGTCTAGCGTGATCAAGATTATATATAATTTATAGGAGTTACAAATGGAATGATAAACTTAGTATACCCCCACCCTATGAAGCAGGGCATAAAAAAAGTTTGGTAATGACTTTTGGGATCAGTAAATAAATATTTTTTTCTGTTGCATGGTGTAATCAAGGGTAATTTTAGGTTTGAGTGCTGTGTGCCAGCCAGCCACTCAGGCCACAACATGTAGACCCGTGTTCATAGGAGTAGCAGTATTGTCTATGTTTAGCTACAGATGCTTAGCCAAAATATGCTCAAATACGTTTTTAAGATGAAGCTAAATGAAACCCTTCAAATAGGATTTCATCGGGCTGAAAACCAACTGTGTGTGAATTATTTACGAAGGATAGTATGATGAGTAGGGAAAGATTTAGACAAAAATGCACAGCTAGGATAACTTCTTGCCTTGCATAGTCACCCACCTAAGTAGACCATCCTCTTATTGACAATAAATGGCTACTGAATGGCACAACAAATTGCCTGGAAGGCCGAAATAGATGAAATGAAAAGAAATGAAACCGAAACAAGACAAAGCCATTGATGATGTGACGAGGATGATGATGACGATGCCGAGGATGTTGTTATGTGGTCCTGCTGCTGTTACTAACAGCTCACCCAGTCACTTGCTGCCATACGCCGTACGTCGTAGTCTTTTTATAACAGACCAATTCTTGAAATTGTTTTCGTGACTTAAATTTTTGTTTGATCAAAACAAAAGGCGACGACGTGAAGACAACGAATTGCCAGCGAACGTGTTTGGAAAATATATGATATGATTTTCCATTAAATTGAGTTAAAACCAGAAATGAAAACAAGGCAAGGCATAGACACACACACACCAACATCGTATCCAAAAAATGCCCGCTAGAAGCACAAAAGACACACATAGACACGCTTACAGCCATAAGGAAGTCTTTATTGGTTGTATTTTATTAGATTTTTAACCAAATTCATCAGATAATCTTCAAAACGAAGAATAGAAGAAAAGACCGAAAGGAGAGAAGGAGTTATCGAAGAAGAACAAGTACGCCCATTTAACAGATGTAATGTGCTTTAATGTGCTTTTTTTTTATAAATTAGCATATTCGGAGTACTGTTGCAGCTGGAGTCTTGAATTTATGTGAAAATTCACTAATTGTTAGTCTGCACAGTTTTGACAAAAAATAGGCGGTATTGGACAAGTGGGCGTGGCACCTCCCATACGAAGTTAAAACCTATTATTGAATATTGCCAGTCCTATGACACCTAGAATGCTGAAATTTTGTGCAAGTGCATCTGTCATCAATGTGCGTAGTTGTGCCAAAAATGGGCGGTATTGGAAAAGTGGGCGTGGTACCTCCCATACGAAGTTAAAACCTATTATCGAATATTGTCAGTTCTATGACACCTAGAATGCTGAAATTTTGTGTAAGTGGATCTAGCATCAATGTGGGTAGTTGTGCCAATTATTGGCGGTATTGGAAAAGTGGGCGTGGCACCTCCCATACGAAGTTAAAACCTATTATTGAATATTGTATGTTCTATGACACCTAGAGTGCTGAAATTTTGTGTAAGTGCACCTGACATCAATGGGGTAGTTGTGCCAAAAATGGGCGGTATTGGAAAAGTGGGCGTGGTACCTCCCATACGAAGTTAAAACCTATTATCGAATATTGTCAGTTCTATGACACCTACAGTGTTGAAATTTTGTGTAAGTGGATCAAGTGTAAATAGCTGTGCAAATAAGGGCGAAAATGGATGTGTCCCTTCCTTCTAGAAACCACATATAGTACCAGATTTTCTTTAAATTTGGCACAACATCTTATAATCCAACTAGAAACACCTATGCAGGAAGTTGGTGTGATCGGTTCAGATTTAGATATAGCCCACATATAAATGTCGCTCCCGATTTGACTTTTTCCGCTCTAGAAACCACATATTGTACCCGATAATTTTCAAATTTGGTTCAACACCTTATAATCTAGCTAGAAATACCTATGCAGAAAGTGGGTAAGATCGGTTCAGATTTAGATATAGCGCCCATAGAAATGTCGCTCCCGATTTGACATTTTCCGCTCTAAAAACCATATATTGTATCCGGTTTTCTTTAAAATTGGCACAATATATAATAATCTAACTAAAACATCTATGGTGAAAGTGGGTAAGATCGGTTCAGATTTAGATATACATTTATTCAATATACCCCCATACATTTACAGGATACAAAAAACCTTCCCGTTTTCACTTTTTCACCGAATTGAATTGTATTCGGATAGAATTGTATGGAGTGTATCATATAGTCGGCTCCGCCCGACTTTAGCCTTTCCCCACTTGTTTATTTTGAGAATTTTACAAATCATGTAGTGCAATTTAGTAAAAAACAGTCTGGACAAGAAAATTCAAAAGAGTTTTGAAAATAAGTTATTTTTGTGGGAGCTATGATAGCTCAAAGTTCGACTTTTAGTTACGTAGTTTAAAAGCAATAATTTTATAAGAAAATAGTCAATATTAAAATGACTCAGTTATATTGAACACAAGAAAAACCAACATAGTTCGAACGACTCATTTTTATCAAGAAAGTACTTTTTCAATTATATAGGGTTTTCCAGTAGGGACTTGACAACTTTGAATTTAATTTGTGAACGCACTATTTCACTGATCATATAACTGTTACTTTCCTTTTAAATCAAACATTTCAGCATTTTCATCGTGTACCCGAACGAACAACGTATGCAAATTATAAAAATGTACTACCGAAATTCGGAGTCGGTGACCACAACTTTAGACAAACAATAACAAGTTTAGTGCAAAAATTCGAGTCTACATATTCTTTGTGTGATGCTGTCGTGTCAGTGAGACAACGGGTTGATCGAAGTGACGAAAATATCGCTGCCGTTCAGGCGTCCGTAGCAAACGATCCAAATCAGTCGTTTCAGCGGCGTTCTCAAGAACTGGGCGTCGCCAAGACCACTTTATGGCGAATCAAGTCCTTATTGAAAACCCTGTATATAGCTCCCATTCAATGTTTTTGTTCAAATTTTCTTACAAATACAGATGGAATTATGAAATTTGTAGTATATTCTCCTCTTATAGCTGTGTCGTATATCACCCGGTTCAAATGTAACGACGTTTTTATACCCTACACCACATGGGATAATGTCTTTGTGCATTTGTGTGGAACACCCAAAAGGAAACTATCTAGATATATCGTTTACCAATCGACTTAGAATCACTATCAATTTATTCTTGTAATCAAATTACAGTTCGCAATTGAAGAAAATCGTTCAGTTATAGATATAGGCTCCCATACAATTGTCACTTCCGATTTGGCCTTTTTCGTTCTACAACCGCATATTACAATCGATTTCACTGAAATAATCAGTTCTCGTTCATCCAAAAATATTTCACCCTATAACAACACATTTGTACACAAAAAATCTAAATTCCAAATTCTAGTACGATTTAAGCCAAACTGCTTGTGAAATGTGAATTGATTATAATTAATTATAATAACAGGGTTCAGAGCTAACTGAAATGATCATATGGCAATTATTGAATTTTTGAAATCTATTATTTATTTCAAAAGCCATACGTTATTTTTCCGATTAAAAAGAATGTTACATTTACTTACAAAATGTAAAAATGTTTGCGTAGAACTAGAATACACTTCTATACAAATTGGTCTATATTGAATGGTTTACTCAAATCTGTGCATTTTCTAAGACCAGAAATATAACAAAGATTTACGAAGCTTAAAGTGAAAATATCACAATTAGCAATCAGTGCACTTTTAGCGAGCCCCTGATACAGAAATCGCAAACTTTCAACTTAGCCGTGAATATAGATAGATATAGATATAGATTTTAAAAATTTGACAATATGTTTCAACTCTATTTTTAATCTACTACGACTATTCGCACTTATTAAACATTTAATATTTGTGAGGAAAATCGTATGTTTTCCATTTGGATTAAATCGAAAAAAAAAAATCATATTGCTTAGTTTTAACTCAACACATTGCCTTGAAAAAATAAAATGCAAATCTAATCTACACCAACACTTAATGACTTTGCAAATATTTAGATAAAAACAATTTGGAAACTCAATCCGACGAATACAATTCCACAAAACACCCACACACACACAATAATGCCCTAAAATCTGAGCTTATATGATAATAATTTCAACATTTACTTTAACAATTACCAGTGATACAAAGACACAGAGATACGAGTAGAGAGAGAGACAGAGCTCATCTGCATAGTCTCCATGTATACACTGTGATCTGAGGACTACAATTGCAACTCCCAAGGAACATATGCTCCTTGCATTCGTCTGTCCGTCCATACATATGTCTGAATGTTGTATGTATTTAAATAATGGACTCCTTCACAACAATGGACCAGGATAACAAAATAAAGATACAGACAACAAAAACAGTTCGTTCGTTCGTCCGTCCTCCTGGCTCTGGTATGCCAGAAGAAGCGAATAAATGAATGAATGAGGTCCAGCATGAGTGAATTGTTTGCCAGAGCTTTAGGCCACAAATCCTGCATTTGATATACATTTGAACACTCCTACACACTCGTACGAACTCATTCCTTTCCACATTCAAAGTTGTCCAAAGTTGCTCTAAATGTCTGCAGGGGGAGGTCAGAGTTTAAAAGGGGACATTTAACATAAGAGTGTAGGTAGGACAAGGGTCGGTCATCTTTGGTAGACAAATGCATTTAAAGTAAATAATTGTGCAAATAAACATAAACAACATTTTGCCAAGATTAAAATGTTACGATTGTATGGACAAACAACAGTGAGAAGAGAGAGAGAGAGAGATCTCTTCAGAAAATTAAACGAATTTAAAACAAATATACGGAGGATGGAAGAAGTTACACAAAGGTAGTCACACAAAGTGGAGTCTGAAAAATATGATGGAGACGGATTCGAAAAAAATATGCTTTCATATTGATTTTTCTCCTGATCGGTAATATATGTACCAATTATAATCAAGGTACTTCCCTGAGATACTAAGGAAATGAATATGTTCCCAGGAGAACGTTAGTTTACGGCGAATAATGGAAGAAATGTCAAAAATCAAATTGATTTTTTTGTTAAGTGTGATTCTCCCCTTTCCATTACCTAAACAAAAAACTTCATTCGTAAAAAAAAATTACATTACATTCAAAACACATAGAAATTCTATCAAATTGTTCACTTATCAAACAACACAAAAACTAAAAAATTAATATAATTTCCGCTTACTTGACTTAAGGCTTGACAGCTGTTGACGAATGAATATTTCTCTTTTTGTAACCTTTCTTTACTATTGTGCTAAGAAAATCCACAGAAAACGTGTAATTTTACAAAATTCAAATCAAAAATGTCTCATCTTTCAAATCCCGCCCATTTGTATATTGTCTAAGCAGGTTACAACTAAATTAACTCACACAACAATATAGGAATGTCGGTGTCGAATATACCCAAAAAAGGTTTTAATTTCTTATGGGAAGGGTCACGGCCACTTTCCGCCCATCACGGTGTCGAATATACTCTAGATCCGGTTTTAATTTTATATGGGAAGGTCACGCCCACTTTCCGCCCATCTTTGCACATCTATTTACACTGGATCAACTCACACAAAATTTCAGCACTCTAGATAATACGTTTTAACTTCGTATGGGAGGTACCACGACCACTTTTCCAATACCGCCCCTTCTTTGCACAGCTATACACATTGGTGCTGGATGCACTTACACAAAATTTCAGCACTCTGGGAGTCATAGAACTGACAATATTCATTAATAGGTTTTAACTTCGTATGCCACACCCACATTTATATTACCGTCCATATTTGGCACAGCTACGCAGATTGATGCTAGATGCACTTACACAAAATCACAGCACTCTAGATGTCATAGAACCAACAATATTCAATAATAGGTTTTAAATTCGCATGGGAGTTTCCACGCCCACTTTTCCATTACCGCCAATTTTTGGCACAACTACGCATATTGATGCTAGATGCACTGGCACAAAATTTCAGCACTCTGGGAGTCATAGAACTGACAATATTCAATAATATGTTTTAACATCGTATGGGTGGTGTCACGCCCACTTTTTCAATACCGCCCACTTTTTCAATACCGCCCATTTTTGGCACAACTATGCACATTGATGCTTGATGCACTTACACAAAATTTCAGCACTCTACGTGTCATTTTGGCACAACTGTGCTGACTAATAATTAGTGAACTTTCACAAAAATTCAAGACTCTAGCTGCAATAGTATTCCGAATATGCTAATTTATAAAAAAACGAATAAATCCATAATTTGTGTGGGAGGTGCCACGCCCACTGCTAATATCAAACAATTATATAGAAGATTGGTTCAGTAGTTTAGGCTGCTATAAAGAACAAACAATCATACAAACTTACAAACACAGATTTATCTATATATATAAAAGAGTTGCGTGATTGAGTGACTGAGTGACTGAGTTACTGAGTGACTGAGTGACTGACTGATCACTCCCCAGACCAAACGGCTAGAGCTAGAATCATGAAATTTGGTGTGTACATTTCTCTTACCGTGTAGAGGTGTGATAAGACGGGATTTTTCGAAATTCGTACTTTTAAGGGGTAAAATGGGGTAAAAAGGGATAAAAATGGTACCACCGCAATGACCAAACGGCTGGGCTTAGAATCGTGAAATTTGGTATGGGCATTCCTCTTGCGGCATGAAGGCACCCCAAAAAGTGGATTTTGAAAAATTCGTACTTTTTGGGGGTAAAATGGGGCAACAAGGACCAAAAATGGTACAAACAACACGAGTGAAGCTAGAATCATGAAATTTTGTGTGTACATTTTTCTTACAGCGTACAGATCAGATATGAAGTGAGTTTTTCGAAATTCGTACTTTTAAGGGATAAAACGGGGTAAAAAGGGATAAAAATGGTACCACCGCAATGACCAAACGGCTGGGCCTAGAATCTTGAAATTTGTTACAAAAATTCCTCTTATAGCTTCAACGCGCCCAAGAAAATATTTTTCAAAATTCGTGCTTTTTGGGGGTGAAAACGGGTAAAAAGGGATAAAAATAGTACCACCGCAATGAACAAACGGCTGGGTCTAGAATCTAGAAATATGGTATGGATATTCCTTTAGCGGCATGAAGACATCCAAAAAAGTGACATTTTAAAAAATCGTACTTTTGGGGGGTTAAATGGGACAAAAAGGGACAAAAATTGTACCTATAACATGGTTGAAGCTAGAATCATGAAATTTGGTATGTACATTTCCCTTACAGTGAAGAAATCAGATTTGAAGGGAGTTTTTCGTAATTCGTACTTTTAAGGGGTAAAGAGGGATAAAAATTGTACCACCGCAATGACCAAACGGCTGGGACTAGAATCTTGAAATTTGGTACAAAAATTTCTGTTATAGCTTCAACGCTCCCACGAAAATATTTTTCGAAATTAGTACTTTTAAGGGGTAAAACGGGGTAAAAAGGGATAAAAATGGTACCACCGCAATGACCAAACGGCTGGGCCTAGAATCTTGAAATTTGGTATGGATATTCCTCTTGCGGAATGAAGACAACCCAAAAAGTGACATTTTAAAAATTCGTACTTTTGGGGGGTTAAATGGTACAAAAAGGGACAGAAATGGTACCTATAACATGGTTGAAGCTAGAATCATGAAATTTGGTATGTACATTTCCCTTACAGTGAAGAAATCAGATTTGAAGGGAGTTTTTCATAATTCGTACTTTTAAAGGGTAAAATTTCTCTTATAGCTTCAACGCGCCCAAGAAAATATTTTTCAAAATTCGTACTTTTTGGGTGTGAAATCGGGAAAAAGGGATAAAAATAGTACCACCGCAATGACCAAACGGCTGGGCCTAGAATCTTGAAATTTGGTATGGACATTCCTCTTATAGCATGAAGACATACCAAAAGATTTCATTTGCAAAATTCGTACCTTTGGGGGGTCAAATGGGACAAAAAGGGACAAAAATTGTACCAACAACATGGCCGAAGCTAGAACCATGAAATTTGGTATGTACATTTCTCTTACAGCGAAGAGATCAGATTTGAAGGGAGTTTTTCGTAATTCGTACTTTTAAGGGGTAAAATGGGTTAAAGAGGGATACAAATTGTACCACCGCAATGACCAAACGGCTTGGAATTGGATCTTGAAATTTGGTACAAAAAATTCTCTTATAGCTTCAACGCGCCCAAGAAAATATTTTTAAAAATTCGAACTTTTGGGGTGAAATCGGGTTAAAAAGGGATAAAAATAGTGCCAATAAAATGGATGGAGCTGAAACCATAAAATTCGGTGTGTACATCCCTCAAGATGTTTAGAATCGCAAATTAAGGAATTTTTCGAAATTTGTACTTTTAAAGGGAAAAGGGGATAAAAAAGGTACTAACAACACAGATGACGCTACAATAATGAAATTCGGTGTGTATGTTCGTTTTACAGCCCAGATCACTAATAAGAAAGCATTTTTCGAAATTTGTGCTTCTAAGGGATTAAATGGGATAAAAATTGTACCACAGCCTAGGCCAAACAACTGGGCCTAGAATCATTAAATTCGGAACGGGCATTACTTTTACAGCACGAATGCGACTAAGAAAATATTTTTCTAAATTCGTACCTTTTGTGAGTGAAATTGGGTAGAAAGGGGTACAAAATTGTGCCAATCAAACAGATGGAGCTGGAATCATGAAATTCGGCGTGTACATCCCTGAAAATGCTTACAAACGCAAATTGAAGGAATTTTTCGAAATTCGTACTTTTAAAGGGTAAACTAGAAAAGCGGGATAAAAAAGGTGCCAAGAACATGGATGACGCTACAATAATTAAATTTGGTACGCATATTCGCCTTACAGTGTAGATGAGTAAAAACAAGGAATTTTCCGATATTTGTACTTTTAAAGGATTAAATGGGTTAAAAATGTTACCACCGCCAAATTGTACCAAAATATTTTGCCTAGAATCTTGAAATTCGGAACGCATATTACTCTTATAACGCGAATACATCCACGAAAATATTCTTCATTACTTAAAATTTTAGGTGTGAAATTGGGTAGAAACTGATAACACCGGTACCAATCATGAAATTTGGTTTGTACATGCATAGAAACACAAAATTAATATATTTTTCGAAATTCGTACCTTTTTATATCCCTATGGTACCAACAACACGGCTGAAACTAGAATCGTGAAATTCGGTGTGTATATTCCTCTGACAGTGTAGCAGAGCTTTTAAGTAATGATTAGTAATCGTAATCATTAGTAATTTGATTACTTTTTTTTGTTAAGTAGAAGTAATGATTACAATACGATTACATTCAGTTTTATACGATTAGTAATTGATTACGATTACAAGTAATCAAAAAATAATCAGGATTACTTGCGATTACTGAAAAATAATCAAAAATAATCAAAAGTAATCAAAAAGGAGTTCGACTACTTTAAAAGATTACTTTTGACTATTTTAGATTACTTTTGATTTTTTGTGATTACTTTTGATTCTCGCGAAATCGGTATGAGAGTCATAGTAGTCTGTTTGTCAAAACTTTTGACTTTTCAATATATGTCAGTTTTGATTTTTTCTGTTCTCGATTACTTTTGATTATTTTTCAGTAATCGCAAGTAATCCTGATTATTTTTTGATTATTTGTAATCGTAATCAATTAGTAATCAGAAACAATAACTGATTTTCAATATTTATACTTTTTTATATGTACTTTAAAGGGGGAAGCGGATCAAAAGTGGGGCAAATGATACCAACCAAAATTGGGGATTTGGGATAAAGATAGTACCAACCAAAGTTTTCAGCTAGAATATGAAAAGAAATTCGGTGTGTACATTTCTCCGAGTACATAAATTAATGTTTCGAAATTTGTATGTTTAAGGGCACAAACGGCATAGAAATAGTTAATATGAACTATACGTGTGGGTACCATAAGATGTATATCAATTTCCCCCATTTTCGAATTTAAACTAAGTTTGGGGAAAATAGTACTATGTGCTGAGTTTGAATAAATTCCTTAAGCCCCTTCCAGGGTCATCGTGTATACCAGCGAGCCAGACGGACGTGAAAGGGACTTGGGACATACTTATGGTTTTAAATGCGTTACACTTTTATTCTATCCATAATGATATTTTCACAGCTTAAGAATGAAACATGCAAATAATTTTCTACTTTATATGATTTTTTGTAGAAAAATTGTTTCCATTTTGTGCCTATAAATTAAACTACTGACTACGTCTAAACGCTGAAAGTGGTATCCTTCAAAACAGTTTGAATACTGATACAAACTACTGTCTTACCATACAATTTTTCCGCGTACGAAGTAGCGGGTATTTGCTAGTTTTTATATATAGATAAATATTTTCTTCTTTTTTAAACCCTTCACCTCAAGGATGGGGGTATACTAACTTTGTCATTCCGTTTGTAACTCCTTGAAATATCGACCTGAGACCCTATAAAGTATATATATTCTTGATCGTTATAAAAATCTAAGACGATTTATGCATGTCTGTCTGTTGAAAGCACGGTAGCATCTAAACGAAAGGAGCTAGGACGTTCAAATTTTCCATAATTGTGTCTTATAGTCGTAGATCGGTTGGGATTGAAACTGGTTGAAATCGCTCCAAAATGTTTCCATCACAAGGACTAAAAATACCCATAATAACCCCTAATATTTTAGAGTATTTAAGCATATTTTTACAATATGTCTGTTTGTACTTACTGGACATTGGGTATGCCCATTCCCCATATAACAAAAACGTTATTCACCCCTACGAATAAAAATCACTTTATGTGGATTTTCATTCGTAGGGGTGAAATGGGGCAAAAAGGGATAAAAATGGTACATATCAAACGACAACAGCTAGAAACACAAAATTCGATGTGTACATTCCTCTAATATAATAATATAAAAATATTTTTTCCAAATTCGCACTTTTACGGTTTAAAATGGAAATAGAGGGATAAAAATGGTACCAACCAAACCGCTGCATCAAGAACAATGAAATTCGGTGTATACATTCCTCTGATTTCGTAGATACGTAAAATAAAAGGATTTTTAGAAATACGTACTTTTTGGGTTTAATATAGAAAAATGGGATAAAAATAGTACCAATCAAATGACCGCAGCTAGGGTCATGATATTCGGAGTATACATTCCTCTGACTGCGTTGAGGCGAAAAATAAAAGGATTTTTCGAAATTCGTACTTTCAAGGATATAATGGGTACGGAGGGATAAAAATAGTACCAACTAAACGGCTACAGCTAGAATGATAAAATTCGGTTTACACATTCATCTAATTGCGTAGACACGTTAAATAAACAAACTTTAGAAAGTCGTACTCTTAAGGGTGTAACATAGGAAAAAGGGGATAAAAATGGTACCAACCAAATGGCCGCAGCTAGAATCATGGTATTCGGTGTATATATTCATCTGACTGCAAAAGACACGCAGAATGAAAAGATTTTTCCGACTTTTTACTTTTACGGCAAAAATAGGTTGAATCATGAAGTTAGGTTATGTTGCAATACGTACCAATATTATGGTATTTAAGCTTTTTTAAAAATATAAATATAAAAATATTTTTGAATTGACTTGAAGTATTATTTCGATTATAGTGTAAACGAATTGGTAGCCTGTCTGATAAGCGTGGTTTGAAATAATAAAAATATTATATTTATTTATAAAATTATTTTTTCAATATTTGTATTTGTTTTGGTTTGGCTATATTAAAAAATTATATTTTCCTGTAATATTACCGCACTTCTACGAAAATCAACAGCTCTGTGGAATGCAACCCATGTTGGGGGGGGTTATAAAGTTCGGCCCGGCCGAACTTAACGCCTTTTTTACTTGTTCAAGTACGGAAAGGCTATTCAAGGTTCTAAATAATTGTTTAAACAAATATAACTATTTCCTTCTGCAGTCTTATCTTACAGAATCTCTTTTATTATTTATTTCATACTTGTATTTAAGTTTTATATTTTTTGATTGTATTTCGGGCTTTTCTATTTTAGTTTATATATATTTTTTAAGCTTAACACATAGAATTTACTCAACTTCAACTCCAATCCATCGTTTAAAGATTTAACCAACAAAAGGGGTAATCCAAAATGCATTTTCGTTTATGTATCATTAATAACGTATTCAACAGCTCAACAGCATATGCAGGCACATCTACCAAAAAAAAAGTATGAAGGCTTCGTGTGTGGGTGAAATATTCAACTAACTGTGTATATTTTGTGAATATGTGGAGCTGAAACTCCTGTTGATGATGCCGGCAGAAGGATGGCAATGATGATGATGACGCTAAACACAATAAAATGTGGAAACATATGACGGCACAACAATTAATCATATAGAAACGGAAAAAACGAATAGAGAATTACTAGCATTAATGCAAATTAAATTTATTCAATATTTACCAGACAAGATTTTACAAAAACTGCATAATGTATGCAAACTCTTATCAGTTTTTAGCATCCATCAGGTTTGGTTAAATTTTGAAAAATTAAGATTTCCAAAACTATTTTTTAAATTAATTCTTTAACATTTGTATGGAAAAATATATATCTATACAAAATATAAAAATAAATCTGAGTTTGTAAGTTTATATGTTCTTTAAAGCAGCCTAAACTGCTGGACCGAACGTCTTGTATGTTTATGCTGAACCGGTGGTGAAAATAGGCTATATAAATGTTTGATATTTGAACTGGGATATTGTCCTGGCTCAAGACCGCTTTGCATCTATATTTAATAAAATGCAAATTTATTTACAAATGGCATGGTGACATTTATTACTTTGCAACAGACTACCACTATCATGACTCCCACCCTGTCTAAAGGTTTTGTTTAGTTGGCTTCCCAGCGACTTTTCAACACCAAACCCGGCTTCTTTAAGGAAATTATTCTCACAAACGAACGAGAAGAACACCTTAATTGCCGAATTTGCAATTGTTGTCAAAACCAAATGAAACTTTGCACGACAACGTTGTTCGGGGTAAGGGTGAATGCTATTTAATTTAAAGCAAATCGGCTAAGAGTTAGATTTATCCCCAAACTTCGCTCCCGATTTGAACTTTCCGCTCCGGAAAACCACAATTTTTTTAATTTGGCACACCATTTTATATTTCAACAAGAAACATCTGCTGTACAAGTGGGTCAGACCGGTTCAGATTTACATATACCTTTTGCCTCACATTCTCTGAACTAATTTGGTAATACTCGCTATATTTTACCTGGAAATATACATATTCAATTGTCCCAACTAGAACCCTAGGAGAATCAGACACCAATATTTGTTCAGCCTCAATATTTTATCAGAACACACCTACCCTCTATATTGAACCTAAGAGGTGCCCCCACATTTTTTTAATTTTTTATGAAAGAAAGGCCCAAAACTCGTCCGCAGTAGCCTCTGTAGGGGAGACATGTAGACTGGCCCCCATTAATTTCCACCAATATTTTCCCAAACATAGAGACATTGGTTTAGTTATTAAGAAAAAAATTATTTTTATTATTTTTAAAATTCTTTTTTGCTAACACGAAAAAACTCATAAAAATAGAAAACAATTATTTTGTTTTATTTTTTAAAGGCTAACAGTCTAACGAAGAAAACAATCTCTATATCGATACCCAAATATAAAAGGACTATTTTTCTTTAAGTCAGGATAACTAAGCTGTGATAACAAAATCCTAAATAACAAGTTAAAATTTCACTCAAAATTAAATATTTTTTTAAATTGTTGCCAACAACAATATCAATTTGTGTATAAAAACAAATTTTGAATAAATAATTTTATGTTGAAAATTTTGGATTTAGCCTGGATAAATTATCCAGTGTAAGTAAAATTTATGGTTATCGTGGTCCAAAAAGTCAACACAAAATATTTTTTGAAAATTTTACATTTATATTGTAGTTAGTGACAATCTGAAAACATAATTTTTGAGCAAAAAATTAAAATTTTTTTTAACATTTTTTGTTATCGCAGCTTAATATGAAAACCTTATTACACAGGAGAATGCAAAAACGTGTTAAAACCTGAAATAATAAAATGAAATTTTTAATGAAAACAACAGCGGAACTCTTACACTTTTTTTCGTAAAAAATAATAATTTAATTTTAAAACAATCCTGATTTTTTATTTTTTTGTTGTTAAGGTATAATTGAAGAAAATATGGATAAATGCAGAAGTTATGGTCCTTATTGTAGAGTCCATAAGAAATTAAAGTAAATCCTTCTGACCAGAAACTACACTAAATAATTAAAAAATGTATACATAGCAGTACTGTGTTTGATGTCAAGTTTAATAAATAAGTTTTATGATGTGCAATTTATGCAACATATGAAAAAGTCATCAATATTAATATAAAATAACTCTAATAAACAAATTATCATAGAGATATGATATTATGAAATTATATGAAAAAATGTCTGTCAAAGATAATTAAGGATTAAATTTTTAAAGGACTGCAGACATATTACAAAATATGTTGGATAAGTATATCCTTGAAAAATGTCAAGTCCTCATTTGAAATCATCGCGATAAATTTAAGCATTGCTTCATAGATTACTATTCTACATAAATGTAAGACGAACGAAAATTTCCTTTATGGAAATTTTCTCATTCAAAAAATTTCTTCATTATTTTCTTTCTGAAACATTTTTATTTCTTTCTGCCACACCAGTATGAAACTACTCTATTGTAAGATTTTTATACCCTACACCACTTCGTGGGCTATGGTATTATAAGTTAGTTTCGCGCCAAATGTTTGTAACGCCAAGAAATAATCGAGCTAGACCCACCTTTAAGTATACCGATCGGCTTAGAATCACCAGCTGAGTCGATTTAACGATGTCTGTCTGTCCGTCCGTCCGTCTGCTGTCCATCTAAGCTTGTTCGCACTCTACAGGTCGCAATTGTAGTCCGATTGTCATGAAACTTGGCAGAAGTTATTTTTTCTGAGCAAGGACTATCGGTATTGAATTTGGAGGAAATCGGTTCAGATTTAGATATAGCACCCATACAAATGTCGCTCCTGATTTGACTTTTTCCGCCCTATAAAGCACATATAGTACCCGATTTTCTTCAAATTTGGCTTAACGCCTTATAATCAAACTAGAAATACCTGTGGCGAAAGCGGGTTAGATCGGTTCAGATTTAGATATAGCCCCCATACAAATGTCACTCCCGATTTCACTTTTTCTCCGGCACAACATTTTATAATCGAACTAGAAACACCTGTGCTGAAAGTGGGTAAGATCGGTTCAGATTTAGATATAGCCCCCATACAAATGTCGCTCCCGATTTGACTTTTTCCGCTCAGAAACCACATATTGTACCCGATTTTCTTTCAAATTGGTACAACATTTTATAATTGAACTAGAAACACCTGTGCATAAAGTGAATAAGATCGGTTCAGATTTAGATATAGCCCCCATACAAATGTCGCTCCCGATTTGACATTTCCGCTCTAGAAACCGCATATTGTTCTCGATTTTCCTTAAATTTGCCACAACATCTTATAATTGAACTAGAAACAGCAATAAACATACATGGTGAGAGCGGGTCACATCGTTCCAGGTTTGAATATACCCCCATACAAATTTCCTTTCCGATTTAACATTTTTTGTCAAACACTTACATTTACAGGATTCAAAAATCGTTCCCGATTTCACTTTTTACCGAATTGAATTGTAGTGAGATAGAAAGTAGGGTGTATCATATAGTCGGCTCCGTCCGTCTTTAGCCTTTCCATACTTGTTTGGGAGATGCCCATATGTCCATACTTTGGTATAACCCAAGTGGGCCCCATTCTTCTCTATTACAGCTCTAGAAACCACATCTTACATCGGATCTTCATCAAATTTTGTCGATCATTATATGTTTCAACTAGGACGCATGTTTTGGCACAGGCCTCAATTGTTGTTATAGTCCCCCTTCAAATGTCCGTCCGATTCTTCCTATTACCGCTGTATAATCTGTATTTATCATTGGATCTAGATCAATTTATCCATATCATGTTATATTTACTTTACTCGGAATATCTGCTGGATCAATTACTTTATCATTTACCATACTCATTAACTTTGACTAAAGATGAATTTATAGTAACTGTATAATTTATATGAACTACATAAAATTGCCCCCATGATATACCTGGGTTTAGTAAACAAAGCGAGGTATATTCGCAGGGAGTGGTGTAGGGTATTATATAGTCGGCCCCGCCCGACTTTAGCCTTTCCTTACTTGTTTAATAGATAAAATGTTTTACTATCCTGCTTCTAGTAAATGAATTATTTACTCTGACTTTGAAATGCGGTCGCTTTACTTTTTCTATTTTTAATGAAATGTTTACTATCTAAATTGTAGTAAGAATTTAACTCAGATTTAGAATAGTTATTTTTCTAAGTGTACCTCAGATATATCCGCATCCCAAATTTTATTCATTTTTTTGGGTACGTATGAGAATTTTCAATTTATTTTTCCACGCCAATTTCCTGCATGTAAATGTACCCAAGGGATATATCACCTCTTTGAATTGCCCTAAATGTTTGAATCCAGATCTTGTAAAAATATTTTTTTTCTTTCTTTTTTTCCAAAAAGGACGATCACAACTCTCCCCTGCTGTTTGTGCCCCCTCGACTGAGGGGAATAATTAGAAAGGTTTTTATATCTCTTAACAATCGCGTTCCTGTGACAGAAAGCGGATGTGGGTATTTGTCTCATATGTAATAATGTCTTACTTTCATATGCAATGTTTTGAAATTGATTTTTGTTTGATTTTTTTGTGTGGAAGTAATATTCTTTAGTAATATTAAAGTATATTTTGCCGCAATTAATGGAGTGCGGCCAACCATTTCAACAGAGAGAAGACGAACCGCCCCAGCCGTTGGCTGTCTATACAGCAACTCGACCAACTATATATACAAACTAAATACGGAAAAAACATATGCGAATTGCGAGCAACGAAGCTCAATTTTATCTCGAGACTAACGATAAAGAAAATACATGCCGACATAAACAGACGTACGTACTGTGTACACCACTACTGTCAAGTAAAATTCAATTGAGCGCACAACATTCGTACATACTCTGCCTCTGGCATGGCTTTGCTTTAGTATGTTGTTGTACTTGCTCACTAAATGCGTTCTAGTAGCAAGCGAATGAAAAAAGAGAGACTGAGCGTGAGTCGGATGTAGGGTTGCCAGTTGCTGGCTAATAATAATAATAAAAATGGAGCGACAATAGCCACTTTAGGGGATAATTGCTAGGACATTGGATAATTAAAAAAAAAATAATTGAATTATTTTTTAATCGCACTGAGATTTATTCAAAGGTACCTTCAACGAAAATTTAAATATTAGCAAAAAAGCTAAAAAATATTCATAAAAATTTCTTGCTATTGACGCACACAAATTAAAAAAAATAAATTTAGGTCTCGGATACAAAATTTGTATTTTATTTTCATGGGTAAATATTCAACAACAACTGCGTAATTTCGCATTTCTTTTGGTGACGGCAACAATGGACACATGATACAAACAAGTTTTATACACAGCCAGGCAGGCACACACACAGTGTTGTCCCTTCACACCGCATATAGTCTCGCCCATCACCATCATCACCACCATCGCTGGAATCGATTCATCTATCCATTTGTCCCTCATTTGCTCACAGCCGTAGCTTCAACATTCAGTGTGAATTGAATCAGTTGTGTGGCAGTCACTGGCACTGGTGGTTGTTTGCCTTTGTCAAGTCTTGCTTTTAAATATTTTCATAATTTGTGTAGAGTTCATGCAACAAAGGCTAAAGAAGAAGACGACGATTCAATTCATTGACCAAAAATATTTTAGGCTTTGCCCATTTTCGGAACATCTAATTAATAAAAATTTGAACTAAATTGCTATTCAACAAGGGTATTTTGTTATATTACAGTTTCAGATGCCTAGTCGAACACAGGCCGATCTTCAAATGGTTTCAAATTGGGCGGAAAAATTCAAGCCGGGAGCGAAATTTGTATGGTAGCTATATGTAAATCTGAACCGATCTGACCAATTTTCACCATGGGCGTTTCTAGTTGAAATATAAGATATTTTGCAAGATTTGAAGACAATCTGATAAAATATGTGGTTGCTAGATTGTAAAAACTCAAATTGACAGCGAAATTTGTATGAGATATATATATATAAATCTGAACCGATATGACATATTTTCACCATGGGTGTTTCTAGTTGAAATATACGATGTTTTGCCAATTTTGGTGAAAATCTGTTAAAATATGTGGTATCTAGGCTGAAAAGAGTCAAACCGGGAGTGAAATTCGTATGGGGGCTATAACTAAATCTGAACCGATCTGACTTATTTTCACCATGGGTGTTTCTAGATTAAATATAACATATTTTGCAAGATTTGAGGAAGATCTGATAAAATATGTGGTTTCTAGAGCGGTAAACCTCAAATTGAGAGTGAAATTTATATGGGAGCTATATATAAATCTGAACTGATCTGACTTATTTTCACCATGGGTGTTTCTAGATTAAATATAAGATGTTTTGCCAAATTTGAACACAATCTGATAAAATATGTGGTTGCTAGAGCGGAAAAACTCAAATTGAGAGCGAAATTTGTATGGGAGCTATATATAAATCTGTACCGATCTGACCTATTTTCGCCATAGCTATTTCTAGTTGAAATATAAAATGTTTTGCCAATTGTGAAGAAAATCTGTTGTAATATGTAGTATCTAGAGCGAAAAGAGTCAAATCGGGAGCGAATTTCGTATGGGGGCTATATCTAAATCTGAACCGAGTTTCTTCAAATTAATTAGCTTTCGTCCTTGTCCCGAAAAACTTCGTTGTGCAAAGTTTCGTTTGGTTCAAAAAGTGATTCTAAGTCGATCGATATACTTAACAATGGGTCTATCTCGCTTCCTTTTGGGTGTTACAAACAAATGCACAAAGACATAATACTCTCGTGGAGTGTATAAATATCAAGTTTAGAATAGAATAATAGAATTATTACTTTAATAATTAATTTTAATATCGATCGAATAAATCTCAAATAGAAACCGCTCGAAAGCAAATTAGATGACATTTAATTGATTTCACGATGAATTCATTTCCGTGTCCATACGGTACCAATGCGAATGTGTAATAAATATAACGCATACGCCACTATATTTTTTCAGTAGATTTTTTTACATTTGTGAGAAAAAATAAAAAATGAGGATTTAAAAAGATCAATATTTATTTAAAAAAAAAAACAATATTAAAAACATCTATATATTAAAAAAAATAACACAAAGTAAAAATAATTTTAAATTTCTAATTGTTTTTCACGTACAACAGTCCCTTATGTAACCAGGAAAATGCTAATATATAGAATCGACCATACCACACTGGTCCCAAATCCATTTTTTATAACATAAAGTCGAAAAATGAACATACTGTCTTGTAATTTTGCACATTTGCTAGACTGTCATACGCAAAAAATAAAAATAAAATTGGGCAAGTCGGACCACGTCCACTACCATCTCCCATATAAACTCAATATATAACCAACATAATTATCACCCTGTATTGGTAGAGGGTGACCAAAAACACAATTTTATGAAAGCTTAAAAGAATGAAGAGTTGTTTATTTTGACGAAATGTGTTTTTCTAAACATTATTACAAAAGCAAAATATAGCATACAAATAGTATACTTTAAACTGCAATTTAAATAATTATTTCAAGAAATAAAGTAAAGGTTATACATGTGTACAAAAAGGTGAAGGATGTTGTATACCATTTTAAAGGTACTTTCAATACCTTTCAAATAAAATCTTGATGGGTTCCGTACACAAAACTAATTCAGATCATATATATGTCTATGGCTATTCAAAAAATGTGCAAAAAAATGAAAATTTTTGGAGTTTGTCGGAAAATGCTGACGACATATTAATTCCACCATAAACTACAACCTCAGACGACCACTTTCACATTTACACTTTGAGTCAATTTGAGTTATACATATAACTTTTGGTCCGCGACATTTATAGATTATGTTCTCTACAAATCACAAAATTACAATACCTATGAATACTTACAAGACCACAATAATCATAAAATGTTACATATAATTTTTCAACTACTAACTCTTGCCGTCAATTTTCATAATATAGTCACTTTATTATTTTCTTTTTAAGTCTTGATTTTAATTAATTTGTAAAACTGCTTTACATCAAAATTAATCCCACTTTTTTTGAACCGCAAAGTTTAAGTACCATTCAGGCTTGTGGTGTTGCCATCTAATTTTCTCCAGTATATTTTCTTGATTGCTTGGAGTGTTGCCATAAAGAAAATATATACACATTTACCACTTTAAAATTTTAATTTTTTTTTAATTTCTGCCAAAAAATGGATTGGGGACCATAGTGCATACTATGACTAGCAAAGCATTCGAAAACCAAAAAAAATGTATAAGATACCGGTAATCGAATTTAGTAAAAATATTTAATGAAAACACTAATAGTATACATATTCATATATTTTTGATTATTCTTCTCCTAACAAATCAAAGAACTCCATATTATCAGAAGACCAAATAGCCACGATTGAGTGATCGATAGAGGCTACTGTTTTCTAAATTCATAAAATTTAATTTAATTAAAAAAATATTTTTTCTTGACAATAAAAATTTTAAAAAATAATATATTTAATTTTTTTATGAACTAAAAGTATCAGTCACTATTACTCGTGCAGGACACAATTCTGTCTCAAGTATTATTTGGGGATTGGAGTTACTCTATATTCGACATACGCTTCGCCAGGCACAAAAAAAAATTAAAAAAATATGATTTTTTTCGTGATCAGTAATATATGAGTCGTTCCTTGTCAAGATGTACGATTTTTGACCTCGATAGCTGCGATTGTAAAAATATTGTATGCGATCTCATAAAAATATATATATACAATATACGTATTTTTGAAAAAAAGAAAAAAAATTTCACGAGTTATAACAATTTAACAATGAAAAAAATATGTTTTCTAAGTGTGTTCATTTAAACGCCAGTAACTCCTGAACTACTTGACCGATTTTAATGTGTTATACCTTGTTTTGAAGGCAATTTCAATTAATTTTAAAATGTTTTTAAAGATAATGATATGATAGAGGGCTTAGGTTTTAAAGGACTGTGTGAGTTCGGAATTGTTGAAATGATGGGCTCTATTTTTTACGAATTATTTCGATTTTTTGCAAAATCAGCCAATGATAATTTTTTAATTAGTTTCTTAAAAACAAGGTATTAAAACAATGGAAAATATATTATTATATATTTTTTCAATTTTGAGTAGAATGAAATTGGTTCAAACCCTCTGAATGTAGTGGCTCCCTTGGAGGTACCAACGATGTCGATTTCTTTATAAAAGTTCGATATAGTAGTGGGATATTCAAAGAAAAGTATGTAGTCCTTCGGTGGAAAAATATTTTTCAATTGACTCAAACCACTCAAAACGGATAACAATGACTTATGACTTTTTCAAAAATATGTAAATTAAAATAAAGTAATAAAATAAATTCCAATATTTTTCGGCGTGAAAAAGTGAAAAAAATAGCAGTACAGGAAATTAAATTAGAAATTAAAAAAAAATGCGATTTTTTAAACAATTTCAATAGTTTTTGGAGTGAAAAATGATAAAAAATTAGCACTTAAAAATTCAATTAAAAATAAATAAATTCAATATTAAAAAAAGTAATATTTTTTGGCAAAAACAAATACAATTTTGGTGTCCGAAAAAAATACTTTGGGGCTCAAAAGAAAACAAAGTCGGGCGTGGCCGACTATATGATACCCTACACTTAGTCATTATACCCTATGGTGTGGGATATAAAAAGGTCATTACATTTGAATCGGGTGATATACGATGCAGCTATAAGAGGAGAATATACTACAAATTCCATACTTCTATCTGAATTTGTAAGAAAATTTTAACACAAACTTTGAATGGGAGCTATATACAAATCTGAACCGATGTGACCCATGTTTAGCAAAGGTTTTTCCCAAATTTTATGGAGTGTTAAATATGTGGTTTCTAGAGCGGAAAGAATCAAATTGAGAGCTATATATAATCTGAACCGATGTGACCCACTTTCGCTATAGTAATTTATATTTGAAACATTAGCTGATGTGCCGAATTAGAAGAAAATCTGTACAAAAATGCTATTTCTAGAGCGGAAATAATCAATTAAGTGGAGAAATTAAAAATGGAGCTATATATATATCTGAACTCATCTGACCCATTTTCACCAGAGCTTTTTTAGTTGAAATATAAGTTGTAAGTTTGTGGTTTCTATAACGGAAAGAGTCAAATCGGAGGAGACATTTGTATGGGAGCTATATATAAATCTGAACCGATCTATCCTATTTGTATCAGAGCTGTTTTTAGTTGAAATATAAGCTGTTTTGCCAAATTTGAAGAAAATCTGCCAAAGTTTGTGGTTTCCAGAACGGAAAGAGTCAAATCGGAGGAGACATTTGTATGGGAGCTATATATAAATCTGAACCGATCTATCCTATTTTTACCAGAGCTGTTTTTAGTTGAAATATAAGCTGTTTTGCCAAATTTGAAAAAAATCTGCCAAAGAGCGGAAAGAGTCAAATCGGATGAGACATTTGTATGGGAGCTATATATAAATCTGAATCGATCTGTCCTATTTTTACCAGAGCTGTTTTAGTGACTGGTAAATCGATTCCGATTCTAATAGAGAATCGATTTTGGGGGTTTAAAAATCGATTCTTTTGGAATCGATTACACGTGTCCGACTTAATACTGGAATCGATTATCGATGCTTCGGAATCGAAATTTAATTTTATAGAAAACACCACAAAAGTTTGTACTTTTTGTGGTAAAAAGCTATGAAATTTAAATATCATGACTGTATCACACTACAATATTTCGTTAATATATGGAAATCATTTACATTTTACTGCCTGGCCCACGATGTCGAACTTTAACGTTCGCATGCCTCTCAGCCGATTTGGGACCCACTAACAGGCACCAGAACGACAAAGCGAACGAAAACCTATGCGAAAGAAAACGTAAGCATTTCAGTGTAAAATCGGGGCCCGCTAACTTTTTCTTCTGTCATCTGAGCGAATGAAAATGTCAAAATCACTCACTTGTGTTTTGTCTGCCGCAAACATAAATAAATAAAACACAGGGTCTTTCAATTGCGTTCCTTGTATTACTAAAGGGGATCTTCAGGAATGACTTTAATTTGTGGCCTACCTCCTAAAACCCAAGCGTTTCGCTTTTCCCGGTCGAAGTCTTTTTGAATGTGACAGAACTTGCATATGTACATATGCATTTATATGTGATATAAGTATATTCGGATCATGTCAAGAACTTTAGAAATGACCAGTAGCTGCCTACGGGGATCTCGAAATTAGCATTCCTCCAAAATATGTGCGCGTTGGAAAAATTTACATTTTTCGACAACACACAAAAACAACCCCAAATATTGATTGTTTACATTATTTTTTCGAATTCTGGTTTCAGATATTTCAGCTGAGAAAAAGTTGTGTCGCTTAACGCTTTTTTCTTGGCATATTTGCGATTATTTGTGGATTTTTTGATCTGGTAACATTTTCATTTACTCACAACACATAAGGCTAGCGAACGAAAAGTCAGAAGATAGTGGGTCGCTTTTTGATGCGAAAGTGAGTGACTGGCTTTCGTTCGCATAGATTTTCTTTCGACATCGTGGGTCAGGCAGTTAATATCAAGATTTTCGAGATAACTTTTTATACAACCGTCGTCGCCAAAATCGCATTTCACTAATCTATCATTAGAATTTTTTTTCAAATAGTTGTTTGCAAGTTTCTTCTTAGAAAGTTTAAATTTTAAAGAAATGTTACACATAACTTGATCCCCGGTGCTTCAAAAACGGACCTACAAAAATCATAACACTGTCAGTAAGTCTTTAAGTAGACGGGCTATTTTCAAACTATATGCTTTTTCTTAGAAAGTTTAAATTTTAAAGAATAAAATCAAAGCACGGTCAGTAAACAGACGGACTATTTTCAAACTATGTTTTTCTTAAATTGGAATTAAAATTTAATTTAAAAATATTTTTTAAATAACAAAATTTAATGTGCACTACAGCTTTAAATATTTTAAATTTTGAATGCGAATTTAAATATGAATAACTTTTTCAAGTTTGGATTTTAACATAACTACTATATTTTTATATTGTTTTCAATTTGAGTAATGTTCTTATTCATAATAATTTATAAAAAATTTAATGAGTATTTTACATTTAAAAATGTTTTGATAAATGATGTACGGTAGTCGCGACGTTCTGAAAGAGGATTTTTCGTCTGAAATAAACGGAAACAAAGAAAATAGATCGTTGAAGAACAAAGATTGCGAACAAATGGTTCGACAACATCAATAAAAAATTATTTTTAATTAAACGAAGACTCATACAGAAATATGCTGTTAATTTCATATTTACGAATATATTTTAGGTTTAAATACAAACACAAATATCCAATTTTATTCTATGGTTCAACATTTCAATCGATTCCGATTAAGATTCGATTGTCGGGTCCGATTCTTCGATTCTAAGAATCGGATTGAAAAATAGTTGATCGGGGAATCGAGAATCGATTCTCGCTCTTGATTACTAAGTTGTTTCTAGTTGAAATATAAGCTGTTTTGCCAAATTTGAAGAAAATCTGTCAAATTTTGTGGTTTCTAGAGCGGAAAGAGTCAAATCGGAGGAGACATTTGTATGGGAGCTATATAAATCTGAACCGATCTATCCTATTTTTATCAGAGCTGTTTTTAGTTGAAATATACGGCGTTTTGCCAATTTGGAGGAAAATATGTTGAAATATGTGGTTTCTAGAGCGGAAAAAGTAAAATCGGAAGCAAAATTTGTATGGGAGCTATATCTAAATCTGAACATGGTTCACTTTTATGGCAGGTATTTCGAGGTGAAATATAATATAATCTGGAAAATTGTATTATGTTTCGAAGTTAGATGTGGGTTCTAGAGCGATGTGAATTGATGGGTCACTTGTATGGAGCTATACTAAAACATAAACCCATATAGTCCACATTCACGGTTGATATCCCTAGTTTAAGTATCTGATCTGAAAAATATTTACTGCTCATATTTTAGTTAAAGTCGGTCCTTTCCCACCAGAGTCTAGTCCCAGGAATTGTCCTGAGGAAGTTCATTTTCCCGTAGGGAAAATAAAATATTTTTTGTTATTTTATAATAGCTGGCATATTAGCGAATGAAAAAGGGCTGGTTGGAATAAAATGTATGAAGAATATGCATGGAGAAACTTTAATTTTTAACTTTATTTTTTGTTAGCTAAATATTAAAAAATAAAACAAAATATTTACTGCAGATTATTTTCAATTTTTGATTGTAAAAAACGATTTAAAAACACTTTTTGACGACTTTTCCTAAATCATTGCTTCTAGATGATATTGAAAATAATAACAACTATAGTCCACTTAGTTACATTTAATTTGAAGTTTAATCAAGCGTAATCGAACTCCCATAATTATAGTACAAAGCATATGCGGCGAAAATTTGAATTTATCAAAATATTATCCACAAATAAAATTTGTATTATTTTTGAGTTTAAAAAACTGAAATACACCATAATTTCGACATTATGGCTGTAAACAAGAAGGTTTGTTTTTGTCAACGCCACATAAATATGAATACGCATTATTTTTATTATTTAAAAAAAGAAACCCCTCAACTTGTCCATGCAACCATATTTGAATAATTACAGTAAATTTTCAAAGCCACTATAGGTCAAAATTGAAACCATTCATTTTGTATCGCGGAGATATGGTACTTTTAAGACTTGATAATTTTCCAAAAAGAACGATCACAGTTCTCCTCTGCTGGTTGCGATCCCCCTCAATTGAGGGAGATCTGAAAGATTTTCTTTGATCTAATTTCTTAGGTGATAGGAAAGTTGATCGGGTATTCATTCATATGTAATATGTTTTTTGAAATTGATTTTTGTTTGGGTTTTTTGTTTTTTCCTTTTGTGGAGGAAAGAAATATTCTTAGAGTAATAATGTAATATTAATTAAAGTATATTTGTCGCAATTAATGGAATGTGACCAACCATTTCAACAGAGAGGAGACGAACCGTCCAAACGTGGTGTTGCTATACAGCCAACTTGACGAAGTATATATACAAACTAAATACGAAAAAAGCATATGAGAATTATAAACATCGAAACGAGTTATTAAAGCTGTGGCAGTAAATGTATAGAAAGACAGACAAAGAGACAGAAAGATAGTCAGACAGACAGCCGGCCAGCCAGCCACCACCAAATTAAATTCGTTTGTGCCCGGCACACACACGCTTCCTCTGTGTGTTTATGGCATGGAGAGGCCAAATTGGGCAGAGCCATTCATACTATACTCATATACCCTACACCATTGTGTATATCAGCATTTGGTTTTTGAAGATCAAGCTTAGATGTATTAGAAGTGGTGGGATGATTATAATGTTTATATTTGAACTTGGATGAGAAACGAGGATCCAGCTTCCACAGGCATAATTCAGATTTGTTGGATAAATCTGATATAGTTTGTTACAGATCTTGTTTGAAGATCGATTGAAATTTATGGTCAATATGGACGACATTTCATATTGAATAGCATCTGTCCATGATTTAAAAAATATTTCTATAACATTTCAATATTATCGGAGAACGATTGCAAGATGAAATCGTTAAATAGATGCAGCTGCTGATTCTGCGCAGTGAAAGTGACCAACATTTGACATTAAACTTTCTTATAATACCCTGAAATGTTCTACTCTTATTCTCAAATCTTCAGCAGTTTTCAATCTATTTCCTTTTGTGTGATTCGAACTATCTCCAACCTCAGCTGCTGGTTCTCCAGCTTTATAACAAAATTATTAATTTCTTTGAATACTCCATCGAATTTCCCCATTTCCATTCCATTCCAATTCCCATTTAAAAAAATGTTTTCAATTTCCATCCCACACCAAAAAAGAACGATGTGAGTGGACAATTTATTTAGCGTTCGTTCATGAATTAAAAAATATTTCTATAACATTTCAATATTATCGGAGAACAATTGCAAGATGACATTGTTAAATAGATGCAGCTGATGATTTTGAGCAGTGAAAGTTACCAACATTAGGTATTAAACTTTCTTATATTACCCTGCAATAGTGTTCTTTTGGGTTTTTAAAAATATTAATATTATCTTATAGATCTTATTTTGAAAATGTTCTACTATTATTCACAAACCTTCAATGGTCTTCTCTCCTATTTCCTTTTGTGTGATACGAACTATCACCTATCTCAGTTACTAGCTTCCCCAGCTTTATAATAAAATTATTAATTTCTTTGAGTAGTCCAAAAAATTTCCCCTCATTTACTTCCACAACTTTTCCACGTTGTGAAAATAAAACACGATTATTTTCATTTCCATTCCACACCAAAAAAGAACGATCACAGTTCTTCTCTGCTGGTTGTGAACCTCCCCTCAACAGAGGCGAACTTCGAAAGATTTTCTTTGATCTCATTTCTTAGGTGATAGGAAAGTTGATCGGTATATATATATACGTACGATATTCTCATATGTAATATGTTTTTTTGAAATTGATTTTTGTTTGTTTTTTCCTTTGTGGGGAAGAAAGAAATATTCTTAGAGTAATAATGTAATATTAATTAAAGTATATTTTGCCGCAATTAATGGAATGTGACCAACCATTTCAACAGAGAGAAGACGAACCGTCCAAACGTGGTGTTGCTATACACCGAAATTGACGAAGTATATATACAAACTAAAAACGAAAAAAGCATATGAGAATTACAGACATCGAAAGAAATTATTAGAGCTCTGCTAGCTCGATACTAAGCAGAGATAGAAAACAAGACAGACAAACATACAGACAGATAGTCGGACGGACAGCCACCACCAAATGAAATTCATTTTTGTGCACAGCACACACGCTTCCGCCGTACGTAACCATGTACATGGCAATGGCAATGACTTTGCTTTAGTACGTCCATTGGTTAGGTTGCGCTAGCTTGTAGCAAGCAGCAAGCGAATGTACAAAGAAAGATGGAGCGTGAATCATTTCACTGGTTGGCAATTAAGGGCTTCGAAAGGTAAGGCCTTGTTGTGTGATTAAAAATATTTGATAGTCATTTCTGATTGTCTTCCACAAGAAGGCATGTCAATAAGTTTCCCCGGACGTTGGGAGTTTTGATATAAAATGGCCTTTAATATCGTGAGATTTAAAACTCATAGACTTTTATCTCTGGGGTTACAGTGTAGTTTATACCAACAAGATGTGGAGTTCTCGGAAGGAGACATTTGTATTACATAAATTTCAAACAAGTAAGTTTCAGTCGGTTAAACCGACATTGTATACCAGATTGCGTCACGAAAATAAATTGCAGCGGTCACTACCCAGAAATGAAGATTGGATTGTTTAATGATAATCTGTAAAATATTTCATCACTGGATCAAGCCATCTGTGAGCTAAACGCTCCTGAAAATACCTCTAAAATCATATTTTCCCGTATCATTTTTTTATGAAGCATTTTAAATAAAAAGTGTTATTCTTGTCGTAGGGTATTATTGGACGTTTATATTGATTTTCTGTGGTATTTCAAGGTGACAGCTAAAAACTCATATTGTTTGTTAAAATTTTGTAAGATATTTTATACAAAATAAATAGAAGGAATCAATACCTTTCGAATGATGCCTAAACGATGAATATCGGAAGAAAAATGACGTTGCTGACTCAATGTTTGTAAAATAATTTAATACAGGAGATGGAGATAGATCCAAAATTTTCAAAAATTAGATCTGTGGCGTCAATTTCCTCCGCTGTTCATCATTTAGGCATACAAGAATTACTATAAAGGCCCAATAACTCGACCAATAAGTTACTCTAAGACAAGAATCAAAATTTATATTTAAAGTTCTTTCAAGGGTATATTACTTCAGAAAAAAAAATGACAAAATGCAGCACAAAAAATACACGGGAAAAACATGATTTTATGGGTATTTTCAGGAGTGTTTAGCTCAAAGACGTCTTGATCTAGGAACGAAATGTTTTGCAAATCATCATTAAACAATTCAAACTTTATTTTCGTGGGGTGACTGGAGATTGTTTTTCCATTGGCATGGACCGAGACCCAGCCTAATATATACTATATATGGATAGATGTTTATAATAGATGGGGGCAATTGTGTGAGAGGCACAAAAAGGGGCGTGGCAAAAAATATTTTATATGTTTAATGTGATTATAAAACATGTTCAAATATAAAATTACAAATGATTTCGACTATACGTTTGGTGATGGGTGATTTGTATGGGAGCTGCTAGAAGGGGCGTGGCAAACACCTCCATATTTCGTACGGTTAAACTTTATCAAATATCAAAATATAGCTGATTCCAAATTTGGCTATTTCGCCCGTTTTTAAACTTAAACAATGTTTGGGAAAATAGAAAAATGTGGAAAGTTTGAATAAATTCCTTAACTAATTTCGACGGCTATCGAGCACAACAGCCAGACAGACGGAGGGACGGAGAAGGCTCAAACAACATAAAAAGGTGTTAAACGGATTTGGTTCAAACATATTTATGGCCTTAGTCGCTCATTCAATGCGTTATACTTTTTTCTGTCCCAACATATACATATATACCATCCTAATCTGTAGAGTGAGGGTATAAATATAATTATATTGAATGACGCCTATTCCGCATGTCTCCCATACAAATCCGTTTACCAAATTTTAAAAATACTTATTTGTCGAGAAGTTTTATAAAAACACCACCACCAATTAGAATGTGACGAGACTGATATAACGATCGACTCCAAAAAAGGCCTCACATAAGGCCACTTACCTCAACCTTCCCCCACTGCACACTGGACCAAGAGAACCAGTTTCATGGCACTAAAAAATAAACAATTATGGAATTTGAGAAAAGCACACAATAAATCTCAATAAGCAGCGTTATTTGAAGTATTCGTTCTCCAAACAATTTCAAGAATAAACCATGGTATGTACAATGTACATTGTGCTTTTAATATTTATAGATATTTTGGAGAAGACCGTCTTAAGTCAACAAAAAACTCTTCTCAATTGGGATCTTTCATTTATAGTCCAATTTACACAGCAAATTTTGATAGAAACATACAGTCAAGAAAAAAAGTAAACATACATCGAACGATTTTGGTTTAACGAAACTGAGATATTTTATAGAGCCATATACATTAGCGTGGGTCGGGGTCCATACAAATAAATCAAAATAATTTCCAGTCTGGGCCACGGAATAAATTTTGGATTGCTTAATTTTGATTTGCAACATATTTCATCAATTCATCTGTGAGTTATTAAACGATCCGAATATTTTTCGCTAAAATTATTTTGCGAATTAATAAACTTAAAAACACTAATTTAAAGTGTTTCTAAAAAAATTCATGTTTTGTAAAAAATAAATCAATACCTTTTTTATAATGCCTAAATGACGAACCTCGGCATGTAATCGACACAGCACTCATTTTTGTAAAAATAGATTGAAAATTTTGATTTAAAACCAATAGAAAAGGCGGTAAATGCGGGCGAGGCCGGCTATATGATACCCTCCACTTACTTCCCCATTACAATTGAATTTGGGAAAAAGTGATATCGGCAACGATTTCACAACAGATGTTTCTAGTTGAAATATAAGGCGTTGTCCCAAATTTGAAGAAAATCGGTGAAAACATGTGGTTTCTAGGGCGGAAAAAGTCAAGCCGGAAGCGAAATTTGTATGGTAGCTATATACATATAAATCTGAACTGATATGACCCATTTTCACCAATGGTGTTTCTAGTTCAAATGTAAGATATTTTGCCAAATTTGAAGAAGATCTGTTAAAATATATAGTTTCTAGAGGAGAAAGAGTCAAATCGGGAGCGAAATTTTGTATGGGAGCTATATATAAATCTGATCCTATTTTCCCGAAGAACTTCGTTGTGCACAGTTTAATTTGGTTCTCACTATAATTGCGACCTGTACTTCGATTACAAGAATAGATGGACAGACGGGCAGACATTGCTAAATCGACACGAAAAGTGAATCTAAGACGATAAGAAACGATGGGTCTATCTCGTTTCCTTTTGAAGGGAATAAAAACATCACTTGTGCCAGTTAGTATGATAGTAATCTATGTCAAAAATTCCAAAAAATGAGATATTGAAACAATCTTGTTCCTAGGATTGTAAGGTTTCATGAAAGGAAACAGCTCGAAGGTTTTATAAAATACTTTTCACTCTTTATTTAGAAGGCACCGTCGCTTATAACTACAAATTCTCGCTTCTATTGTTCAATGTGAATTGATTTTACAGAGCAACTGCTCTGCCTATTATATACACATTTAGATAGAAATAATCGAGTAGCTTACAATATTGAACAAGTAAAGTAAATATCAACATGAAATTATTTGAAAAGTAAATAATAATTTCAAAATAAAGTTTCTAGACGAACAACCGGTAAATGTTTAAATTTATTAGTTTTGACTGTTTTGTTACAGTTTGGCTCATTGTTTTTTTTTTTTTAATTTTTAATTATAGCTGCACAACATTTCCACTAACATCATTAGTCATCTTCAGGGGATCTAACAAAAAACACATCTTATTCTTACATTTTAAAAACAATAGCAAAAACATTGATATTTAAATTTAAATTTATTGTTTATTGATAATATATCGATACATTTGAGAGCATTTATATGTGTCAGTATTGTAGTTGAGTCTCTTCTCAACGGGAACTTCAGTAATATAAAGCATCTCTAGTTTATATCGTCTAAATTGATTTTTCTCTTCCACTAATACATCGTCGGATTTGTGTGATGAAAGTCTAGTTTTTATTTTTTTTTTTAGTTTTTGTGTTGTTTGATTAGTGATTGCTTGATTCCGTGTTTTGAATGTAATACATTCGAATTCGATTTTATCAAGTAATTTCATATTACGAATGAAGATTTAGTTTTTGGTAATGGAAAGAAGGAAAACCACACTCAACCATACACACATTTGAGCATATACGTATTTCATTACCCTGTGTAGGGACAAACCATCAGTGATCCTCTTGTATGGAGTGCTTGCTTTAACATGATGTTATCAGTTGTATATATACTTACATTACATATGAAAATTACATATTCGTATTATATTTACACCTAAAAACCTCACCGCGTTTTAATTTTTCTCGAAATAAAATATTTTCTGCTTTTCTTCATTTTTGCTAAGGAAATACTACTTTTTAGAATTAAAATATTTTTGTTTAATTTTTCAATTTTGAGAAGAAAGAAAGTGGAAAGAAGAAAGTCCGTGCATCCTCTGAAACTAGTGGTTCCCTTAGAGATACCAACGGTGTCGATTTTACCATAAAAGTTCGATATAGTAGTTGGATATTCTAAGGAAATAATTTTGTGCTTCTGTAAAAATATATTTTTGAATTGATTCAAACATAAACAATTGCATATCTCAAAACGGATAAAGTGCGACTTAGACCACTATCATACTAACTGGCACATTTGTATCAAAATATTTTCACCAAAATGGAGTCAGTGATGTCATTTCTAGTCCGATATTCATCGTCTAGGCATCATTCGAAACGGATTGATTCCTTTTATTTATTTTTTCATAATAACTTTTACAAAATATTTCCAAGAAATATGAGTTTTATAAGTTCAAATAATACGACCAATGAGTTATTCTAAAACAAGAATTAAATTTTATATTTAAATATTAAATAAGAAAAAATTAGACAACAATTAAAAAAGAATAAAATTGTATATTTAAATATGAAACAAGAACAAATCGGATAGAAAAACACGAGACACGACAGAACCAGTGACTGCAGTATCTCCGTATTGTGATTCAGCCTAATATACATATGCGATCATATTTTTTGTGTCCTAAAAGACTAAAAATTCTTCTAACCTAACACACTTTCTTTATTTCAAATTTTATTGCTATGAATATTTGCACTGTTTTGTCCTTATTGAGTGAAGCATATTAAATAAAAAAAGTGAAAAAACGAACAACAGTTCACTGTGGGAGATTTTTAAAGATATGTGAGAATAACTTAGTTTTATCTATATTTACAAAATATTTCCGAGTATAAATATGACAATTGAACCTAATGGTTAATTGTGCGTACCATTTATATACCAATCCAATAAATATAACTCTTTACAGTAGCTTGATTATTTTTCAAAAAAATGTCCCGGACACATTTGTTTGTTTTGTATGTACAATATTGGCCATAACTAAAGCACCCCCACAATACATATTTTTCGCATATTAATTATTTTATGAAAATCACGTTATTAAATTATTATAATTAGTATATTATATACATATATATATATATATATTGTTTGCAGATAAACAAAAAGTTATTCGTTTTTTTATAAATTAAAATTTAACCTAAAAACATTTAGGACCAGAAAATAAGACAAACAAAATGAAAGCAAAAAAAAAACAAACAAAAATAATTGGTAGCGAATCTTTTATTCTGGGTGACATAAGTACATCTATTAGACATTATGTATTTTGAATTATTTATGATTTATTATGCAATTCCTTTCCATGCTATTTTTACTGTTTAAAACTAATCCTTATTATTTATATATATATTTATATAATAGGATTGAAATTTAAGGATTGAGCAGGAACATTGAACATGAAAATACAATGTGATGTTCGTTGTACTAAACGTGTATTCTATGTGTCGAAAGAAGCATTCAAGTGTCTAGGCTTTTTAAAGCGGTGTTAGAAATATTTCACTCCCTTTGATCTTCTCCATATCTACACTACCTACATAAAGCCAAAAATGGAATACAACTCGCATATGTGGTCAGGTGCTCAGGAGGAGGGCGATGGTTTTGATAGGTGACGGTAGTTATCGTTGTTCTGTCGATTCTTTCATGGTGTTTGTTCTTCGGATATTCGTGATCTTATACCGCCCGCGAAAACGTTCGGTAGAGACATGCAACCCATTTGTTGTCGATTGGAAAGCCAACCCCGCTACACATTTCAGAATGAATTCGTTCTTCGTCCGTACTACACTGAAAGAATTATCTTCAGAATATTTATGATTTTGTCTTAACCACAGAGAGAATTGTCATTAAAAAGTCGCCAAAGAAACATTTCATAAAATTTATGAACCATGTTTCATAAAGCAGAAATCAATGAAAAGTGTCATAGAATTTATGAAACATTTCTTAGAAACTATGATTTTCATAGATTTTATGAAGAAACATCATTAATTTTATGAAAGAGTTTCATAAGTAGTAATAATTGAAGTTTCCAATATAAACAAAAAAGATCTGACTCGTTGACTAACCAATCAACACATACCACCATTCCGAGAGTCTTTGCAATGAATATGTCTTTCACCTAAATCAGGGTTCATACTTATGTCAGAGTTAACAGAGTACAAATGAGAATTGCTAGCATTCAGCGAATAAAGTCGACACATTATCATTATGAAGACATTTCATAACACAAATATATATATGACATATTTCATAATATTTAAAAATTGTTTCTTTAATACTATGAAATCTTTCTTTGATCTTATGAAACTAAGTTTCACTAATTTAACAATTTTGGTTTATGAAATATGGAATGTTTATGAATCAATTGTATGAAACATTTCATGTTATTTATGATTTTTCCATACATATTAAGAAAAAAATTCACTAAATTTATGAAAAATCCTTTATGAAATCACTTCATCAATATTATGAAGGAAAAATATTTCAGTGTATCCATATGTGGATGATTCTACAGACTCATCTCCCTCTTTTCTCCTTCCAATACCTTATTTACGGGTTAGACGCCAAAAAAGGCATACAAATATATTTTTTTAAATCGGTTTTTAATGGCACGAAAAATCCTTAAGTCAAAACACAATTAGTATACCCTCCATCATAAGATGGGGGTATACTAAGCTTGTCATTCCATTTGTAACATCTTGAAATATCGACCTGAGACCCTATGTATATTCTTGATCATCAAAAAATTCCAAGACATCTAAACGAAAGTCTAAATTTTCCAAGAATACGTTCAACAGTTGTACATCGGATGCGATTTAGAATAGACGAAGTCGGTACAGAAAGGAAATTTTTTCCTTAACAAGGACGGGACTTTTTGAAGGTTTATACCTTGAATTTGCTTCATACCTGGTAAACTCATCCCTTGAAGAAGAACCATAAAGTGATCCATAAATTATGGGGGAGAAACGATTGGAAAGGAATAAAAATGATGCCAATGAAATTCGGTGCGAACATCGTACTTGGTCTATTCATTATTGTATATAGTAGTACGATGAAAAACATATTTGAAATTATTACTTTCAGTAAATCGGGATAAAGGGGATAGAAATGGTACCAAAGGCTGCAGGTAGAATAATGAAAATAGGTTTTTACTTCGCTCAGGCTATGTAGATTCGAAAATTAAAGGGGTTTTTCGATATTGGTACTTTTGGGATAGAAATAAGCAAAAGGTATTATGTTGGTACCTTACAAATGGCTGCAGCTAGAATCATAAAAGTAGGTGTGCACTGACTGTAGTGACGTGTACAAAACGATTTTTGCTGGGCCAAATGGACTAAAAAAGTAGAAATCAAACGACTGCAGCTAGGTTCATCGTATAAAATAAATTCTTTTCCAAATTCGTATTTTTAGGGACAAAATGGTGTAAAATGGCATACAACTGGTACCAAGCAAACGGCTGTAGCTAGAAACGTGTAAATTCTGAACGACAAATGATAGGAATTATAGTCGAATATCTATTTTTTTTCAAATCGGCTCCTTAAGACACTATTTAACTATGTTCACGTGATAGTTTGCCCACCAAATCCCCAATTACTGCCACTGTGCGGCTATACAATGCAGAAAAAATGCACTCGTGTCGCAAGGAAAAAGCATTCCCAAATATAATTGTCCATTCATCAGAGTGTAGGAAAATTTAAATGCTCATATAAATGAACTAAACGATGGCGACACACAAGCTCACTCACACTCCAAGTGGAATGAATGGAAGGAATGTGCTGAAGAGATTCCCATAAAGAAACAACAAAATCCCATAGCACAGAAGAATCAAATGGCAAAAGTGTTGCAAAAAACAAACTCAACGAACAAGGTTGGGCCGGTGGTTGGGGCTAAGTGGCAGGGTGTCAAAATATTTGGACCCATATTGTGCCGATGAAAAGGGTGGGGTTGAAGGGTTACTCAACTATTTGCCAACTATTTGGAGCTGTAAACTACTGCCGACGAAATGCTGACATTCGAATCTGTATTTTTCGGTTGGCAGGCGGCTGGCAGCAAGCAGTCAGATACGGAAGATGTGGAGGTTGTAACGCAAGTTTAGTCATTAGTACTTAAATTCATCTGCCATCTGTTATTTTGGCATCTGCAGTGCCACTGAAGTCCTTCATTGTGAGAATGTGTGTATGTATGTGGATGTGTGTGTGAAAATTTTTATTTTAAGGATTTTTTGTTTTTTAGATGCACAAATAGCTTTATATACATATAACTTTTGGTAATGTATAGATACTCGTATGCAGGAGGGCTGTAGATAATTGTTTGGAAAATTATCTGAAACAGGAAGTCAAATGCAGGTTTGAAAGAAATGTTTTTTATACCCTATGGGGGTATACTAATTTTGTCATTCCGTTTGTAACACCTTGAAATATCGACCTGAGACACTATAATGTATATATATTCTTGATCGTCATAAAATTTTAAGACGATCTAGTCATGCCCGTCCGTTCGTCCGTTTGTCCTTCTATTGAAAGCACGCTACCATCTAAACGAAAGGATCGTTTAGGATTGCAACTGGGCGAAAGCGGCCCAAAGGGAAAAAATTTTCCCTCACAAGGACTCAAAATACCCATAATAACCCCCTTTAGAGTATTTAAGTATATTTTTCAATATGTCTGCTTGTACTTACTTCATATTGGGTAAAGAGTTTCTTATTCTTAGAGGGTAAATGGGCCAAGAAGGGATGAAAATGGTACCTATCAAACGACAACAGCTAGAAACACGAAATTCGGTGTGTACATTCCTCTAATTGAGTAGATACATAAGATAAAAGTATTTTTTCCAAATTCGTACTTTTAAGGGGTAAAATGGGAATAAAGGGATAAAAATGGTACCAACCAAACGGCTGCACCTAAAATAATAAAGGGGATAAAAATTGTACCATCCAAATTACCGCAGCTAGAGTCATGAAGTTCGGAGCATACAATTCTCTGACTGCGTAGACACGAAAAATCTCTCTAATTGCATAGACACGTGAAATAAAGAGATTTTAGAAAGTAGACCTTTTAAGGGGGGTAAAAATGGTACCAACTATATGGCCTCAGCTAGAATTATGGAAATCGGTGTATACATTCCTCTGACTGCATAGACTCGCAAAATAAAAAGATTTTTACTTTTACGACAAAGATGGGTAGAATTAAATGTGTAGAATTAAAATGGGATGGAAATACAACCAACCAAATGGCTGAAGCTAAAAATATACCCACTGCCCCATAATATTTAATAGCTTTTTTGAAGAATGCTGCCTTATATTTCATTTTTGAATTGACATGAAGTACTATTTCGATATAAATATTATAAACATATTGGTAGCCTCACATTATAAGAGTGGTTTAAAATAATTAAAATTTTATATTTATTTATAAACTTATTTTTTCATTAATTTTATTTGTTTTGGTTTGGCTATATTACAAAAAAATAACATTTTCCTCTAATGTTACTGCACTTCTACGAAAGTTGACAGACTCTGTGGAATACAATCGATGGTGGAGGGTATATAAAGTTCGACCCGGCCAAACTTAACTCCGTTTTTACTTGTTTTAAATTTAACCCGGTGTTTTGACTTGTTACTCTGAATATATTAACGTCAGCAGTGCCCGCTACTTCGCACGCGAAAAAGCCAGTTATTTGTTATTAGTTTTATTTGTTGGATAGTATTTATACAATTTTCTTTTTGTGGATATAGATAAATCTAAAATAGTAATTTGGAAACTTCCTATTAGATAGCACTCATACACACACTCAGAAAAATAGCATTCCTAAATCTGAGTAAAATCCATACTACAATTTAGTTCAACAATTTTACTCCAGTTCAGTAAAAATGTCCTTAAAAGTTGGAAAATTAACTAAGTATGAGTAAAGTTTCCTTCTTTCAAAGCCATAGTAAATAGTTCATTTATTAGAAATAGGGTAGACAATTTATTTAAACACATTTCTTTGGATCTAATAAAAAATACTTACAGTTGAGTAAATTCATACTTATGTGGAAGAATATTTCTAAGGTTTTAAGTAAAAAAAGAAATTCTTGAATATTAATCTAAGCAATTCTCGTTCGTTTGCAGAGACTTGTTTCTTAAACACTTCAAGTATTTTTCTAAAGAAAAAGCGCCTATCTTGCCTTCGCAGCAATCATGGAGTAATAGTTCAGCTCTTTATGGCAGAGCTATCATGAAACTTTTGTGAAATATTTCATGATGTCATTTTTTGTATTAGTTTGCAATCCAAGTTGATTAAGAGTTTTGTTGCTGATGGCTAGGAATATGTCTTAAATTTTTATCAGCGTATCGTTGAAAATGTTAATCGCAAATGATATAGAATCGTAACGGTCCGATAATGTTGCAAAATGTCCTCACTCATACCCTCTTTGAATTTTTCCCACATGTCTTTTGGGTTAGATGGCGAGCAAGTTCTTAATATTGTCGCAAACAAAGTTCGTATCTGGAGATGATGACAGCTGACAGAAGCATACATTAATGTGGTCCCCCAGTTTCTGACACGCCTCTCTCAATTGCTCTTAAATTTTAAACTGAAGTGGGTCCTCTCACGTTAACTTATAACATTCCCAAATAATAACATTCTGCGTTGTTTGGGTGTACGGTATAAACACGGCCCAATGCATATGAAGCGTAAACAATTTGATACCCATCTACTGGAACACCTTGTTTGGTTCGAGTATGAGGAAACGCGCCAGTTGTTCATACCATGACCTCTTATATTCAAGAACCAAACCCTTACCTGAGCGTAGCGGCAGAAAAAAATCGGCACGTGTTACTTTATAGTCCCTTTTTGTAGCATGACCTTCTTATAGTCAAGGGTCATCCTCTGTTCGTTACAAAAAAATATTGAAGTGAATCAATGTATTTTGGTATAGTTTTAAAATATAGTGTTTGTGATGCCCATTTGTCGTGCCTTCCCCTATTATAGCCAGAAAACGTCCCCTTTCCACAGGCTAGATACAGTAAAATTTTCAAGAGAATCCGTTATTCGTTACTTGTTTTGTGATAATTTTAATATATTGTTCGTGTGGGCAGTCTCACGTCCATTTGTATCATCACCATTGTATAGTCACCATTCAGAAACTATCCTCAGTTCATAAGTTAGTCACAATAACATTTTCAAGAGAATCCGCACTTCGGAACGTGTTTTATGAAAGTTTTAAAATATAGTTTGTGTGGGCGGTGCCACGCCTTTTTTTCGTATAATGACCCAGTATATCCTGGAACCATCCCTTGCCCAGAAGTTAGCTGCAGTAAAATTATCGACCGAATCCATCCATCGTTATGCCTGTTGTGATAGTTTTAAAATATTTTTTGTGTGGGAGGTACCACCCCCTTTGTCCTATCGTGACCTAGACTATCCAGGAACCATCCTCAGTGCAAAAGATAGATACAGTAAAATTTTCAGGCGAATCGGTCCACCGGTTTGGAGTCCTATACGGAACATACAGACATACAGACATACAGGCATACAGACACACATTGATTTTTATATATATAGATTGTAAAAACATCAATGGATTCCATGGATTCATGGATTCCATGCACCAGTATAGAAGTTATGAAGGAATTTATAGTACCTAGAATAGATACAATTGTGTGGTAGGTACAAGAAGAAGCGTGGCTAAAGCGTAAATATTTTTTAGGTTTAAAGTATAGGTTTTATAAAAACATTATCAAAGATCAAATTAAAAGTATAAAAATGCATTTATAATGCGCTTCTATGTGGTGAGAGGAATTTACGTACCAAATGTCACGATTCTAGCTACAAAACTTTAGTTAGTACCATTGTTATCCCTTTTGCGCTAGATTGCGCTTCTACTTTGTCAAAGTAATTTAGACACCAAATTTCACGACTCTAGCTGCAATATTTAAATTGGTACCATTTTATCCCTCTTTGCCTAGCGCACCCCTTAAAAGTACAAAAAAGTACTTTAGTTGGTACCGTTTTTCCCTTTTTGTGTCGCTCGCCCCTTAAAAGTACAAATTTCGAAAAATCCATTTATGTTCAAAGTCTACGTTGTCGGCGAAATATAAATACCGACTCTCACGAATATAGCAGCATTACTTAAATTGGTACCATTATTATTGGTACCATTATTTTTCCTAATTTGGGTATTTAGGTATGTTGTTGGAAACAATGCAAAAACTAGTTAGACATAAGACATTTTTTCTGCACAATTCCAATATTCTGTTATGACATCTCAATCCATGTAGATTTTACGCAATGTTCGAAAGTCTCACATACAAATCAAATTTTGAACTTCGGACACATTTAGTAAGAACCCTTATATTTAAAATACTTTTGACATTTGTGGAACTTTTTCACAGCAATTTGTCTTTCAATTATTTTAGAATATAATTGTTACCATTTTATTTTCATTTGCATCCACTGCGTGATCTTATTTAAGTGATATCTTTTTTTAACGCCTCCTACCAAATTATTCATCTTTCATTAGAAACTCAACCTCAAAAAAGTTTAAAAATTTCCCTATAACCTTAACTAAATTTACTACACATCCCTCGTTTCGGCGTGTCTAGGAACTAGTGCTAGGGCAGTATTAACACAAACGGATAAGTCGCTCGCACACACGTACACATGCATAATCAACACACAGCAGCAGACAGCACCTACATCAACATCATCATCGGCATGGCCATCTCCGTCGCCAGCATCGTCGTCATCATCATCTCTGACATGTCATGTTGCCACTTGAAGTGTTTATGAGGGTTTTTCATATCATGCGACACTTAATAAAAACAATAACGTTTAACATCAGCCCTAAATGGAAATCCATTTTATAATACGAGTATAACTAGTTTATTGTTTTTTGTGTTTTCCCTCTGTTCTCTGTTTGTTTTGTTTTTGTTTCCGTTTTGTTTTCAAAAGGGACTTCTCCCATATCATCCAAACACACACATACACACACTTACATACATCCTCCCATCCATTTGATATGTTCAGTTTTTGTTTCGTTTAGAAATTGACTGTGTGGGTGGAGACAGGAGCATGGGGATGAAGTGTAGTGGTGGATAGAGGTCATCAACAAGGATAATGAATTTCAATAATGGTCATAATTTAAATATGGGATTCAAAAGTTTTTGTTTATTTTAGTGAAAGGACTTTTTCAGTTTAAATTAAACTAGACTTTTGGGAAAATTTAAAGTTTGCAACTAAAGTAAATCGTAAATGCGAACGAACTTTTATGGAGTAAAAGAACATCTCAAAAAAATCTGGACATTGAAGTACGGTTATTGAAGAGGTTGTTCCAAGAATTTTAACAAAATATCAAAAATCCGAAATCGATCTTCAAGAACGTTCAACATTCTTTTTAACAAATAACAATTTCAAGAAAAATTCGTGAAAATTATTTTTTTGGAGTATAAGTCCGATCACTACCGATCATACGTTAACGATAATTGTACGGACTAGAACAGTGATTTAGGAACATTGACCAAAAAATAAGAAATATTGTTTTTTTAATCGTTTTTTGTCATAAAAATTAAATACATCAATATATTTTGCTTTATTACACCCTCCACCATGGGATGTGGGTATACTAAGATTGTCATTACGTATGCAAAACCTTGAAATATCGACTTAAGACCCTATAAAGTTATATATTCTCGATCTAGATCACGATCTAGCCATGGGCGTCCGTCTATTTAAAGCACTCTAACAAAAGGAGCCAGAACGTCCAAATAATGAAAATAATAACCCCTAATATTTCGAGTATTATCTTAGCATAATAATGCACGACAAAGCGATTCCTATTTGTAGTAGGGTATGGATTTTCCCGTACTTTTTACTTCCCGGGAATTATTTTTTCAATTTCCCGGGATCCCGGGACATCACGGGAAATTGTCAACATACTTTTACCATGAGTTAAGCTTATTTTTTCCAATGAAACATTCGTATTTTATTAAAGTAAAATAAATATATATTTTACAACGAATCTGTTACAGAATTCATATAATAAAGCGCAATGTGAGATCAATTCAAACGTCTTTTCAAGTTTCAAAATTAATTAAAGATCAGATATTTCTTATTTTATTGGAAAATGTGGACGCGACGGAGAACGATCGTTCACATTAAAAGTGAGTAGAGCATTAAATGAAATGTTTGTTCTTTGTCCTGTCGCTTCGAAAACTTTAAATTCTTTATTTTTGGCGTTCGGATACACGCCCAAAATCTATTTTTCCGGGATTTCGATTTTTTTCATATGGAGCTTCACAGTAAAAATCCGAAAAAGTGAATTGTGAGTCTACATCTGAACGCAGCTTGAAAAATGGTGGTTCGATGTCCACAAAAAATGTTTAGATATCATCATATTCACAATTAATCAAAGAATTTCGAACTTCTCTTTGAATTACATTACGTGTTCTTAAAGTTTTTTTATACCCTTCACTATGGTATTATGTACTTGTGTATTTATTTGTAACACTCAAAAGGAATCGAGATAGACCCATCGATTATTATAAAGATCAGCTGATCACTTTCTGAGTCGATTTAGCAATGCCCGTATATCCGTCTGTGTGTCTGTCCGTCCATCTATTCTTGTTATCAAAGTACAGGTCGCAATTTTTATCCGATCCTTGCGAAAATTGGAAAAATTAAGTTTTGCGGACCAAGGACGGACGCTATTTAATTTGAAGCAAATCGGTTCAGATTTAGATATAGCCACCATAAAAACTTTGCTTCCGATTTGGTCTAAAACCACCTTATAATTGAACTAGAAACATTTCGGGTGAAAATGAGTCAAATCGATTCAGATTTATATATAGCTCCCATACAAATGTCGCTACCGATTTGACACTTTTCAAATTCCTCACCTAATTGAATTGCAATGACATACAAAGTGAAGGGTATCATATAGTCGGCCCCACCCGACTTTAGCATTTCCCTACTCGCAATTACATGCCATTACCGAGTCCAAAAATATTTTGATTGTCCAAAGTATTCCCCACTATTTGGTATGAACATCATATTACAAGGACTGATGGAGAAATTACAAAAAATAATTATTTTAGTTTTTTCGTTTGTATTTTTTGGTCTGTAATCAATATATGATTTGAACTGGGATATTGTCCTGGCTCAAGACCATTTTGCATCTATATTTAATAGAATGCAAAATTATTTGCAAATGGCATGGTGACATTTACCACGATCCACGATAATGATTTCAACCATATCAAAAGTCTTTTCAAGTGGCTTCGCAGCGACTTTTCAACACCAAACCCGGCCTCTATAAGGAGATGATTCTCACAAACGAACGAGAAGCACAACTTACTTGCCGAATTTGCGTTTAAAAAATCGCACCAAGTAATAAAGTACACATGCCATCTTACAAGCATCTCATTGAGTTGCATATGTAAGTATGTGAGAATCATCTCTTCAACAAGTTGGAAAGTTTCAGTCGATTAAATTGACTTATATACTTCTTCATCCGCAGGGCGATGCAAATGATTCCGTTTTTCACATATATATATAGACAATTTATAAAATATTAAATACTATATTTTCACCTTGGTGGGAGGTTCTAAAAGTAACGTGGCAACTCATTTTTCATTTTCCTATAAAGATTTTGGTACCTATCTATAACATAACTCATCTGTTCAAATTGATTTATGATTTATTTACCTCAATTACTTGATTTTGCTCTTTTAAGCAAATATTGTAATGCATTAATATTTTATTATTATTATTTCACATTATTTTTTATATGTTTTACATTCATGTTTATAGGAAGTTATTATATAATCAAGCAGAATGTTGAAAATATGATTAAAATCTTGCAACTTCAAAATCACATACATATTATCATTTCATTGTAGTTTTATTCTGTCCAAACGGAAGTTACAAGGAAAGTCATCCGAGACTTTATCTACATATATATATAAAAGAGTTGCGTTACTGACTGACTGACTTATCATTGACCAGCCCCCAGACCAAACGACTGAAGCCAGGGCCATGAAATTTTCAGGGTAGTTCCCAAATATGACGTAAACGTCGACTAAGAAAAGGATTTTACGAAATTCGTACTTTTAGGGGGTAAAATGGGACGAAAACGGCAGTAGCTAGAAACATGAAATTCGGTGTGTTCCTTGCAATGACCATGCAGACGAGCTACAAATAGGGATTTTTCGAGATTTGTACTTTTAAGGGAAGAAATAGACAAAAAGGGATAAAAATGGTACCAATTTAAGAATTGTAGCTGGAATCGTGAAAATCGGTATTTAAATTTCTCTGACAACGTAGACTTGCAATATAAATTTATTTTTCGAAATTTGTACCTATAAGGGGTGAGCGGGACAAAAAGGGATAAAAATGGTACCAACTAAAGTATTGTAGCTAGAATCGTGAAATTTGGTATGTAAATTCCTCTCACCACATAGAAGCGGAATATAAACGCATTTCGTACTTTTAGGGGTTGCGCGGGACAAAAAGGGATAATAATGGTACTAAATAAAGTATTGCATCTAGAATCTTGAAATTTGATGTGTAAGTTCTTCTGACCATGTAGAAGCGCAGTAAAATTGGATCTTTCGAAATTTGTACTTATAAGAGGTGAGCAGGACAAAAATAGATAAAAATAGTACCAACTAAAGTATTGCAGCTATAGTCGTGAAATTTGGTATGTAAATTCCTCTCACCACATAGAAGCGGAATATAAACGCATTTCGTACTTTTAGGGGTTGCGCGGGACAAAAAGGGATAATAATGGTACTAAATAAAGTATTGCATCTAGAATCTTGAAATTTGATGTGTAAGTTCTTCTGACCATGTAGAAGCGCAGTAAAATTGGATCTTTCAAAATTTGTACTTATAAGAGGTGAGCGGGACAAAAAGGGATAAAAATGGATCTTCTGCCCATGTAGAAGCGCAGTAAAATTGGATCTATCGAAATTTGTACTTATAAGAGGTGAGCGGGACAAGAACGGATAAAAATGGTACCAACTAAAGTATTGTAGCTAGAATCGTGAAATTTGGTATGTAAATTCCTCTCACCATATAGAAGCGCAATATAAATGCATTTTGTACTTTTAAGGGTTGCGCGGGACAAAAAGGGGTAAAAATGGTACCAACTAAAGTATTGCAGCTAGAATCTTGAAATATGATATGTAAGTTCTTCTGGCCATTATAGCAAGAATCGTGAAAATTGGTATGTTAATTCCTCTAACCATGTATAAGCGCATTAAAATTGGATTTTTCAAAATTTGTACTTTTAAGGGTTTCGAGGAACAAAAAGGAATAATAATGGTACTAATTTAAGTATTGCAGCTATAGTCGTGAAATTTGGTGTGTCCAAATTGTTTTTTCGAAATTTGTACTTTTAATGGGAGAGCGGGACAAAAAGGGATAAAAATGGTACCAACTTTAGGATTACAGCTAGAAGCATGAAATTTAGTAAGTAAATTCCGCTGACCATGTAGAAGCGCCATTAAAATGGATTTTTTTCGAATAAAAGGCACTGCGGTTGTAATTTTTTGTTAAAAAATGGGTAGAAAATGATAAAAAAAATATATATACGAAGGGAGTTGAGCTAAAACAGTGCACATCGACAAGCACATTCCTTTGACTGTATATGAATGCTATGTTACCAATTTAATATTTTAGAAAAGAAAATCAAATAAATACTATCCTAAAACAGAGACGTATAAAACTTATAACAACTACCTGGCTTTTTCGCGTGCGAAGCAGCGGGTACTGCTAGTTAATCATAGGGCCAATATAGAAAAATTAATTAATTCACTGATATATTTCCCGTATATGTACATACAGGTCTGAATGTCTTCTCAGATGATTAAAGAAGTCTTAAAAATATTTATTTATTCAGAGCAATCGTTATCCTTGGAGAATAATTTCCCAATGACCAGTCATAATACTTTCTACCACAACTTTGTATGTTTACAATGGGACATGAATATGTATGTGTACACTCAAGAAAATTGGATTTGTATTTTTAAGTAAATTCCATTCCTATATTTATTATGAAACTAGGAATGTTAACTGATAATTAGTATATAGGAATATATCAAAATTATAGTACAATGGTTTCCCGAATTAACGTTATTTAATGAACAGAAAAATACTCAAAAAAAATTGATTGTCCAACACGCTTCGTATGGAAATTCGACGTGCTCCATAAAGTGATTTTTATTCGAGGGGGTGAAATTGGACAAAAAAGGATAAAAATGGTACATATACAACGACAACAGCTAGAAACACAAAATTTAGTATCTAATTAGTAGATACATAATATAAAAGTATTTTTTCCAAATTCGTACTTTTAAGGGGTAAAATAGGAATAGGAGGATAAAAATGGTACCAACCAAACGGCTGCACCTAAAATAATGAAATTCGGTGTATACATTCCTCTGATTGCGTAGACACGTAAAATAAAGGAATTTTTCGAAGTTCGCGCTTTTTTGGGTTAAAATGAAAAACGGGGATCAAAGTAGTACCAACCAAATGACCGCAGCTAGAGTCATGAATTTCGGAATATACATTCCTCTGACACGACAAAAAAGGGTTTTTCCAAATTCGTACTTTCGATGACTTACTTATAAATTGATTTTTCGAAATTTGTACTTATAAGGGGTGAGCGGTACCAACTAAAGTATTGTAGCTAGAATCTTGAAATTTGGTATGTAAATTCCTTTCACCGCATAGAAGAGCAATATAAATGCATTTTGTACTTTTAAGGGTTGCGCAGGACAAACAGAGATAAAAATGGTACCAACTAAAGTATAGCATCTAGAATCTTGAAATTTGATGTGTAAGTTCTTCTGACCATGTAGAAGCGCAGTAAAATTGTATCTTTCAAAATTTGTACTTATAAAAGGTGAGCGGGACAAAAAGGGATAAAAATGGTACCAACTAAAGTATTGCAGCTAGAATCTTGAAATTTGGTATGTTAATTCCTCTAACCATGAATAAGCGCATTAAAATTGGATTTTCAAAATTTGTACTTTTAAGGGTTTCGAGGATCAAAAAAGAATAATAATGGTTCTTCTGACCATGTAGAAGCGCCGTAAAATTGGATTTTTCGAAATTTGTACAGAGGGATAAAATAGTACCAACTACACGACTACAGCTAGAATGATGAAATTCGGTGTGTACATCTCTCTAATTGTGCAGACACGTAAACTAGAGAGATTTACGTCGTACTCTTAAGTGGATAAAATAGGAAGAGGGGGGATAAAAATGGTACCAACCAAATGACCGCAGTTAGAATCATGGAATTCGGTGTATTCATTCCACTGACAGCATAGACACGCATAATAAAAAGATTTTTCCAAATTCATACCCTTTACTTTTACGGCAAAAATTGGTTGAATCATGAAGTTAGATTATTTTGCATTATGTACATGAGATAATGGATTTTCAAAATTTGTACTTTTGGAATTAAAATGGAATGGAAATACAACCAACTGTAGTACCCACTATCACCCAATATTTATGGTATTTAAGCTTTTTGAAAATATAAATATAAGAATTTTAATTTTTTTGAATTAACTTCAAGTATTATTTCGATATGTAAATGTATTTGTAGCCTTGAGTTATAAACTTGGTTTGAAATAAAATATTATATTTATTTATAATATTATTTTTCAAAAAAATATATATTTTCCTGTAATATTACTGCACTTCTACGAAAATCGACAGTCTCTGTGGAATGCAATCAATGGTGGAGGGTACATAAAGTTCGGCCCGGCCGAACTTAACGCCATTTTTAGTTTTTTTTTCAAACTCGTAAAATTACAATTATTTTAAATTGTTTACATCTAAATTTTAGACGTGCAGTCCTCTAATTACACAGACGCGAAACGTAAATGAATTTTTTAATTTGCACATTTAACAGGGAGTGGGGCAAAAGGAACCAACTAAAGTGATGTAAATAAAATGTAAATTTTCTTCCTGTTTACAGCACATTTCTCTGAGTGTATGTCTGAATATATAACCTCAACTACAAATAACCATTTGAGTATTTAATTTGATTTTCTACTTTATCGGTATCAATAAAAGACAAAGCGCCAAGAACAACAACAACAACTACTGAACAAGAAAGACTACAAAAACGATGATTCACACAACGAATGCCAGAAAGGAATTAGTTTCCTTTTGTATTAAGCACGCAAGTATGTATGTATGTGTGTCTGTGGTACGGTCTATATGTTCTTTCCAAGTTGGTTGGACGGTTTTTTCTCTCTCGTTCTACTCCTGAATAGGAAAACTCCTTTCATTCATTAACATTAAGTGTTTCCAAAGCCAATAATGTGGTATGGCCTTCAATTACTCTCGACTCTCTGTACGTACAACAAGAGTCAACTTATGTATGTACGTGTGGATGACTATGGTCCGGTTCGAAACCGAAACTACAACTGCCAATAGCCAATAGACGAAGCAAAAAAACCCAGGAAACTTTGTAACAAAATTTGTTCATTTATATTGTGGTTAAGTTGTTCTTTATTGAACTTGAATAGTTGTTTCGGTTAAGTTGTATTTGGTGTTCGTACCGACCGACCGACCGACCAGAATACAATTTAGTTACCATGGGAGCAGGAGATATGGAACATGTGTTAATTGCCTTAACTGCCAATGGTTGGCAAGCAACCTCCCCCAGTTTGTGGCAGTTTTATTATGAAGACGAGCAGTTCGAGTATCGAGTTGATCCGATGATGACGACGATAATAAGACGAAACCCAACAGCATTGAAAATGTGGTTGGTTGCGGTCGTATTCATGATGTTGATGATGAAATGTCTCATTAAGTGTTTACGAAAAGTTGATGGTCAAAGAAAGAAAAAAGACAAGCGTGTGATGAGGGGGGGGGAGAAAATAGTTGCAGAAATTACAAATGGCAAATGTGTGTTAACAAATTATTTTTAAAAAGAGAAGGAGATCCATAGTGTTTTACATTTTTTTTTATTAAAATTCCAATCAGTTATATGTTAATGAGGACTACAACTGCTACGAAATGAACTTTCACATAGAAGCAGTAGTTTATGAACAATCGCCAAGAAATTAAAAAAATAAAATCAAAACGGCGTTAAGTTTAGCCGGGCCGAAGTTTATATACCCTCCACCATGGAATACATTCCAAAGAGGCTGTCGATTTTCGTAGAAGTGCCGTAACATTACAAATGTGAATTTTTTATATAGCCAAACCAAAACAAATAAAAATATTGAAAAAATAATTTTATAAATAAATATAATTTTTTTATTATTTCAAACCACACTTATAAGGCAAGGCTACCAATACGTTTATACTATGCTAGCAGTACCCACTGCTTCGCAGGCGAAAAAGCCAGGTATTTGTTATTAAACGTCTCTGTTTTAGGATAGTATTTATTTGATTTTCTTTTCTAAAATAGTAAATTGGAAACATATCACTCATATACAGTCAAAGGAATGTGCTTGTCGATGTGCACTGTTATAGCTGATCTCCCTTCGTATATATATTTTTTATAATTTTCTACCCAGTTTTTAACAAAAAATTACAACCTCAGAGCCTTTTATTCGAAAAATAATACATTTTGATGGCGCTTCTACATGGTCAGAGGAATTTGCATACTAAATTTCATGATTCTAGCTGTAATCCTAATGTTGGTACCATTTTCATCCTTTTTGGTCCCGCTCTCCCCTTAAAAGTACAAATTTCGAAAAATCCATTTATGTTGTCAGAGGAATTTACTGTACTATTTTTATCCCTTCTGTCCCACTCACCTCTTATAAGCACAAATTTCGAAAAATCCAATTTTACTGCGCTTCTACATGGTCAGACGAACTTACACATCAAATTTCACGATTCTAGCTGCAATACTTTATTTAGTACCATTATTATCCCTTTTTGTCCCGCGCAACCCCTAAATGCACAAAATGCGTTTATATTACGCTTCTATGTGGTGAGAGGAATTTACATACCAAATTTCACGACTATAGCTGCAATACTTTAGTTGGTACCATTTTTATCCCTTTTTGTCCCGCTCACCTCTTATAAGTACAAATATTGAATAATCCAATTTTAATGCGCTTATACATGCTCAGAGGAATTTACATACCAAATTTCACGATTCTTGCTATAATGATTTAATTGGTACTATTTGTTGTCCTGCTCACCTCTTATAAGTACAAATTTCGAAAAATTCAATTTTACTGCGCTTTTATAATACTTTAGTTGGTACCCTTTTTGTCCCGCCAACCTCTTATAAATATAAATTTCAAAAAATCCAATTTTACTGCGCTTCTACATGGTGAGAAGAACTTACACATCAAATTTCAAGATTCTAGCTGCAATACTTTAGTTGGTACCATTTTATCCCTTTTTGTCCCGCTCACTTCTTATAAGTACAAATTTCGAAAGATCCAATTTTGCTCGTCTACGGGTCGGAGTTTCTAATTTTCGAATTTCACGTTGCTAGCTACAATACTTTAGTTGGTACCATTTTTATCCCTTTTTGTCCCGCTCATACTTTCTACAAATTTCGTAAATCCATTCAGATTGCGCTTCTGCGACTGTAGCTGCAATGCTTAAATTGGTACCATTTCATCCCTTTTTGTCTCGCGCACCCCTTAAAAGTACGAACTTCGAAAAATCCAATTTTACTGCGCTTCTACATGGTCAGAGAAATTTACATATCAAATTTCACGCTTCTTGCTTTAATAATTTAGTTAATTCAATTTGTATCCCTTTTTGTGCCGCTCACCCCTTAAAAGTACAAAAATGCATTTATATTGCGCTTCTATGTGGTGAGAGCTGTAATACTTTAGTTGGTACAATTTGTATCCCTTTTTATCCCGCTCGCCTCTTAAAAGTTCTAATTTCGAAAAATCAATTTATGTAGAAAGTCTACGATGTCAGAGAAATGTAGTGAGAGGAATTTACATACCCAATTTAACGATTCTATCTGTAATACTTCAGTTGGTACCACTGTAGGAATTTCGTAAAATCCATACGTTGTCAGAGAAATGTAAATTTTTATATTGACGAATATATTTAATTGCATTACTTAAATTGGTACCACTTTTATCCCATTTTGTCCCTTTTCTCTCTTAAAAGTACAAATTTCGAAAAATCCCTATTTGTTGCTCGTCTTCATTGTCATTGCAAGGAATACACCGAATTTCATGTTTCTAGCTACTGCCATTTAGTCAGGACGAAGGTTCGATGTTTATCCCTTTATATCCCATTTCACCTCCTAAAAATATGAATTCCGTAAAATCCTTTCTCCGTCATATTTGGGAACTACGCTCACTTCAGCCGTTTGGTGTGGGCGCTGATCAATTATAAGCTACTGACAAATCCAGATTTTACAGCGGTAATAGGATAAATCGGACGGATATTTTTTATATCCAAAAATATGGACCCTTAGTTGAAATATTACACGATCTGCAAAATTTGTTAAATTTGATAAATTTCTGTTGTAAAATGTATGTTCTAGAGGGGTAATAGTAAAAAATGGGGCCATTTATAGGACAAGTGGACCCATATAGATCTGTTTCAAAGTATGTATTTTTAGAAGATGATCTGGAAAATTTTGTCAAGACTCGATGCAAGATGTCGGGGGCCCATTTGTATGGATGCATATAGTAGACTTTCATTGCAGGTGTTTCTAGTGGGAAATTTGATCAAGATTTTTGAACAGTAATATAGGGTCCGCCATCTAACGTTTTTTTTTCAACTATTCAACCGTTGGACTATTATTTATGGGGTGCCCTCAGCAGCCATTTGAATGAAATTATTTTCCATTATTAGTACTTTCAAATAAAAAAAGAAATTTGAGAAAATATCCAGTATTTTTTTATAGCATTAAAAAAAAGTTATTTGTTGAAATATGTGGTTTCTAGAGCGGAAAAAGTAAATCATAGGAGACATTGGTATGGGAGCTATATAGGGTCCGCCATCCATCGTTTTTTTTTTTTTTCAACTATTGGACTATTATTAGTGGGGTGCCCGAGGCAGCCATTTGAATGAAATTATTTTCCATTATTAACCGGAAGGATTGTACTTTTAAATAAAAAAAACGAAATTTGAGAAAATATTCAGTAGTTTTTTTATAGCATTTTCAAAAAAAAGTTATTTTGCGGACCCTTTAGTTTAAATGTGTGGTACATTTGAATGGGGGAACTATATCAAAACATGGTCTCATATGGTCACTTTCACTTCAGCTGTTTATAGTTCAGATATTACATTATCCTGAAAATTGATCAAGATCCAAATCTGTATTCTAGAGCAGTAACATTGTCATAATCACTCTTATACTCCCCGAATTAACGCGCAAGTATTAAAGGCACCTTTGACGAAAATTGGAATATTAATAAATCTTAAATAAAAATTATACACTGCCTTCGACAAAATGACTGTAAAACACTGTAGTCTTAGGTTCCTTTCTATAAATCTATATAATAAAAATGAAATGATGTTCGTTGGTAATCGCATCACTTGAGAACGGTTGAACAGATTTGGCTGATCTATGAAATTAAGGCTATAAGTCTAAATTCATGCCATGGATATGCGAAATTCTTTTATATTTTTTTTGGTATGATTCTGTGAAATTTTTCTGAACACAAAAATTAAAATGAAATTAAAGAAAAGAAAAGTCAAAAAATTAGGACAAAATACAAAAATTGTTTATATTTTATGCACTTTTTGTCAGAAGTGACAATAGGATCGACATATTTTGTTTATTCATTTTTGTTTGGTTCATAATTCCAATATGTAATCAGTCGTCAAATAAACAGGGAAATCAAGTTACACGTATTTCATGTATTTTCACCGATTCGTGACGCAAATACAAACTAGGAATGAACAACTAGGAATGAAAGCGCCACACTATCCGAGTTGGAATGCAATGCAAAAACAATGTGAATACGATGCATGGCGAGAATAAAATGCTTACGGAACACACGGCTTATAAGCGATTGAACTATAATGATTTTCTTCTTGGGCGGTCTCGGTGGAACCGGAAAATATTTTTTGATCGCTTGCTTCATCAGGAATTTCAGCTGCGTTCTTTGGAAGCTGTTGAAATGCACACAGGTTGCGATGAAAATGGAAATTAACGAAACGATGGTTCAGTGATTCTGTTCGAAGTTGATCTTCGATTTAAATTACTGGCGATTCCACGGCAATCTCCCGTTGACACACAGAATCATGTGTTGTGGAACGGCCAATCTGGTGTATTTTCGAAACAATTGCCGGGCATTCGCTATATGAAAATTGCTGTTGATATTGCAAATGTTGATATTAAGATTTTTTCAGTTCGTGTTCCCATATTGTGTGTCGTTGAGGATTCCGTTTCTAGCGAAAATTATGTTGACAACCGAATTTTTAAATTCATCGTACTTCGCAGACTGTCACCTTAGAATCTTCAGTTAATAACAGATTATTTTTTTGCAATGATGGTTATAATTGAATGACGACTTCTCATGATTAATATTAAAAAATCGATATAACCAATATTATGTTAGTTGAATAGATTTGCATAGATGCCAAGATTACAAATAGAATTTGCATAAAACTCCGCTGTCTATTAATGAAAAATAGTCAGGTGGTGCAATAATTCTTTTGGTGATTTTTACCAAACACTACCAGTGATTCCACGGCCTACTCCACCTCGAATTCGTCCTTATTGTGGAAAACATCATGACATTTAAATTAGGTACTATCAAGCGGACGACGAATCTGCGCAATTATATTAAAAAAACTTGCTTGACAAACTTACAAATTTGCAATGGCAAAATCGCCATTGAAATTTCGACCTTCTGCATTATAAAATATAGCCCCTGGAGCTAAAAGAATGATAATTTGTGATTAGCCAGAATTAGTTGGAAATCTTAAATCGGTCATAACTTCTTAAATATAGCCCCCGGAGCAAAAAGAAGGTCATATTCTTAAATATAGCCCTTGAATCTAAAAGAAGGATAATTTGTGATCAGCCAGAATTAGTTGGACATTTTAAATCGGCCATAAATTAAAAAAAAGCCTCTGGAGCTAAAAGAAGGCCATAACTTCTTAAACATAGTCCCTGGTGCTAAAAGAAGGATAATTTGTGATCAGCCAGAATTAGTTGGAAATCTTAAAACAGCCAAAACTTCTAAATATAGCCCCTGGAGCTAAAAGAAGGATATTTTTTGATCAGCCAGAATTAGTTGGAAATTTAAAATCAGCCATAACGGGTTGTATTACTGTCCGGCTTAAGGTCTCAAATAAATGAAAACGAGATCTTGTTTGTTTATTATTTTATTTTTCAATTTTGTTCCCGATATTTCGAACGACTTCGTCGATCATCCTCAGGGGCGTTACACTAAACAAATATGCATAAGAATAGCAATCAATATACAAACAATTTTTAAACAATTTATATAGTTACATTTTAAAAAACAAAACGATCCTTCTACTTTCACAAGTTTTTGTCAACTACTGTCCGTCTTTCCTATTCTTGTGTATGCTATTTCTGTATATGTGTGCGCATTTGTCTGTGTCTGTCTTGTAATTTAGTCTCTTTTCAGTAGGAACGTCCGTAATGTAGAGCATTTCTAATGTATATCTCCTATGGTAGTTACTCTCTTCTGTTAATATGTCTACGTCGTCAAAGTTGGGTGTGTGTCCAGTCAGTGCACAGTGGGCTGCAAGTGCAGTTTTTTGCTCTAGTGGTTTGTCAAGCGCTTTTAGGTCAGATTTATGAGAAGAAAGTCTAGTTTATAATTTTGTCTTTGTAGTACCAACATATACTTTATTGCATAAGTTGGACTTGTCACCATTACACTTAATTTTATATACTACGTCCGTTCTGTGTTCTTTTGATTTTGTCTTGCTGAATAAATTGTTGACCGTGTTGTGAGATTTTTGGGCTAATTCATATTTTTCTTTGTCGTATAAGTCTGAGTTTTTGAATCTTTCCGAGTATCCGGGTATATATGTTATAGTCTTGTACAGCTTTATTGGTTTTTCTATGTGGCTTTTGGGATTTCGTACATTTCTAATTAATTGTCTTATTGTTTTTATGGGAAAGTCATTTGTTCTTAAAATATTTTTAATTATCTCTATGTTATTTTTGTGGAAGTCCTCATTACTTATGTCTAGTACTCTTCTGATAAAATTGGTCGCGGTGTTGAAAATTTTCCTTCTTGGGTGTTTCGAATAAAAGTTAATAAATCGGCCTGAAGATGTGGGTTTTTGATACCAGTCTAGTTTTATGATGTTGCCTTGTCTGTGTACTATAGAATTCAGAGATATGGTAATTTGTTGTCCTTCCTTCCTCCATCGTGAATTGAATCTGTCTGTTCTATCCATTTATTATTTTGATCGTCTCATCAACATCATTTATCAACGTATTTTGTCAAGAACCTAGGTTTTCTGGTCATTTTCTCAATTGACTGCAATTATTGGTGATGCAGAGGAGCTCATTGGCATTATTTTTTTTTGCTCATAGAATTTGTCGTTGTACTTAAAATATCTTGTGTCTTTGATGGAGAAAGTCAATATCTCTATAAATAAATCCTTTGGTATCGTGGTGAATTCTTCTATTAAGTCTCATTTGTCTTCAATTGTCCTTATGGCGAGGTTGACTGGTATACTTGGGAAAAGGGACACAACGTCAAATGATATTATTATTTCGTCGTCATCAATATGTGTGTTGTTAATTTTCTTTTTAAATTCGCTCGCGTCTTTGACATTGTATATAGAGTCCTTTGTTAAGTACTTGAGTACGTCAACAATATATCTGCATAGTCCATAAGAAGGTGAGTTAATTGAGGAGCAGATTGGTCTCAGAGGAGTATCTTCCTTGTGAATTTTCGGGAGTCCGTATATTCTTGGGGCAATAGCAATTTTATTCGTCAATTTGTTCTTTTCCATAAGGCTTATCAAGTTTTTATTAAATAGTTTATTATAGTATATCAATCTGTTGTTTTTTATTTGTAGACTCGAAGTCGGATCTCTTTTTAAGCGTCTGCATGTACATATGTCCCTCAAAATTACTTTCATTTTTGATTGATATTCGTCCTTCTTAAATATATCGATTTTTCCAGTTCACCGTATGAAATATCAAACTCATGCGAAGAAACACTGTTCAAAATCCATTTAAGCGAACATGCATGCATACCGTATCATTAAATTGAATATATATGGCAGCAAACGTTAATCGATAATCACTGAGAACAAATTTTTTAATTGAAATATGGACAGGAAAATTTTTGTCGGGTCAGCTAGTCGTTAATAGATTCCATTGATGTCGGCTAGACAGTTTTTAAGTAAGTTTATTGTAAGTAGCTTTAAAATGGTATAAAATGTTATTCACTTTTCTATACACATATGTATATACATTTTATATTATTTCGCGAAATAATTATTTAAATTACAGTGTCAAGTACTATATTTGTATGCTATATTTTGCTTTTGTAATGATGTTCAGAAAAACATTTTTCTTCAAAGCGAAATAAGTTTCATTCTTTTAAGCTTTCATAACATTTTGTTTTTGGTCACCCTGAACTAATACAGGGTGATCATTATGTTGGTTATATATTGAGTTTATATGGGAGGTAATAGTGGCGTGGTCCGATCGGCCCAATTTTATTTTTTATTTTTAAGTATGATATGTCTAGCAAATGTGCAAAATTACAAGATTATATCTTTATTTTTCAACTTTATGCCATAAAAAATGGATTTGGGACCAGTGTGCACTCTCTTACTCGGAATAGTCGGCTAATTACTTCTCTTTCCTCTTGAAATTTTCATATATTCAAATATCCTGTCCATAAGTGTCTCCACTGGCAATTCCCGAAAACACATTCTTAATTACGAACTAACGAACGGAAAAAACTCAATATATTATCGTCTACATATTTATTTAAAGTCAATTTATTTTGCTTATGCTTGGAAACGATGCCAATTTAAAGTTCCATTTCATTAACTAATACTTGACAATTTTCTGTGAACTGTTCCTTTGCTGAAAATCAAAATCAATTTTATGGACGATAGCATCACTCCTCGTCGTCGACTCGGTTTCTTTTTAAATGTCACATTTTATGACAGTTCAATTAAATGCCAATTATCTATAATTATGGCTAAACTAAAATGATTTCAGTCTATTCTTCTTCATCTGGCCATCAAACCAATACAACCGCACACACACACAATCTCGCACAGACATAATAGCCAAAAGTTCAACTAAAAGCACAACCCACACCGAAATCTGATGGGTGGTGGTTGGATAGGTTGGGCCCCATAAGGGAGAGGAAATGACTGACATGAAAATATTTCAACAAAAGCCACAAATTGACAACTCTAAGCCAACATCAGTGATGGAAGGAAGACGGACAGGACAAGACGAACGCAAAAAGTTGAACTAGACCATCTCATCGCAGCTCTCCGACACCGACAACGCCTCCCATTCCATCGCCATTACAACGGACCACTCAGTCACTGCTACACTAACCTCAGCATGTTACGTGGTCTATGATGCCGAGGAATTTTCGGTTCATTGTGTGTGTGTTCTTTTTTTTCTGGAAATTCCTTTTGGTAACAAGGAAAAATGGATCAAATGTTCCTCTAAAACGAAAAGTAATTGACTCGTCCACACTCTAATATGCTCGGAATGCTCGAGTAGTATGATTGTATGGAGCAATTCCTGTACTGTTCCTGTTTGTCTTTTGTATTCTGTCTCTCAGAGGGGGGTTGGGGGGCAGGGAGGTGATGTCAAGTTTTGCATCACAATGATTTGTGTTTCAATGTGACCGAACACATTCACAATTAAGTTTGTCCTGCATCGGATACTTCTGAGTGAGGAAAGACCACTTCTTTAAGAAGAAAGGATCGGTTTACACTGGCTTGAGGGTTGCCAAAGAAAATAAGTCAAAGCATCAAAGCATCAAAGGTCGATCATAATCTTGGCTAGTCTTAATCTAAGACTAATGTCGTTTTAAAAAAATTACAACATTTCCTAACAAGGACCATAAATATTTGGAGTACTTAAGCAATTCATTTGAAATTTGGTACGTATCTTTGTCTTGTAGCGCGAATTGGGAAAAAATAATTCATAGCTTAGCGGGTGCAATGGGGCAAAAGGGGATACAATTTGCTCCAATGAAACGACAACAGTGCAAACACACGTTTGGGCTTAGAATGAAATTGAAATTTGGTACACGAATTCCTCCTATAGCTTCAACGAGCCCAAGGAAATATTTGTGTAAGATTCGTACTTTTTCGGGTGAAATTGGGTAAAGAGGGATAAAAAATAGTACCAATCAAACGGATGGAGCTTGAATCATAAATTCGGTGTATATATCCATCCAAATGCTTAGAAATGATAAGAAGGAATCGAATTGGAGCGGACATTGCTCTTATCGAACGAATGTGACCAAGAAAATAATTTTGTAAAATTCGTATTTTTTTGGATAAAAAGGGATAAAAACGGTACCAATCAAGCAGATGGAGCGGGAATCATAAAAGTCGGAGTGTATATCCCTCAAAATGCCTAGAAAAGCAATATGAACGAATTTTTCGAAATTAGTACTTTAAAACAAGTACCAACAACACGGATGACGCGACAATCATGGAAGGGATTTTTCCAAATTCTTTTTAGGAAAAAAATGGGGAAAATAGAGATACAAATGGTATCAACAGTGCGGCTGAAACTAGAATCTAGTAAATTGATGTGTATAGACGCGAAACATTAAAATTTCTAAATTTATACTTTTAAGGGGGAATTGGGACAAAGGCGATTAAAATGATACCCACCAATGTATCGAATTTGGTGTGTACATTAATTACTCTGACTATATAAACAGCAAAACAAATGGATTTTATCGAAAGGGGGAAGCGGATCAAAAATGGTAACAACCAAATTGTTTTACCATCCGAAGTTTTGCAGCTATAATCGTGAATCGTGCAAAATACCAATGCCACCCCATTTGAGAATTTTCCGCGTGCGAAATATTTCAATTTTTTTCTGATGGTGCAATCACACTACAAAAAAAAAATTAAAAAAAAATAAATTTTTCCATAACCAATTTTTTCTTTGATTTTTCATTGTATTCATACCTTGTGTTTATGAACTAATTCTGGTTAATTCTGAAAAAAAAAATGTAAAAAATAAAAGCCATCATTTCACCACTTTCAAACTCACATATCGCTAAAAAATGTGCTTAGGTCAGACTACTTTAAAATTTTAACAAAATGGATTATTGTAATCGTTTCGAAAATCAAAATAAAAGAATTAAAATTGCAAAAACTTAAAAAAAATCTAAACCAGCTGTAACGCACAACATAAATATTTTAAAAGTAATTGATAATTACCTTCAAAACAAGGTATAAAACATTAAAATGGGTAAAGTATTTCAGGAGTTACAGGCGATTGAATTAACACAACTTTTTGAAAAAAGTAGTATTTTTATACACTCCACGAGAGTATATCGAGCCCTTAGCGCGGAATTATCGTGAGCGACATTTTCTGAAAATATTTTTTATTGTTGAATTTAAAATTTTATCGGCTGATACATAAATAAAAATTGTAAAAATGACAAAATTGTTAACGTTTATATAAAAAATAGGGCTAAGATTTTATCGTAAGTCGCTGCTCACATTTTCAAAGAAAGCAATTATATCGTAAGTGACAGTTTATGAATTTAGGCAAAAGCTTTCAGATAATGTAAGAGATATTTATAAATGTTTTAGATATGTCTATCAATATAATGATGCAATAATAAGTGTAATTTTATACCCTCGGCCATAGAATGAAGTGTTCGTTTGTTGGTTGAAAGTACGAATGAACTAAGCTAAGAGGTTCGAAGTTCCCAGATATTTGTTTTATATATTTATTTATCGATCCAGAAGAAAAAAGTTTACCCACAAGATCTGAAAGTAGCTCCTTATTGTAGCTGTTTTTTTTTTTGGAGAATACAAAGCCTTTTTGTATGATTTGTGCCTTATATATAATAATTTAATATACTTCTTGCAATATTCGTATATTAAGTCAAATTGTGGGTAAACGTTACCATTTATTTAATTCAAATAGTGGAAAATTTGAAAAAGAAACATAATATATAGCTTAAAATAGTGATGAAAATGGGTACCTTGCCCACAATTCTATAGAGTTGATTCTATACACTCTACAATTGAATCATTTTGTAAAGGAAGAACCTTCCACCCCTTCTGAGTGGCCGGTCATAATTACAAATTCCCGCACGATACCGAAGTGTTATGAAAGTCTTTTACTACATCATTTAGATTTTATGGACTCGAATTCATTTTCTACAGCATTTCTACCGCCAAACATTAAAATAAAATTTAAATGTTTGAGATCGGCACATTTTAAAAAAGTGGAATTTTACGCACAGTTTAAATATGGATTTTTTGCAAATAGTAGGGTGGATGAAATAAATATTAATTTAATTATTCGTTCAATGAAAAAATCAATGATCGTTGCCAATGGGCCAAAACCGCTCTACCCTAAACTACTAAAAATTTCAGTGGACAAATGCAGAGATTTAAAAAGACTATGTGAGCAAGAAATAATTCCCAAATGATACCAACTTTAGTATTTGAATATGAATAGTGATCAAATCATAGACACATTGGCTGAAAGCGACAACGAAGATATCGATATTACCTAAAAACTTTTATATGAAATGTAACTATTAATCATAGGAATTAAAATGTGTCTAAAATAGTTTTTTATTAACGATTTGAATTACTTTACAGTTCATTTTCTATTTATAAAAGTAGTGTCATCTATTTTTTACGCTGCTTTAATAATTTTTTTATAATAAAAAGTGTGTTTTTACTAATATTTCGCTTAATCTAAAAAACTTTTATCGTAAGCGTCATAATTTTTTCAGTATTTGTAACCGCAAGTACAATATTTGTATCTCAAGCACCAAAAGTACCGTATGATGTAAACAAATGATCAATTTTTAATAATAATTCTTTGGATACGGCGGAATTAAAACATTTTGCATTAAAACATATTTCATTTTATGCAAATATTTCAAAATAATCAATAAAAACCTTCTCCTGTAAAATGTGTGTTTTGGCGCATGCGATCATTCCGCGCTAAGGGCTCGATATGTCTTTGTGTATTTGTTTGTAACATCCAAAAAGGAAGTATTAAGGAAGTGTTAAGTATACCGATCGACTCAGAATCACTTTTTGAATCCATTTAGCAATGTCTGTCTGTCCGTCCGACCATACATTCTTGTAATCACGATACAGGTCGCTATTGTACACAGAACCAAATGAAACTTTACACAACGAAGTTTTTCGGGATAGGGACGAACGCTATATAATTTGAAGAAAATCGGTTCAGATTTAGATATAGCCCCCATACGAATTTCACTCCTGATTTGACTCTTTTCACTCTAGATACCACATGTTCTAACAGATTGTTTTCAAATTTGGCAAAACATCTTATATTTAAAATAGGAACACCTTTGGTGAAAATAGGTCAGTTCGGTTCAGATTTATAAATAGCTCCCATACAAATTTCGCTCCCAATTTGACTTTTTCCGCTCTAGAAAGATTGTCAGATTGTTTTCAAATTTGGCAAAACATCTTATATTTAAACTAGGAACACCTGTGGTGAAAATTGGTCAGATCGGTTCCGTTTTATATATAGCTCCCATACAAATTTCGCTCCCGGCTTGACTATTTCCGCCTCAAAAACCACGTATTTTCAATAAATTGTTCTTCAAATTAAGCATAAGACGTTATACTTGAACTGGAAGAACCTATTGTGTAAGTGGGTCACACCATTCCATGTTTGGATATTGCCCCGATACAAACGTTCTTCTCGATTTGACAAATTGGTCCTGGTCATATTAGCCTATGATTATGAAGCATACAAAAATCCTTCCCATTTTCAATTTTTCACCGAATTGAATTGTATTCGGATTGAAAGTGGAGTGTATCATATAGTCGGGCCCGACTTTAGGCTTTCCTTACTTGTTTTTTCACTGTTAAATTGGTCTTAACTCGTTAAAAAAATGTTTTCAATTCTTTTTTTCCAAAAATACGTATACAATAATTTTATGAGAAGAATACATACGCAAACATTCAAAACAATCGCAGATATCGAATTCAAAAACCGTACCGCTTGACATGGAATGGCTCATATGTGTCCTATGGGAATTAATTAATAATACAATATTCAAAAAATCCTTTTTTACGTCTCAAAATGTGTATCCCTTTTCGTCCCTCTTTTTCCTTAAAGTTTATATTCGCAAGATCCATTTATGTATGTTGCTCGACTGCGTAGTCAGGGAAATTTCCGACTTCGCGATTCTAGCTCCAATACTTATCCCTTTTGATCCGTCACAGATATGATTTTATTCCAAAGGCTAATTCAGTATCAATCACGTGCCAATTGAGCCTTAAAAATATTTACCCTAGTGTACAATATATATAGGTGAGTATGTACACACATTGTGGTCGTCAGTTAATTAACTTAAACTAGCTTTTGATAAACTTTCCCGGAACAAAGAGTCGGGTCGATTAGTTGGCACTACTTACGCACACATTCACACACCTTTTCAACAACTGCAAATACCGACATATAAAACATGATTTATATTTGTTCTTCTTATAATATTGGGTCAATGGTCAATTGTTATTGTTTGGCATAGAGATGACAAAAGTTATCTACATCAAAGGACGGGGGAGTTTATGGCATTTGCTAGTAGACAGCCATTGTATAGGGTCCGCCATCTAACGTTTTTCTTTCAACTATTCAACCGTTGGACTATTATTTGTGGGGTGCCCGAGGCAGCCATTTGAATGAATTATTTTCCATTATTAAACGGAAGGATTGTACTTTCAAATAAAAAAGAAATTTGAGAAAATATTCATAAGTTTTTTTATAGCATTTTCAAAAAAAAAGTTATTTTGCGGACCCTATACTTAAATAGTTTATATTCAATCAACGCTTACTGTTTACGGAATTTTTCAGATTTTTTGCTTTGAAATTATAAATTTTGGTGTTGCAAATTGACTGAAACACACAGAATCATGAGACCGAACTCAATGTCTGATCTATATATCGATGATAACTCAAGACGTTTTTAAGGAAATAGCATTTTTGTATTAAGTTTTGTCAAAACCTGGAATTCCGACGTTAATTTTAACACAAATTTTGCTCAAAAATCTACATATATCAAATCATCCTTAAACACCTCTCCTGCCAAACTCTCTTTTTAAACTTCCATATCATACTATAGAACGAAGCCATCGATATGTTTTGCAATTTAAATTTTGTATCCAAACTTTCCTTTAACGTCAAAACTTTACCGCCAGACAGTATTTAAATGCGTTGCTCTGTTTTATTGCTCCTTTTTCAGTTTAAACCCTTTTCGGCGAAAGACTAATCAATTTCCATTAATAATTCTCAATTAAGCCACAAAAACTGTCGTCAATTGTTTTCGTCTGTCTGCACATCATCAACTGCCGAAACTCACACCAGCAGCACTCGCTTCAAAATGTATGTGAGAAAAAAGTGTGGCATACATCATCTCAGCTTGCTCCCTACATATGGAGATACATCTTTTCAAAGAAACAGTTAGGCTATTCACGATAACATAAAACTCGACCGAATCGTATGTGAACTTTGCAGCATTAGTGTGAAATAACAAACGACCGCCGACTTGACAGTTTTAGATTGAATTGTATTAAGAGCCGCCTCACTATCGACTTAAATCGTAATCTGCGCACCCTGGTCTATCTAAAATTCAAGGATATTCCTAACAGTCCTGAAGAATTATCTATGTCCATTTCAGAGCCATCGGTATATAGAGATATCATCAAATATGCCTAACCAACTTATGATCTGTTTCTATAGGAAGAGCGGATCAAGCATTCTAGACCTATGGCAGTCAGAATGTCGATAGTTTTGGTTCTTAAAGTTTTTAGGAGTCTAATACATCAGCGACAAAGGAGCTAAGCTCAGGCCTCCCTAGCCTGGATGCTACCCGATATAAGAGATCCCAAACTCGCGAGGAGAAAATTACTTACTATATTGGGTGATCCTATATTTATCATTAAACTCCGCTGTCCTACCTATAAGCGACAGTTCAAACGTAGACGACTTTAACTAATAGAACTTTTCGAGAAATGTAATAAGGATTATACGGAGTATATACACAAAAAGAAGAAGAAGAAATACAGAACTGACCTGAAACACCAAAGGTCGACTGAAGGAAATGGTTGAAGGATAGGGATGTGCGCATGGTTTTTAAATTTCCACATTTCCAGTACAGCAAAATTACTCTGCGGAGATATGGAGCCATGTTAGTCTGAGCTGAAGACGCGTCACTATGTATCGTGAGTAACCTTAATGTACATGCATAAGACAAACCATATATGTATTTGAGTATTCACATACATTCATATGTATGTATGTATATACAGATACTTGTGTGCATGAATGCGATTCCATATCATTTATCATCCTATTGCCACTTATCGATATAACTTTGATTTTAGGTAAACGTCGTCTACACCATTTCAAGTCTAAATTTAAAACAAGTAAGGAAAGGCTAAAGTCGGACGGGCCGACTATATGAAACACTATCTCACAATTTCTATCCGAATACAATTCAATTCGGTAAAAAAGTGAAAACGGGAAGAATTTTTGTATGTTTCCTAATCACAAGCTAATATGACCTGGTCCAATTTGTCAAATCGAGAAGAATGTTTGTATCGGGGCTATATCCAAACATGGAATAAAGTGAATAACTTTCACAATAAGTTCTTCCAGTTCAAATATAACGTGTTATTTGAAGAAATTCGGTGAAAATACGCGGTTTCTGGGGCGGCAAAAGTCAATCCGGGAGCGAAATTTGTATGGGAGCTATATGTGAACCGATCTGACACATATTCACCATAGGTATTCCTAGTTCATATATAAGATGTTTTGGCAAATCTGAAGACAATCTGATACAATATGTGGTTTCTGGAGCGGAAAAAGTCAAATCGGGAGCGAAATTTGTGTAGGACCTATATATAAATCTGAACCGATCTAACACATTTATAACACAGCTGTTTCTAGTTGAAAAATTAGATGTTTTGCCAATTTTGAAGAAAATTTGTTAAAATATGTGGTACTAGAGTGAAAAGAGTCAAATCGGGAGTAAAATTCGTATGGGGTCTATGTATAAATCTGAACCGATTTTCTTCAAATTAAATAGCGTTCGTTCTCATCCCGAAAAACTTCGTTGTGCAAAGTTTCATTTGGTTCTAGCTACAATTGCGACCTGTATCGTGATTACAAGAATAGATGGACAGACGGACATTGCTAAATCGATTCAAGAAGTGATTCTAAGTCGATCGGTATAATTAACAATGGGTCTATCTCCTTTCCTTTTGGGTGTTACAAACAAATGCAGAAAGACGTAATACTCTCGTGGAGTGTATAAAAAGACAAGGTGATATTAAGAACTGAAACTATAATTCAAATTGATATTATTTTGGCCAAAGATAGAAATAATGAGAATGCGACAATACAAGAACTGAATATTAGTTGAACATTAGAGAAGAAAAAGAATATGACATTTTCCTTTGTCATTTTTGATATAAATCGATTTTCACGAATGTATAACATTATGCTACAAAAATGAATGAAGTAGACAACTCTGGGAAGATAATTTTATGTATTATCGATTAGAACATAGGATTATATAGTTGCAACAAAAATCGACTTTTCGACTTTTTAAATAATTTAAAATAAAAACTTTTAGACTAATCGACGTTACAGGGGCAAAAGGTCGACTTAAGACGACATCATACTATTCTAAGGTACACAAATAACAAGTTCATAAAAAAGAATAATGGAATCATACAATTATATTATATATAAGTATTGTATAAAAGCAATGGAGAAAAAATATTCACTGAACCGTTTTTTGTATTCAATAGAACGAAGAAATACCAAGCATATTTTGCACATTTTGTATAATAAGTGTAATAAATACAAAATAAAAAAATAAAATATTGCTTACTATAGTTTTGCGCTCATGGTAAGAAATTAAAAATTTATTGATATTACACTTAAAGTCGTTTATTAACAGCAGCGATTGTCTGCTGCCTATCAGCAGGCAATTTTCTGCTATTACAGCAGTTTTTCTTCAGCAGTTTCTCTGCAATCTTGCATCAGCATTCACACTGCTAAAGTGTTTGCAGTCTGCTAAAAATGGCTGCTGATATTTACGCAATATGCGTATCAATATCTTTCAGTGGTAATAAATTCCCTTATTTAAAGTGTTGTTAATAAAATCCTTAACTGGCTACATTGTTCTGTACATATGCTTAAAGTTTCAAGAAAACGTTTTTTTCTTTATTGCTAAAAACAGCAAAAAAATGTTTTGCTATTTCAGACTTTTTGCTTCCTTTCACTGACAAATTCCTTTGATTTTTAGTAAAATTAATAAATAAAGATGTGAAAAGTCGAAAGGTCGACTTCACTTTTTTACATCTAAACATCGATAAGTCGACTTTTTGAAAGTCGACTTCTGGAACCGTAGTAGAACATGAAAATATATTTGAAATTTCATAGACACCCAAAATCTTGAGTTACGGGTAAAAAAACGGTTTTCATAACTTTTGTAAACTTATGAGCTTGGAACATAGTTGGTAATCCACCAACTTTCACTTTTTCATCGGATTTAAAAAGAAGAAACCTGGAGCTTTAGATAGATATATAGCATATTACAAAAACTTAAGAAATTGGTGTGTATCTGTGCTGCATTTAGAAAGGATAAAAACGAATTTAGAAATTCGTTAGTAACTGACTGAGTTATTGAAGTTTTGGTCATTCCGGTTCACATCTCTCATACTTTTAAGAATTGAGATCCAATAAAAATACTTCAAATTCGTTCGGTGGATAATAACTAAGTTACTGGCTTGGCTTGACGGATTCGACAACTTGGCGTATGGATATCGGCCTTAAAGCGTACAAAATTCAACTTGAGCAAGAATTGAAGCCAGCGACTTAAATTTGCTTCTTATTCTCAGTGAATGGGATCTCCAGTCCCTATGGTCGAACCAGTCGCCCAAAATTGGACCTTCCGAATGGACCACCTCAGACGTAGTCGTGAACAACATTTACATGATATCATTTTCAAACAGTAAATGCCATAAGTAGTTCTTTTAACCGATAATACAAAATTCAAGTTCACTTTCACATTTATGTGTTTCATTTTACATTTTAACTCAGTTTCGATGAATCACACGTTACTTACAAAATAACAGCTATATATATATCTGTTTTCTGTTTTCTTTAGCTCATTCACAATTAAACAAAAATCACGAAAAGTATTCATTTTGAAACACCCATTCTTCACCTAAGAGTGGAAAAAAGAGTGTCGCTCTTTGATTTACATGTTAATCACACGTAACTGCCAGAAATATGTTTTTTGACAAGTATGTACCAAAGACTTCTATCAAAGAAGTTTGGCTCTTTGAGTGAGAGGTTGAACCATATTCACTAGCGCCATCTAAAGAACTTTGGTGGCAACGACAAAGCGACATCTTTATATACTTGATGTATTTTGATTTTTATAGTTTGCAAACTTGGCATCACATCCAACGTACGAATGTGCAGGGTTTTCAGAGGAGTCAGCTTTAGTATACATAAGTAAATCTCGTTCATAAACCATATGTTTTCAAGAACTACCGAATTCGAAACATTACGGAGTAAAGCCGAAGGTCAATGTGTTCAAATGTGTTCTAAAATTTGTAAGATGTAAGGAGCCTAGGTCTACACCTAATAAATAAGTATTTTGTTATAAGGTATCTATGTAAAAAATAAGACTGGGCAATATTCTTTGTAATCTCATAATATTTACATTTCCGGCTAAATAGAGGCAAACTAAACGATATAACTGTTGGCTAGTTCTTTCTGCAGGTACACCTGACTTGATAAAAGACGTATGGGCATCTCCCATAAAAGGTCTACCAAAAAAATGAAATCAGACCACACTAATAGCTTTTAACTTTATTTTTTTCTTATTTTGACAACTTTTTTATTATGAAACTTGAAGTTAACTTGTTCTCTTTTATTTGTATTAAAAGTTGAAGTGTTATAACGAAAATTACTAAATTGTTTACTACGAGTGGAAATTTTTGTCCCGTCCGTATTTCTGCTGTAAGTCGGGCGTGGCCGACTCTATGATACCCTACACTTAGTCATTACACCCTATGGTGTAGGATATAAAAAGGTCATTACATTTGAACCGGGTGATATACGATGCAGCTATAAGACGATTCCATACTTCTATCTGTATTTGTAAGAAAATTTGCACACAAACTATGAATGCGAGCTATATACAAATCTGAACCGATCTGACCCATATTTAGCAATGGTTTTCTAGTTGAAATATTAGACGCTTACCCAAATTTTATGGAGTGTTAAATATGTGGTTTCTAGAGCAGACAGAATTAAATCGGGAGCTATATATAATCTGAACAGATGTGACCCACTTTCGCTATATTTGTTTATATTTGAAACATTAGCTGATGTGCCGAATTAGAAGAAAATCTGTTCAAATATGCTATTTCTAGAAGGGAAATAATCAATTCAGTAGCTAAATTTGTGTTGGAGCTATATATATATATATATATATATATATATATATATCTGAACTCTTAGTTGAAATATAAGTTGTTTTGCCAAATTTTAAGAAAATCTGTCAAAGTTTGTGGTTTCTAGAGCGTAAAGAATCAAATCGGAGGAGACATTTGTATGGGAGCTATATATAAATCTGAACTGATATATCCTATTTTTACCAGAGCTGTTTTTAGTTGAAATATAATTTGTTTTACCAAATTTGAAGAAATCTGTCAAAGTTTGTAGTTTCTAGAGCGGAAAGATTCAAATCGGAGGAGACATTTGTATGGGAGCTATATATAAATCTGAACTGATATATCCTATTTTTACCAGAGCTGTTTTTAGTTGAAATATAATTTGTTTTACCAAATTTGAAGAAATCTGTCAAAGTTTGTAGTTTCTAGAGCGGAAAAAGTCAAATCGGAGGAGACATTTGTATGGGAGCTATATATAAATCTGAACCGATCTATCCTATTTTTACCAGAGCTGTTTCTAGTTGAAATATACGGCGTCTTGCCAAATTGGAGGAAAATCTGTTGAAATATGTGGTTTATAGAGCGGAAATGTAAAATCGGAAGCAACATTTGTTTGGGAGCTATATCTAAATCTAAACCGATTTGCTTTAAATTAAATAGCGTTCGTCCTTGCCCCATAAAACTTCGTTGTGCAAAGTTTCATTTAGTTCTAACAACAATCTCGACCTAGACTTTGATTACAAGAATAGATGGACGGACGGACATCGCTAAATCGACTCAAAAAGTGATTCTAAGTCGATCGGTATAATAAACGACGGGTCTATCTCGTTTCCTTTTGGGTGTTACAAACAAATTCACAAAGACATTATACCCTGTGGTGTAGGGTATAATTAAGAGATAATTCTCATATTTCATAAATCTACGAACAAAATATATATCCTCTGACCATCATTTACATATATATATATTGAAAAACAAAGTTCTCAAAGTTCTGTATATTTCTATAAGAGCTTCAAAAGTACTTCTGTTTTTTGTAGCGCCCGTTTCAATGTAAAATGGTTTATAATTCTGTACTAATTTGTACTCAATCCTGTCAATTCATTTTTAAAATGTAATACTCTTTAAGCGCTTTAGAACGCTAAAAAGGCTGATCGACTTTTTCAGTTTCTTTCTTGTTTTTGGCGTAGTTTAAGGCGTGCGAATGTCGCGTCCGGGCCGCTGGGAGATGCCCACATGCGAAATCAAGCGATCGGTTTACAAATGTTAAATATGTATGTGATCTGACACTTGTAAATGATAGCAAAACTTTGCGATAAATTGACCATTTTCTGATGACATTGCCCAACAAATTAAGACCTTTTGAATGGAACAGAACAGTGACCCTATAATCTGAAAGAGCATGTTGAGTGGACCATTTTTTCATTTTTTTTTGTCTAAGGGAGCATTATAAATACTAAGTAAAAAAATGTTTTAAGCTCATGTCTGATGGAATTCTTATTGTCAGAACTATATTGTGGAATTTTATGATGATTATTTTTGTGGGAGATCTTAACCCGGGAAAATCAAAAAAAGAACATTTAAGGATTGAATGTTCTAAGAAAATATTTGCCGGAAATTGTCAGTGGGGGTCACCAAAGACACCTAAGTTGTAAATAAAGCTCTTCGCGCTTAAATAGCAAACTTCACGCCAACTAATACAACAAAAATACTCAAATTCGTCCATATTTTTGAAGATCGATATTTTTTTTTGATATAAAATGTGGGTATTTCGTTAGTGAACGGTAAATAAAAAATACAAATTTTGTCAAGTGCGAACAATAGGCCTGTGTTATGATTAAGCTACATGATATGGTGGCATCATTGTTACCTATTGGGTTTTCTTTAATAGGCGAACAAGAAAAAATCAAGTGTAAACAGTGCATTTGTGTCAAAAAACAATTTTTCCCACCACCCCCACAAAATAAAATTCAACAAGTTCACCAGTCGTCAATGTTGCCATATGTCATACCACCTCACCTAATGAATAATGTGGCACTACCTATTCGAACAGCTGCTTGTTTGTTTACAAAACAGCTGATAAGCGGTATATTTTGTTTTCCTCATTGTTGATCATCATTTTATCATTTCATCAATTGTGGAAGAAAATTAGGAATCGTGCTACACATTAATGTCAATAACGCTGGACGTGAATGATTTCCTCAACAAAGATGTCTGCTCTCAGTCGGGATGTAATGGTGGTGGAAGTGTTGCTGTTGGTCATAGTGACGACGAGGGTGGTGTCAGCATTTCGATGGAAAAACAAATGGAAACAAATATTTTCGATGAAATTGAGCATTTGCTCAAGTTCAATAAGGTGAGTCGAAATATCGAACAAATATCCAGAAATCGCTTTTCCAATGTTCTTGGCATATACAAGGTTTTCAGAAGTTATGAAGCAGCCATTCAACAGAAAGCGACTATTTTTTAGACGTCGTAAGAAGGGTCATCAGGAAGCTAAAGAAGATTCAAATCAATCTGAGAAAAGTTAAACACAAAAATATATAATTTGTATGGAATTTTCAACGAGCATGCAATGTTGTTTGTCGACACATATACTTGTTCTTATTACAAGCACATACAGTGAAGACGACATTGAATTGAGGTGTCCTCTACATAGAACATTGCTTTTTCTTATGGAACGTTGTCGCGACCTAGCAATAGTGTCCGTCCAAAGGTGATGTCTGCTCCCCGTTATGGGAGATTTCACTGTATTGCAATCGTATAAGCCTTGGGGTCAAATTCGGTTTCTCATATAGTCAAGTTCACAAATAGAACATTTGACATTTTAACGAGTACATAGCAGGAAAAGCTAGACGTACCGTCTACTTGATACAAGGCTGGGCCACGGAAAAACTGGTTGCACCTACCCCCGAAGTTAAGATTGGATTGTTTAAAGATATTTCGTTATTTGGGTGAAGCCCTAAACTGAAAAACCTTTAAAAATCATGTTTTTTCCGTCTAATTTTTATATTGAATTTTTGTCAAATTTTATCTGAATTATTAGAAGCACTTTAAATGTAATTTTTTATTCTTGTCTTATAATAACTTATTGGTTGTTTTATTGAAAGTTTTTATTTGACATTTTTGCAGTCGTTTTAAAATTGAAGTGACATTTTACATTTTTTCGAAGCTATATCAGAAGATAATTCACGGCACAATCTAAAGAGCCAGTGTATATTCGATAAAACGCTATTAATCCACAATATTTGTTCAAAGACAGAATAATTTGCTGTATGGAAAGGTACATAGAAAAACTTATCCTGACGCAGAGTACTCAAGGCACATTGAAAGTTAAGGTGCTTAAGCAACCATAAACGGTCCACTGACACATTGATATATAAAAAATGCGATAAAATTATTTTTAAATGCGTATTTATTTTTAAATGCTTCTCTCACACATTGAATCTTACACGAATTTATGAAATAATTATAACAATCTGTACTTCTGTAGTTAATTCATTTCTGTACAATTTGCAAAATACCATGTAGGAATTTATATCCAAAAAAATCTTATCTAAATGGTCAGCATATAACAAGAAATCATTGTAAAATTAAAGAAGTAGCTTTATAATAGTTGTGTTATTTTTATTTCTGACAAAAAGTTCAACACAATGTCTGCCCTTAACCAAAATTACTGTTTTCTCTACTTTTTATACACTCCACGAGAGTATTATGTCTTTGTGCATTTGTTTGTAACACCCAAAAGGAAGCGAGATTGGGTCTATCTTAATTATACCTATCGACTTAGAATCACTTTTTGAATCGATTTAGCAATATCCGTCTGTCTCTCTGTTCGTCTGTCTGTCTGTCCAAGTTTTTCGATACAAGGACGAACGCTATTTAATTTGAAGAAAATCGGTTCAGATTTAGATATAGCCGCCATTCGAATTTCACTCCCGATTTGAATCTTTTCACTCTAGATACCACATATTACAACAGATTTTCTTCAAAATTGGCAAAACATCTTATATTTCAACTAGAAACACCTGTGGTGAAAATGCGTTAGATCGGTTAGGTTTATTTATAGCTCCCATACAAATTTCGCTCGCGATTTGACTTTTTCCGCTCTAGAACCACATATTTTAGCAGATCCACATAGTTTAGGCGAACTATCTTATATTTGTACTATAAACAGCCATGGTGCAAATGGGTCAGATCGGTTCAGATTTATATATAGATCCCAGAAAAATTTCACTCCGGATTTCAGTTTTTCCACTCTATAAACCACATATTTTTCAATGATTTATTCAATATAAAATAAAGGCAGAAAAATTGCATAATACTTTAGACCTGCATTATAACATTTGCAAAAAGTTCCCGGAAATTTGAATTATTCACCATTATCTATTGTTTTCGTTGATATTTTTTGGTCAATTTCGTAAAAAATTGAAAATATAACAAACGTACGTCGTACGTATGAGTATGACGTTAGTATGGGTCGGACCTCAAACATAAAATAAAATTATCGCGGACGCCCCCATTTATAAAGTTTGTCCAGTTGAATAAAAGTTGTAATTTTATTTTTTGTAACAAACTCAATACTTTTCCATTAAATAAAAAACCGGTGGAATGAAGCGTAAATACGGTTAACAAAATTCAGTGAAGAAATGGAGGAGTTACATAGTATTTTGTAAAAAAATACATCAAAAAGTAAATTGATTAGTAGTCACTTTTGAGTAGTTATTCGTGCTATCATTTCACAATATCCACATTAAACTGGTGGTCGTTCATGATATTTGATTATTTTATGTAGACTCACTTATAAGAATAGTCTTTTCTTGAGTAGAGACTTAATATTGATGTCATTTTCTTTATTGCTTCTTGGGATTAGTTAATTTTATAAATTTTAATATTGTTAAAATTTTTTCCGTGAGTCGCTCTAAATCACGGTATACCAACAACAACAATTTAGATACATTGTTCAACTTAGAAATAGGTCAATATTTACAAATATTGTCCTTTGGCCCAGACCAATGGACCGGAGTAATAAATGCAACACTCCACCCCTAACTCAAAGAATTTTCGATTTGTATCTTGGCCTATTCACAGGAGCAAATATATCATCTTAGGAGTAAGGCCAGCGACTTTAACATAGAAAATCATTTTAGAGGGATGAGCCAACTACATTTTTCTTGTCTCAAGCCTCTTCTATAAATAACTTATGAACTTATTTGTTCTATCACTCACCTTGATTATTATAAAGACTAAAAATACTTTGCAATATACTTCCATATCGTCATCAATGGGTTAAAAAAGGTATTTATTAGAACAGATATCATTTATAACATTTAAAAACTTATCGTAACATTTGGCCACACTCGTCATTACATTATTAATTGCATCAAAATTGTAGCTTGTAAAATCGCGACATAACTGAGCTGCACTTCCTTGGAATAAATATAAAATTAAGTAGTCAATGCCAAAACTTTGTCGTGCATATCGAAACTTCTTCAAATATATATCTTTTAAAAAAGTCTAGTCGTTGATATTTAGTTGGGGGCTATGCCAAAACATGGACAGATGTCACACCCTTTCACATAGATGTTTCTAGATGAAATATAAAGGGGTTCTGTCAAATTTTACCAAAATCGGTTGAAACTATATTTTTTGGGGGGTAACAGTTTCACTATTTCAGATGCTTTCGCCTCTTGATGAAAAAATTAATTGTGATCATTTCGAATTGATTGAATTTGATTACAAGAATGTGATTCTAACACTTCGAATGTACAATATAGTGGAGGAGGTTATGATAATGGAAAATATATATAGTTGGAAAACAATTTTTATTTGCCTTATGAAAGTGCCTTCCATGACCAGCATGGAATGTCATATGTATGTGGCCTCCATATACAAAACGGATAATTTTTATATTTTTCATGCATCCATAATTATTATTTGATACCACTTTACTTAATTTTTAATTCATATTATTTTTTTCTATATCTTTACAGAATTTAGAATTCTCGCAAGATGCTGCCAGAGAAGACGACAGAAAAACCAAATCGAAGAAAACTGAAGACCACAAACCACCACCACCAGAGTCCTTCAGCTTGGACTTTCTATCACACACCGATGACTTTTTATTAGCCTCTGAAACCCAAAGCCTATTGGGTGAAGATCCTTTGCTCTTCTCCGTAGAACAAGATCGTTTACAACCGCTGACCTCGAAATTTATGGTACCCGGCATTTACAAGCGTATCGAAGGTGTTGATAACCAAGACCATAACAAAGCAAAACCACGAAAATCAAATGTGTTCATAACTGACATTGAGAAAACTGGACGAATTCTAACAGAACAAGAATTTGATCGTTTATATGATTTAAGTGAAAATAGTCCACACAATCCAGTACGTAAAGTTTTGCTAGTGGAACCATTATATAGCCACGACTACGAGGACACCGACAAAGGACAAGAGAACAATGGCCAAGCAGAAAAGAAATCAGAAATACCCAAGGAGTGGGACACTCTAAATCGTTTGGCTTATGATATACTCAAACTGGCCAATCGTGATCACATTGTCATCGATCGCAAACGCAATGAAGTCGTAAGAACTCAGCATAGAACAAATCAAAAGACAATCTACAGATTTTGGCAGCCAGAAATGTTGGGTTTGAAATATCAAGACAGTGAGCCGAGCTTAGCCAATGTGAAGGGCGGGGATATGCCGGAAAAGCCTAAAATCAAACTGGGAAGACCCAGAAAAAGACAAAAAGAAGATGAAGATGAGGTCTTGAAAAGATCACAGAAAGTTGGCAAAAGGCAAGAAGAATCTCCTTCTACGGCGGAGAAAATCAAGCCGGATACTATATTGAAGCCATTACCTCATTCCAGAACTAGATCCGGACGTTTAGTGAGAGTACCAACGACATCACAGCAAACGTTCCCTGATCTTTCAATTGCTTCGCCCGAAGATTCAATTGCCAATCTGTTGAACGATTTGAAAGACATTTCTTACCACAACAGCAAAATAGAAACGATTAATAGTAAGAATGAACAACCACCTCCTCCTCCACCACCACCTCCTTCAGAACCCGACCCAATAGAAACTCCTGCAACAAGTCCCCCAAAACGTAAAGTTCCCCCCGAAGCCATATGTCCAACATGCCACAAAATTTTCCTAGGGCGACGACTGCAAAGACATTTCGCTCAACATCCGGATCACATAAAAATACCAACCGCCACAGCAGATGTTAATCAAGCGGCCCAAATCCAAGAGGGTCCACTACTAAATTCTCAGACAGTATCATCGAACTCTGCAGGAGAAGATATGTCGCTTTTCCGTTTTCTGGTAAGCAAACTGCAGCGATCTCAACAACTCAATGAAGACCAGAAAGCCGATCTCTTCTTGTCCGAACTCAATGATTTGGTGGAACAATTACAACTACGTAGCTCTAGGTTAATACGCAACACTTCTGGTTTGCACTTTGTAAATCAACGATGTTCCAAACTACTCGGCATACCCGAAGGACAATATGCTTTAGATCTGGCCGCAATAGAGGCCCCAATAGAACCTGACATGCAAGACAACACCCATTCCCACAATTTAACATCCTCATCGTCCTCCCTACCCAATCATATAAATACCCGCAGCTTAGATTACACCAATCTATCGATCACTCTCGATGATACCCTCACCGATGAAGCAGCTCAGAAACTGAATCTATCGGCTGGTGGTAAACTCTTGCCGCCCTCGGAGGAAAGTCTTTTGAGAGCTGTTGATGACTTGGTGCAAACCGACATTAATAAAATCCAAACCACCGCAGTATGTGTTAGCGATACGTCACTGGTGTCTTCCAATACCAATACCACTTCGGTGGTCGGCAATCTTTTGCCACCGCACATTGACCATGTCAGCGATAATGCTGTGGAGGCAGTTCACATGAAGGAGACATCGTCGACTGTGGTCAATGCATCTGAAAATCCTCTGTTGGATTTATCCGTAGACTTTTTCCAATTTAATAATTAAGTTATAAACGAGACATTAATAAAAACTAAGTATTGTTGTACATAAGAAATACTTGAAACACATACATTTTGTTGAAGAAATGAGAAAACCAATTATAAAGTATCACTGTTTTGATATTTAAGAAAAAATTATATCGATAATTAGAGTTTTATTTTACTAACACACAGTGGGAAGAGGCAGCGACAAACAACAAACTTAAGGGATGATAGAACTTATTTTTGATTCAACACTGTGTGTTTAACGTGTTTAAAAAATTCTGATAGTTTACAATTTTGTTCAGATTCTTACCAATTTTGCCAGGCCGTTAACATAGGAGAGCATCACGTAAAAAAATAAAAAGAGAGGCACATCCAAACATTTAATTGTTATTACGTTTACAATGAAGTGATACATAATCTGCAAATTGTGTTAATTACCTTCCGAACAAGGTGGACAATATTGAAATCGGTGATTAAAATGAGTCATTTTGGACAAAAATCGCCAACAAATTGAATTTGAGAAAATATAAAGTTTTTGACTCATATTAGGCTTGTTCGATTGAACTTACTAGCTTATAATTAAGATAATTGATAAGGTGACAACGTTGCTACTCATTGGTTTTTCTTAAATGAATTAACAAGAAAATTCTGGCAGCATCACTAAGAGAGTTACACGCTACTTTCTTGTTAAGCGAGTAAATTCCATACAAAAATTAAGCTAGTAAGCCCAATCGAACAGGCCTATTATATTCGATTGGGCTTACTAGCTTATAATTAAGATACTTGATGAAGTGACAACGTTGCTACTCATTGGTTTTTCTTAAATGAATTAAGAAAATTCTGACAGCAACACTAAGAGAGTTACACGTTACTTTCTTGTTAAGCGAGTAAATTCCATATTTTAAACAATAAATACTTCTTGGGCGTGGAATAATAACAGCCTAGGGGTTCATTAACCCCTTAATGCGTTCTAAGTTCCAGTTCGCATTTTGATGAAAACCGAAAATTAACGTTTTCAATAATTTAAAGATTTTATCCGAAAAATCTTCACAATGTCAAAATCAAACTTCAGTACCTTATTGTAATCTTTCAAGAATTAATTTTGTGTCAACCACACATAAATACAATTTTATTATATGTTGCAATTTCTTTGCAGTATTTTTGCAGGAAATTCGATTTTTAAAGTTTTGCCGTATTTATAAAGAGTGATTTTTTTGAGGTTATGATTTTCATGCATTAGTATTTGACAGATCACGTGGGATTTCAGACATGGTGTCAAAGAGAAAGATGCTCAGTATGCTTTGACATTTCATCATGAATCGTCTTACAAACGAACAACGCTTGCAAATTATTGAATTTTATTATCAAAATGCGTGCTCTGTTAAGAAAGTTCATTGCGCGCTTCCATTTTATGGTCAGTTTAATCGACCCACTGAAGCGGCTATTCGGGCTATTGTGACTAAATTTCGCACCAAATTTACATTGTTGGACATTAAACCACCAACACGCTTACGTAGAGTGCGAACTGAAGAAAATATCGCAGCTGTATCGGCCAGTGTTAATGATGACCACCAATTTTCGATTCGTCGCCGTTCGCACCAATTGGGTCTCTGTTACTCAAAAACGTGGAAATGCCAAAATTGGACTAAGCGGATGGACCACCTAAGACGCAGCCGCGGTCAACATTTAAATGAAATTATCTTCAAAAAGTAAATGTCATGGACCAATCTAACGTTTCAAATAAAGAACCGATGAGATTTTGCAAATTTTATGCGTTTTTTTTAAAAAAAAGTTATCAAGCTCTTAAAAAATCACCCTGTAGTTTAACTCTCGTAAGAAAATTTAGATGTTTTAGTGCAAATAAAAGTAAATTGAGAATGGTTTAAGTAATACTTAGCCGACTCAGGGGTTAGTGTCAACCGATTTTAATCAGCGTTATCATGATTACAAGGGGAATTTATTCACGTCGAATTTTCAATTCCACTGGAGCGTAAGTTGATAATTTATATATATATATCTCAACAATAGTTCCCACTTCTCTTCGTTAAAACAGAACAAAATGATCAATTCGAAGTAAGATGGCAAAAATTAAAATATAACCAAAGACTACTCATTTTGGTCAAGGGCCTCTCCGGTAGATTCTCATATCGCAAAGCACCTATTAGAAAAGGTATACTTATTTTATTTTTTAACACCATATCGAGGGCTTATATTCAAAAGTGGCTATGACTACAACTACAACTTTTCAGGAGAGCGAAATAACTGATTTTCTAATTAATATTAAGAGTAATTATTAATCATTCTTTTACAGTTAATTTAAATAGGACTATTAGGACGTAGCAACGTTTAAAAAGTTTTCAAAATGTTCATTAATACCCAAATATATAAATAAGACTTATTGTAGCAATGTTATGTAGAATATGCATTTTATGGTATGTACACACCGAATTTAAATATTCCAGCTTCATCCGTTAGATTGGTGCCGATTTTTCTCTCGGTTCAAAAATGTGGCTTTTAAGGCAATGAATTAATTTTAATGGTAATATTTCCTTGTATTTGAATAGACGTTGTAGGTGTTATCCTCCTCTTTCCAAAATTATTATATATTTTTCAATAAAGGTAGAAAGGACTTCAAAAGAATCAGGAAATAGATGACTACTATAATTTGCTTAGCCTTATCACGAGTATATGACCAATTCCCATAAAAATAATTTATTTTGACAATTAATTATTATTAACCCAAAGCACCGATTCCAAAAGCAAAAACCTAATTTTATCTACGGACTCAACTGATAAAAATAATTTTCTTTCTTCGGAACCTCGATCAAAATTAATGAATGGCGATTATTTTTCTATAATAAATATTTTTTGGATTTATTTTCCTCGTTTCGGGAATTGTGGTATTATTATATGATGTATCACAAAAACTGTTTCTCAGAAGTATTATATTATTATATATTTCTCATGCAGATAAACGCAAAATAATCAGGAAATAGATATAATTTATTTTGACAAATAATTATCAAAAAACCTAATTTTATCTACGGAAGCAGCTGATAAAAATATTTTTTTCTGATCCTCGATCAAAATTAACGAATGGTGGTTATTTTTTCTAAAAAATATTTTTTGCACTTATTTTCCCGTTTCGGGAATTGTCTGATTATCAAATGAGGTATCACAAAAACTGTTTCTTAGTAAAACGATTGCAAATTCTTTTTTGTTTTCAAAAACAGTAGACGTGACATAAAAGAAAATTTCAAACAGTGTACCTTTAGGGGGAAGGGGGATACAAATTATACCAACCAAACGGCTGAATAATTACATATATTCGGTGTTCACGTCGCTCTGACTGCGTAGACGCGTAAAACAAAATAATTTTTCCAAATTCGTACTTTGTGGGTCGTAATGGGAAAAAACGGATAAAATGGTAGCAATCAAACAGCGGTAGTTGGTGTCATGTAATTCAGTGTGTAGGCTCCTATGACTGTGTGGATGGTTTGAATTGTAAATGGGAAAATTTGATAGAAGGGGTAAAGTTTTTTTCGTATCATTGACTGAAAATAACCTCAATAATCCGTATTTATGTTATATTTAGTTTTTGAATATACTTAAAATATTATTTTCATATTTTTAGTCGAGGGACATCACCAAACAACTATTTTTTAAAATAAGTCTTTACACTTGAACCAGATGATATACGTATGAAACTATAGACAAAATTGAATTACTTGGCGTTTTTAGCTTTCCATTTCCTCATCCTGTTGGGCCTTCACAGGACTACAAAGTGCCAAAAGGATACAATTTTTATTATTATTTTATATAATTATTATTATTTATTATTTTAAATAATAATTCGCAGCCTATGATCAACTACTTCTATTTCAATAATATAGTCTTTATTATTTTCTTTTTACGCCTTAATTTTCAGTATTTTGTATAACTGCATTAGACCCGAATTAATCCCACTTGTTTGAACGGCAAATTTTGCATACCTTTCTACTATAAACACATCGATACATCCTCTCATCCTATTTCTTTTTTTATTTATAATTTTCTCTTTATTTATTTATAATTTATTTATCCGCACTAGTCGTTCATTGAACTGCAACTTCACAGCACGTGATTACAACCATAAACCATTTGTTAGGAAACTAATGAGGTGTGCATAAGTAGGATTTCATTCATTGCAGGCATAGGTACATTTATTGAGAACAAAACTGAAGCAAAATATAAACATAATTTCAACATTTGTTAAAGTAAATAAAACAATAATTGCCTCAGACGCATGCATAGTGGTAATTACTAAACCACTGACTATGAATGTAATACACCAGGAAGGACAAACATACACTCGCTACTCATTCCACTGATGGAATCATATCACTTTCCGTCTTGTTATTCCAACTAAAAATACAATGTATATGTTTATCTTTTCAATTAAGTTAATGTTGACAAACAATAATCGAAAACAAATTCAAACCGAAATTAAATGCATGAAAATGAAGGTTAATATGCCAGACAGTCTGGGGTGGATTATGGGACGGTATGTTAAGCTCGAGAACAACAATGTAAAGAAAGTCTTCATCATTCGATGTTTTATTAATTTATTTAATTTATTTAATTTATTTAATTTATTAGTTTATTAATTTATTAATTTATTAATTTATTAATTTATTAATTTATTAATTTATTAATTTATTAATTTATTAATTTATTAATTTATTAATTTATTAATTTATTAATTTATTAATTTATTAATTTATTAATTTATTAATTTATTAATTTATTAATTTATTAATTTATTAATTTATTAATTTATTAATTTATTAATTTATTAATTTATTAATTTATTAATTTATTAATTTATTAATTTATTAATTTATTAATTTATTAATTTATTAATTTATTAATTTATTAATTTATTAATTTATTAATTTATTAATTTATTAATTTATTAATTTATTAATTTATTAATTTATTAATTTATTAATTTATTAATTTATTAATTTATTAATTTATTAATTTATTAATTTATTAATTTATTAATTTATTAATTTATTAATTTATTAATTTATTAATTTATTAATTTATTAATTTATTAATTTATTAATTTATTAATTTATTAATTTATTAATTTATTAATTTATTAATTTATTAATTTATTAATTTATTAATTTATTAATTTATTAATTTATTAATTTATTAATTTATTAATTTATTAATTTATTAATTTATTAATTTATTAATTTATTAATTTATTAATTTATTAATTTATTAATTTATTAATTTATTAATTTATTAATTTATTAATTTATTAATTTATTAATTTATTAATTTATTAATTTATTAATTTATTAATTTATTAATTTATTAATTTATTAATTTATTAATTTATTAATTTATTAATTTATTAATTTATTAATTTATTAATTTATTAATTTATTAATTTATTAATTTATTAATTTATTAATTTATTAATTTATTAATTTATTAATTTATTAATTTATTAATTTATTAATTTATTAATTTATTAATTTATTAATTTATTAATTTATTAATTTATTAATTTATTAATTTATTAATTTATTAATTTATTAATTTATTAATTTATTAATTTATTAATTTATTAATTTATTAATTTATTAATTTATTAATTTATTAATTTATTAATTTATTAATTTATTAATTTATTAATTTATTAATTTATTAATTTATTAATTTATTAATTTATTAATTTATTAATTTATTAATTTATTAATTTATTAATTTATTAATTTATTAATTTATTAATTTATTAATTTATTAATTTATTAATTTATTAATTTATTAATTTATTAATTTATTAATTTATTAATTTATTAATTTATTAATTTATTAATTTATTAATTTATTAATTTATTAATTTATTAATTTATTAATTTATTAATTTATTAATTTATTAATTTATTAATTTATTAATTTATTAATTTATTAATTTATTAATTTATTAATTTATTAATTTATTAATTTATTAATTTATTAATTTATTAATTTATTAATTTATTAATTTATTAATTTATTAATTTATTAATTTATTAATTTATTAATTTATTAATTTATTAATTTATTAATTTATTAATTTATTAATTTATTAATTTATTAATTTATTAATTTATTAATTTATTAATTTATTAATTTATTAATTTATTAATTTATTAATTTATTAATTTATTAATTTATTAATTTATTAATTTATTAATTTATTAATTTATTAATTTATTAATTTATTAATTTATTAATTTATTAATTTATTAATTTATTAATTTATTAATTTATTAATTTATTAATTTATTAATTTATTAATTTATTAATTTATTAATTTATTAATTTATTAATTTATTAATTTATTAATTTATTAATTTATTAATTTATTAATTTATTAATTTATTAATTTATTAATTTATTAATTTATTAATTTATTAATTTATTAATTTATTAATTTATTAATTTATTAATTTATTAATTTATTAATTTATTAATTTATTAATTTATTAATTTATTAATTTATTAATTTATTAATTTATTAATTTATTAATTTATTAATTTATTAATTTATTAATTTATTAATTTATTAATTTATTAATTTATTAATTTATTAATTTATTAATTTATTAATTTATTAATTTATTAATTTATTAATTTATTAATTTATTAATTTATTAATTTATTAATTTATTAATTTATTAATTTATTAATTTATTAATTTATTAATTTATTAATTTATTAATTTATTAATTTATTAATTTATTAATTTATTAATTTATTAATTTATTAATTTATTAATTTATTAATTTATTAATTTATTAATTTATTAATTTATTAATTTATTAATTTATTAATTTATTAATTTATTAATTTATTAATTTATTAATTTATTAATTTATTAATTTATTAATTTATTAATTTATTAATTTATTAATTTATTAATTTATTAATTTATTAATTTATTAATTTATTAATTTATTAATTTATTAATTTATTAATTTATTAATTTATTAATTTATTAATTTATTAATTTATTAATTTATTAATTTATTAATTTATTAATTTATTAATTTATTAATTTATTAATTTATTAATTTATTAATTTATTAATTTATTAATTTATTAATTTATTAATTTATTAATTTATTAATTTATTAATTTATTAATTTATTAATTTATTAATTTATTAATTTATTAATTTATTAATTTATTAATTTATTAATTTATTAATTTATTAATTTATTAATTTATTAATTTATTAATTTATTAATTTATTAATTTATTAATTTATTAATTTATTAATTTATTAATTTATTAATTTATTAATTTATTAATTTATTAATTTATTAATTTATTAATTTATTAATTTATTAATTTATTAATTTATTAATTTATTAATTTATTAATTTATTAATTTATTAATTTATTAATTTATTAATTTATTAATTTATTAATTTATTAATTTATTAATTTATTAATTTATTAATTTATTAATTTATTAATTTATTAATTTATTAATTTATTAATTTATTAATTTATTAATTTATTAATTTATTAATTTATTAATTTATTAATTTATTAATTTATTAATTTATTAATTTATTAATTTATTAATTTATTAATTTATTAATTTATTAATTTATTAATTTATTAATTTATTAATTTATTAATTTATTAATTTATTAATTTATTAATTTATTAATTTATTAATTTATTAATTTATTAATTTATTAATTTATTAATTTATTAATTTATTAATTTATTAATTTATTAATTTATTAATTTATTAATTTATTAATTTATTAATTTATTAATTTATTAATTTATTAATTTATTAATTTATTAATTTATTAATTTATTAATTTATTAATTTATTAATTTATTAATTTATTAATTTATTAATTTATTAATTTATTAATTTATTAATTTATTAATTTATTAATTTATTAATTTATTAATTTATTAATTTATTAATTTATTAATTTATTAATTTATTAATTTATTAATTTATTAATTTATTAATTTATTAATTTATTAATTTATTAATTTATTAATTTATTAATTTATTAATTTATTAATTTATTAATTTATTAATTTATTAATTTATTAATTTATTAATTTATTAATTTATTAATTTATTAATTTATTAATTTATTAATTTATTAATTTATTAATTTATTAATTTATTAATTTATTAATTTATTAATTTATTAATTTATTAATTTATTAATTTATTAATTTATTAATTTATTAATTTATTAATTTATTAATTTATTAATTTATTAATTTATTAATTTATTAATTTATTAATTTATTAATTTATTAATTTATTAATTTATTAATTTATTAATTTATTAATTTATTAATTTATTAATTTATTAATTTATTAATTTATTAATTTATTAATTTATTAATTTATTAATTTATTAATTTATTAATTTATTAATTTATTAATTTATTAATTTATTAATTTATTAATTTATTAATTTATTAATTTATTAATTTATTAATTTATTAATTTATTAATTTATTAATTTATTAATTTATTAATTTATTAATTTATTAATTTATTAATTTATTAATTTATTAATTTATTAATTTATTAATTTATTAATTTATTAATTTATTAATTTATTAATTTATTAATTTATTAATTTATTAATTTATTAATTTATTAATTTATTAATTTATTAATTTATTAATTTATTAATTTATTAATTTATTAATTTATTAATTTATTAATTTATTAATTTATTAATTTATTAATTTATTAATTTATTAATTTATTAATTTATTAATTTATTAATTTATTAATTTATTAATTTATTAATTTATTAATTTATTAATTTATTAATTTATTAATTTATTAATTTATTAATTTATTAATTTATTAATTTATTAATTTATTAATTTATTAATTTATTAATTTATTAATTTATTAATTTATTAATTTATTAATTTATTAATTTATTAATTTATTAATTTATTAATTTATTAATTTATTAATTTATTAATTTATTAATTTATTAATTTATTAATTTATTAATTTATTAATTTATTAATTTATTAATTTATTAATTTATTAATTTATTAATTTATTAATTTATTAATTTATTAATTTATTAATTTATTAATTTATTAATTTATTAATTTATTAATTTATTAATTTATTAATTTATTAATTTATTAATTTATTAATTTATTAATTTATTAATTTATTAATTTATTAATTTATTAATTTATTAATTTATTAATTTATTAATTTATTAATTTATTAATTTATTAATTTATTAATTTATTAATTTATTAATTTATTAATTTATTAATTTATTAATTTATTAATTTATTAATTTATTAATTTATTAATTTATTAATTTATTAATTTATTAATTTATTAATTTATTAATTTATTAATTTATTAATTTATTAATTTATTAATTTATTAATTTATTAATTTATTAATTTATTAATTTATTAATTTATTAATTTATTAATTTATTAATTTATTAATTTATTAATTTATTAATTTATTAATTTATTAATTTATTAATTTATTAATTTATTAATTTATTAATTTATTAATTTATTAATTTATTAATTTATTAATTTATTAATTTATTAATTTATTAATTTATTAATTTATTAATTTATTAATTTATTAATTTATTAATTTATTAATTTATTAATTTATTAATTTATTAATTTATTAATTTATTAATTTATTAATTTATTAATTTATTAATTTATTAATTTATTAATTTATTAATTTATTAATTTATTAATTTATTAATTTATTAATTTATTAATTTATTAATTTATTAATTTATTAATTTATTAATTTATTAATTTATTAATTTATTAATTTATTAATTTATTAATTTATTAATTTATTAATTTATTAATTTATTAATTTATTAATTTATTAATTTATTAATTTATTAATTTATTAATTTATTAATTTATTAATTTATTAATTTATTAATTTATTAATTTATTAATTTATTAATTTATTAATTTATTAATTTATTAATTTATTAATTTATTAATTTATTAATTTATTAATTTATTAATTTATTAATTTATTAATTTATTAATTTATTAATTTATTAATTTATTAATTTATTAATTTATTAATTTATTAATTTATTAATTTATTAATTTATTAATTTATTAATTTATTAATTTATTAATTTATTAATTTATTAATTTATTAATTTATTAATTTATTAATTTATTAATTTATTAATTTATTAATTTATTAATTTATTAATTTATTAATTTATTAATTTATTAATTTATTAATTTATTAATTTATTAATTTATTAATTTATTAATTTATTAATTTATTAATTTATTAATTTATTAATTTATTAATTTATTAATTTATTAATTTATTAATTTATTAATTTATTAATTTATTAATTTATTAATTTATTAATTTATTAATTTATTAATTTATTAATTTATTAATTTATTAATTTATTAATTTATTAATTTATTAATTTATTAATTTATTAATTTATTAATTTATTAATTTATTAATTTATTAATTTATTAATTTATTATTTATTAATTTATTAATTTATTAATTTATTAATTTATTAATTTATTAATTTATTAATTTATTAATTTATTAATTTATTAATTTATTAATTTATTAATTTATTAATTTATTAATTTATTAATTTATTAATTTATTAATTTATTAATTTATTAATTTATTAATTATTAATTTATTATTTATTAATTTATTAATTTATTAATTTATTAATTTATTAATTTATTAATTTATTAATTTATTAATTTATTAATTTATTAATTTATTAATTTATTAATTATAATTTATTAATTTATTAATTTATTAATTTATTAATTTATTAATTTATTAATTTATTAATTTATTAATTTATTAATTTATTAATTTATTAATTTATTAATTTATTAATTTATTAATTTATTAATTTATTAATTTATTAATTTATTAATTTATTAATTTATTAATTTATTAATTTATTAATTTATTAATTTATTAATTTATTAATTTATTAATTTATTAATTTATTAATTTATTAATTTATTAATTTATTAATTTATTAATTTATTAATTTATTAATTTATTAATTTATTAATTTATTAATTTATTAATTTATTAATTTATTAATTTATTAATTTATTAATTTATTAATTTATTAATTTATTAATTTATTAATTTATTAATTTATTAATTTATTAATTTATTAATTTATTAATTTATTAATTTATTAATTTATTAATTTATTAATTTATTAATTTATTAATTTATTAATTTATTAATTTATTAATTTATTAATTTATTAATTTATTAATTTATTAATTTATTAATTTATTAATTTATTAATTTATTAATTTATTAATTTATTAATTTATTAATTTATTAATTTATTAATTTATTAATTTATTAATTTATTAATTTATTAATTTATTAATTTATTAATTTATTAATTTATTAATTTATTAATTTATTAATTTATTAATTTATTAATTTATTAATTTATTAATTTATTAATTATTAATTTATTAATTTATTAATTTATTAATTTATTAATTTATATTATTAATTTATTAATTTATTAATTTATTAATTTATTAATTTATTAATTTATTAATTTATTAATTTATTAATTTATTAATTTATTAATTTATTAATTTATTAATTTATTAATTTATTAATTTATTAATTTATTAATTTATTAATTTATTAATTTATTAATTATTAATTTATTAATTTATTAATTTATTAATTTATTAATTTATTAATTTATTAATTTATTAATTTATTAATTATTAATTTATTAATTTATTAATTTATTAATTTATTAATTTATTAATTTATTAATTTATTAATTTATTAATTTATTAATTTATTAATTTATTAATTTATTAATTTATAATTTATTAATTTATTAATTTATTAATTTATTAATTTATTAATTTATTAATTTATTAATTTATTAATTTATTAATTTATTAATTTATTAATTTATTAATTTATTAATTTATTAATTTATTAATTTATTAATTTATTAATTTATTAATTTATTAATTTATTAATTTATTAATTATTATTATTAATTATTAATTTATTAATTTATTAATTTATTAATTTATTAATTTATTAATTTATTAATTTATTAATTTATTAATTTATTAATTTATTATTTATTAATTTATTAATTTATTAATTTATTAATTTATTAATTTATTAATTTATTAATTTATTAATTTATTAATTTATTAATTTATTAATTATTAATTTATTAATTATTAATTTATTAATTTATTAATTATTAATTTATTAATTTATTAATTTATTAATTTATTAATTTATTAATTTATTAATTTATTAATTTATTAATTTATTAATTTATTAATTTATTAATTTATTAATTTATTAATTTATTAATTTATTAATTTATTAATTATTAATTATTAATTTATTAATTTATTAATTTATTAATTATTAATTTATTAATTTATTAATTTATTAATTTATTAATTTATTAATTTATTAATTTATTAATTTATTAATTTATTAATTTATTAATTTATTAATTTATTAATTAATTATTAATTTATTAATTTATTAATTTATTAATTTATTAATTTATTAATTTATTAATTTATTAATTTATTAATTTATTAATTTATTAATTTATTAATTTATTAATTTATTAATTTATTAATTATTAATTTATTAATTATTAATTTATTAATTTATTAATTATTAATTTATTAATTTATTAATTTATTAATTTATTAATTTATTAATTTATTAATTTATTAATTTATTAATTTATTAATTTATTAATTTATTAATTTATTAATTTATTAATTTATTAATTTATTAATTTATTAATTTATTAATTTATTAATTTATTAATTTATTAATTTATTAATTTATTAATTTATTAATTTATTAATTTATTAATTTATTAATTATTAATTTATTAATTTATTAATTTATTAATTTATTAATTTATTAATTTATTAATTTATTAATTTATTAATTTATTAATTTATTAATTTATTAATTTATTAATTTATTAATTTATTAATTTATTAATTTATTAATTTATTAATTTATTAATTTATTAATTTATTAATTTATTAATTTATTAATTTATTAATTTATTAATTTATTAATTTATTAATTTATTAATTTATTAATTTATTAATTTATTAATTTATTAATTTATTAATTTATTAATTTATTAATTTATTAATTTATTAATTATTAATTTATTAATTTATTAATTTATTAATTTATTAATTATTAATTTATTAATTTATTAATTTATTAATTTATTAATTTATTAATTTATTAATTTATTAATTTATTAATTTATTAATTTATTAATTTATTAATTTATTAATTTATTAATTTATTAATTTATTAATTTATTAATTTATTAATTTATTAATTATTAATTTATTAATTTATTAATTTATTAATTTATTAATTTATTAATTTATTAATTTATTAATTTATTAATTTATTAATTTATTAATTTATTAATTTATTAATTATAATTTATTAATTTATTAATTTATTAATTTATTAATTTATTAATTTATTAATTTATTAATTTATTAATTTATTAATTTATTAATTTATTAATTTATTAATTTATTAATTTATTAATTTATTAATTTATTAATTTATTAATTTATTAATTTATTAATTTATTAATTTATTAATTTATTAATTTATTAATTTATTAATTTATTAATTTATTAATTTATTAATTTATTAATTTATTAATTTATAATTTATTAATTTATTAATTTATTAATTTATTAATTTATTAATTTATTAATTTATTAATTTATTAATTTATTAATTTATTAATTTATTAATTTATTAATTTATTAATTTATTAATTTATTAATTTATTAATTTATTAATTTATTAATTTATTAATTTATTAATTTATTAATTTATTAATTTATTAATTTATTAATTTATTAATTTATTAATTTATTAATTTATTAATTTATTAATTTATTAATTATTAATTTATTAATTTATTAATTTATTAATTTATTAATTTATTAATTTATTAATTTATTAATTTATTAATTTATTAATTTATTAATTTATTAATTTATTAATTTATTAATTTATTAATTTATTAATTTATTAATTTATTAATTTATTAATTTATTAATTATTAATTATTAATTTATTAATTTATTAATTTATTAATTATTAATTATTAATTTATTAATTTATTATTTATTAATTTATTAATTTATTAATTTATTAATTTATTAATTTATTAATTTATTAATTTATTAATTTATTAATTATTAATTTATTAATTTATTAATTTATTAATTTATTAATTTATTAATTTATTAATTTATTAATTTATTAATTTATTAATTTATTAATTTATTAATTTATTAATTTATTAATTTATTAATTTATTAATTTATTAATTTATTAATTTATTAATTTATTAATTATTAATTTATTAATTTATTAATTTATTAATTTATTAATTTATTAATTATTAATTTATTAATTTATTAATTTATTAATTTATTAATTTATTAATTTATTAATTTATTAATTTATTAATTTATTAATTTATTAATTTATTAATTTATTATTAATTTATTAATTAATTAATTTATTAATTTATTAATTTATTAATTTATTAATTTATTAATTTATTAATTTATTAATTTATTAATTATTAATTTATTAATTTATTAATTTATTAATTTATTAATTTATTAATTTATTAATTTATTAATTTATTAATTTATTAATTTATTAATTTATTAATTTATTAATTATTAATTTATTAATTTATTAATTTATTAATTTATTAATTTATTAATTTATTAATTTATTAATTTATAATTTATTAATTTATTAATTTATTAATTTATTAATTTATTAATTTATTAATTTATTAATTTATTAATTTATTAATTTATTAATTTATTAATTTATTAATTTATTAATTTATTAATTTATTAATTTATTAATTTATTAATTTATTAATTTATTAATTTATTAATTTATTAATTTATTAATTTATTAATTTATTAATTTATTAATTTATTAATTTATTAATTTATTAATTTATTAATTTATTAATTTATTAATTTATTAATTTATTAATTTATTAATTTATTAATTTATTAATTATTAATTTATTAATTATTAATTTATTAATTTATTAATTATTAATTTATTAATTTATTAATTTATTAATTTATTAATTTATTAATTTATTAATTTATTAATTTATTAATTTATTAATTTATTAATTTATTAATTTATTAATTTATTAATTTATTAATTTATTAATTTATTAATTTATTAATTTATTAATTTATTAATTTATTAATTTATTAATTTATTAATTTATTAATTTATTAATTTATTAATTTATTAATTTATTAATTTATTAATTTATTAATTTATTAATTTATTAATTTATTAATTTATTAATTTATTAATTTATTAATTATTAATTTATTAATTTATTAATTTTATTAATTTATTAATTTATTAATTATTAATTTATTAATTTATTAATTATTAATTTATTAATTTATTAATTTATTAATTTATTAATTTATTAATTTATTAATTTATTAATTTATTAATTTATTAATTTATTAATTTATTAATTTATTATAATTTATTAATTTATTAATTTATTAATTTATTAATTTATTAATTTATTAATTTTATTAATTTATTAATTTATTAATTTATTAATTTATTAATTTATTAATTTATTAATTTATTAATTTATTAATTTATTAATTTATTAATTTATTAATTTATTAATTTATTAATTTATTAATTTATTATTTATTAATTTATTAATTTATTAATTTATTAATTTATTAATTTATTAATTTATTAATTTATTAATTTATTAATTTATTAATTTATTAATTTATTAATTTATTAATTTATTAATTTATTAATTTATTAATTTATTAATTTATTAATTTATTAATTTATTAATTTATTAATTATTAATTATTAATTATTAATTTATTAATTTATTAATTTATTAATTTATTAATTTATTAATTTATTAATTTATTAATTTATTAATTTATTAATTTATTAATTTATTAATTTATTAATTTATTAATTTATTAATTTATTAATTTATTAATTTATTAATTTATTAATTTATTAATTTATTAATTTATTAATTTATTAATTTATTAATTTATTAATTTATTAATTTATTAATTTATTAATTTATTAATTTATTAATTTATTAATTTATAATTTATTAATTTATTAATTTATTAATTTATTAATTTATTAATTTATTAATTTATTAATTTATTAATTTATTAATTTATTAATTTATTAATTTATTAATTTATTAATTTATTAATTTATTAATTATTAATTTATTAATTTATTAATTTATTAATTTATTAATTTATTAATTTATTAATTTATTAATTTATTAATTTATTAATTTATTAATTTATTAATTTATTAATTTATTAATTTATTAATTTATTAATTTATTAATTTATTAATTTATTAATTTATTAATTTATTAATTTATTAATTTATTAATTTATTAATTTATTAATTTATTAATTTATTAATTTATTAATTTATTAATTTATTAATTTATTAATTTATTAATTTATTAAATTATTAATTTATTAATTTATTAATTTATTAATTTATTAATTTATTAATTATTAATTTATTAATTTATTAATTTATTAATTATTAATTTATTAATTTATTAATTTATTAATTTATTAATTTATTAATTTATAATTTATTAATTTATTAATTTATTAATTTATTAATTTATTAATTTATTAATTTATTAATTTATTAATTTATTAATTTATTAATTTTTAATTTATTAATTTATTAATTTATTAATTTATTAAATTTATTAATTTATTAATTTATTAATTTATTAATTTATTAATTTATTAATTTATTAATTTATTAATTTATTAATTTATTAATTTATTAATTTATTAATTTATTAATTTATTAATTTATTAATTTATTAATTTATTAATTTATTAATTTATTAATTTATTAATTTATTAATTTATTAATTTATTAATTTATTAATTTATTAATTTATTAATTTATTAATTTATTAATTTATTAATTTATTAATTTATTAATTTTATTAATTTATTAATTTATTAATTTATTAATTTATTAATTTATTAATTTATTAATTTATTAATTTATTAATTTATTAATTTATTAATTTATTAATTTATTAATTTATTAATTTATTAATTTATTAATTTATTAATTTATTAATTTATTAATTTATTAATTTATTAATTTATTAATTTATTAATTTATTAATTTATTAATTTATTAATTATTAATTTATTAATTTATTAATTTATTAATTTATTAATTTATTAATTTATTAATTTATTAATTTATTAATTTATTAATTTATTAATTTATTAATTTATTAATTTATTAATTTATTAATTTATTAATTTATTAATTTATTAATTTATTAATTTATTAATTTATTAATTTATTAATTTATTAATTTATTAATTTATTAATTTATTAATTTATTAATTTATTAATTTATTAATTTATTAATTTATTAATTTATTAATTTATTAATTTATTAATTATTAATTTATTAATTTATTAATTTATTAATTTATTAATTTATTAATTATTAATTTATTAATTTATTAATTTATTAATTTATTAATTTATTAATTTATTAATTTATTAATTATTAATTTATTAATTTATTAATTTATTAATTTATTAATTTATTAATTTATTAATTTATTAATTTATTAATTTATTAATTTATTAATTTATTAATTTATTAATTTATTAATTTATTAATTTATTAATTTATTAATTTATTAATTTATTAATTTATTAATTTATTAATTTATTAATTTATTAATTTATTAATTTATTAATTTATTAATTATTAATTTATTAATTTATTAATTTATTAATTTATTAATTTATTAATTATTAATTTATTAATTTATTAATTTATTAATTTATTAATTTATTAATTTATTAATTTATTAATTTATTAATTTATTAATTTATTAATTTATTAATTTATTAATTTATTAATTTATTAATTTATTAATTTATTAATTTATTAATTTATTAATTTATTAATTTATTAATTTATTAATTTATTAATTTATTAATTTATTAATTTATTAATTTATTAATTTATTAATTTATTAATTTATTAATTTATTAATTTATTAATTTATTAATTTATTAATTTATTAATTTATTAATTTATTAATTATTAATTATTAATTTATTAATTTATTAATTTATTAATTTATTAATTTATTAATTTATTAATTTATTAATTTATTAATTTATTAATTTATTAATTTATTAATTTATTAATTTATTAATTTATTAATTTATTAATTTATTAATTTATTAATTTATTAATTTATTAATTTATTAATTTATTAATTTATTAATTTATTAATTTATTAATTTATTAATTTATTAATTTATTAATTTATTAATTTATTAATTTATTAATTTATTAATTTATTAATTTATTAATTTATTAATTTATTAATTTATTAATTTATTAATTTATTAATTTATTAATTTATTAATTTATTAATTTATTAATTTATTAATTTATTAATTTATTAATTTATTAATTTATTAATTTATTAATTTATTAATTTATTAATTTATTAATTTATTAATTTATTAATTTATTAATTTATTAATTTATTAATTTATTAATTTATTAATTTATTAATTTATTAATTTATTAATTTATTAATTTATTAATTTATTAATTTATTAATTTATTAATTTATTAATTATAATTTATTAATTTATTAATTTATTAATTTATTAATTTATTAATTTATTAATTTATTAATTTATTAATTTATTAATTTATTAATTTATTAATTTATTAATTTATTAATTTATTAATTTATTAATTTATTAATTTATTAATTTATTAATTTATTAATTTATTAATTTATTAATTTATTAATTTATTAATTTATTAATTTATTAATTTATTAATTATTAATTTATTAATTTATTAATTTATTAATTTATTAATTTATTAATTTATTAATTTATTAATTTATTAATTTATTAATTTATTAATTTATTAATTTATTAATTATTAATTTATTAATTTATTAATTTATTAATTTATTAATTTATTAATTTATTAATTTATTAATTTTAATTATTATTTATTAATTTATTAATTTATTAATTTATTAATTTATTAATTTATTAATTTATTAATTTATTAATTTATTAATTTATTAATTTATTAATTTATTAATTTATTAATTTATTAATTTATTAATTTATTAATTTATTAATTTATTAATTTATTAATTTATTAATTTATTAATTTATTAATTTATTAATTTATTAATTTATTAATTTATTAATTTATTAATTTATTAATTTATTAATTTATTAATTAATTAATTTATTAATTTATTAATTTATTAATTTATTAATTTATTAATTATTAATTTATTAATTTATTAATTTATTAATTTATTAATTTATTAATTTATTAATTTATTAATTTATTAATTTATTAATTTATTAATTTATAATTTATTAATTTATTAATTTATTAATTTATTAATTTATTAATTTATTAATTTATTAATTTATTAATTTATTAATTTATTAATTTATTAATTTTATTAATTTATTAATTTATTAATTTATTAATTTATTAATTTATTAATTTATTAATTTATTAATTTATTAATTTATTAATTTATTAATTTATTAATTTATTAATTTATTAATTTATTAATTTATTAATTTATTAATTTATTAATTTATTAATTTATTAATTTATTAATTATTAATTTATTAATTTATTAATTTATTAATTTATTAATTTATTAATTTATTAATTTATTAATTTATTAATTTATTAATTTATTAATTTATTAATTTATTAATTTATTAATTTATTAATTTATTAATTTATTAATTTATTAATTTATTAATTTATTAATTTATTAATTTATTAATTTATTAATTTATTAATTTATTAATTTATTAATTTATTAATTTATTAATTTATTAATTTATTAATTTATTAATTTATTAATTTATTAATTTATTAATTTATTAATTTATTAATTTATTAATTTATTAATTTATTAATTTATTAATTTATTAATTTATTAATTTATAATTTATTAATTTATTAATTTATTAATTTATTAATTTATTAATTTATTAATTTATTAATTTATTAATTTATTAATTTATTAATTTATTAATTTATTAATTTATTAATTTATTAATTTATTAATTTATTAATTTATTAATTTATTAATTTATTAATTTATTAATTTATTAATTTATTAATTATTAATTTAATTTATTAATTTATTAATTTATTAATTTATTAATTTATTAATTTATTAATTTGTTAATTTATTAATTTATTAATTTATTAATTTATTATTTGTTATTAATTTATTATTGTTATTAATTTATTAATTTATTAATTTATTAATTTATTAATTTATTAATTTATTAATTTATTAATTTATTAATTTATTAATTTATTAATTTATTAATTTATTAATTTATTAATTTATTAATTTATTAATTTATTAATTTATTAATTTATTAATTTATTAATTTATTAATTTATTAATTTATTAATTTATTAATTTATTAATTTATTCAATATTGCCCTTAGGCGATTTGGTCGGTTTTCCCATTTTGAGTTTTCCCAAACATTATCGTACCACCTTCCTATTAGGAAGCTCCCGAAATTACCGTACAACAAGCAACTGTTGAAACAAATAAAAATAAATCAACATCGGAAATAAATCTTCAGTATCCTATACACCTTCAACAATGAACAGTTCAAATCGCCCAAAATCAAAAATTCCTATCGCCCAGACGAGAAAAAGTTTTGAGAGATCCTTGCTGGTCAAACGTGATAGTTCGGTGGATTTAAAGAAAATCTTCGCTGAAAATACCGACGAGTTTTGTCAACATTCGACGCTGCACGGTCTCAAATATGTTGTCGATGAACATTTGTATCCTGCAGAAAGGATATTTTTTGGTTTATCATTCGTGGTTGTCGTCTTGCTGTCGATATTCTTTATAAGAGACGTCTACTGGAAGTGGCGTTCAACACCCGTTATTGTGGGCATTAGTCCCGATCCGAGTTTTATTATAAATGAACCATTTCCGGCTGTGACGTTGTGTAATTTAAATCAGGCCTCTAAGAAGAAAGCGATGCAGTTTAAGGAGTAAGTGCCGTCATCTTGTACGGAAGAGATGAAGGGACGTGTAAGATTGGATTGTTTGATTGAGTATTGTGGGTGTTCTTTTCTAGAGATTCCAGTGAATATGCCATGTTGCAATTGCTATGTAAACGTGAGGTCAACATGACCATAGCCTCAGGAATCAATTGGAATTTATTCGAAGAGTTTATTGTGAATGTAAGTATGTGGGGTGTTTAGTGAAAAATTGTTGAGAAATAAGGATTAATGGCAGGATTGTCAGATTGGTATGGATACAAAATCCTTATAGGACGTAAGTGAAATATACAAACATTTCTATGCAAGAAGATGAAAAACGAAATGTCTACTTCTATCTGAATAGTTCAGTCATATTTTTTTGTATATCATGCACTTGGTCATTTCACAGATATCCCAACCTTGCGAAGAGATGATAATTGGCTGCAACTATGGTGCATTGGATTACAACTGCCGGGATATTTTTCGCACGATTGTGACCGATGAAGGGTTATGTTGTGTTTTCAATAAACTGGATCCAAAGTTTATGTACAAGAAGAAGTAAGTCCACAAATTGTCCAGCTAATATACAGAGGGTGTTCCTGAATGCATGCAAGATTTCGATTTCGCCTCATTTGTGAAGTATATGTGTAAAGAATATAGCTCGGGATTATTAAAACTGTAAAGTAAGTGTAAGGATACAGCTCAGGATTATTAAAATTAGAAAGCCACGCGAGGTAGTATTTTATTGAAAATATTTAAAAAGTCATCATTATTTTCACAAAATACCATAGAATTCGGTCGTCAGATGACTTTGAATGTCATGGCGGATAACAAGTTGAGCTCAGACTGAAAGAAACCTGTACGTTAGAGTGCCTCCTCAGCTAATTAAAATAGTTGAACATATTTTGAATGGATATAAAAATATACATACTTTTTGAATGGATATAAAAGACAATATGGGTAGGGAAAAATTCACTAGCAGAAATGACATTTTAGACAAATGGTCTTCGTTTGTGGCTAACGCTATTTTGTTTGCGGCAAACATATCACATCTATTAGTAAAGATTAGGTTGTAAGTGATTATCCTTAGTTGAGAATACAACCAACGAGTTCGTTTGGGGTCTACTGAATTCGGTCCATTGTGATTCCCATTAGTAGAAGGTATAGAAGAGGGGTTAAATCAGAAGAGGAAGTAGAGGAGGTAAAACTAAGTGATGATTTATGAGCGAAGAGAGAGAGAGAAAAGTGGGGTTGTTTCGTATTGTTCTCAATAGTTCTTGTTGACTCCATTATACCAGGAGGATTTCTCAATAATAAGAGCATCTGATAAATTGCTAAGACGTAAGACTATGTGATGGTAGATGAGAGAAGAGAGAGATGTGAGGTTATTTCGTATTGTTCTCAATCATTCTTGCAGGTTCTATTGTAGCAGGAGGATCTATAATATTATTTAATAGGAGTTTCTAAGGTCATCGAAGTCCGTGCTCAACTTTTTCATCTAAACAGCTTCGACTGAAGTCGTAGGATGGAAGTTCCATATGTGCGACCATGAGGTCTAGCACGCAGAGTCAAGTGATGACCCACGGTGTCTAATCTATGCGAATGATATCTAATAACCCACTTTCGAATCAAGAAGCGACCCACTATTTCCTGATTTTTCATTATAGAAGGCAAGTGAACGTTAACGTTCGACATCGTGGGTGTAAGTAAGTAAGTGTACTTTTGTCGAGGGAAATCAGTCTTTTGGTTCATGTCACATCAATGAGATCCAGCAATTCCGCACTGATTTCCACATCGACCTGGTTTATGTTGCCCCTGTTCCTCGACGTAATTTGCCAAATTTCTACGAACGGAATGTTTTCCAGTGTCGCGGTTTCTTCTAGAGCACTGGAGCCTAACATGCAGGCACACTCGTCTACTAGTTCGTTGCCATGGATATTGCTGTCCTGGTACCCATCAGAACGTGATGCCATGCGCTTGACTCTGGGCTAACGAGTGCAACGTGATTTTCTAACTCTAAGACCTTGAGAGCTGCCCTGCTGTCGATATAGTTTTTGAAATTAGTCGGAGGTATATAATCTGTTTTGCGGCAATGTTAATGACCTATATATCTGCCAGGAAGAACATAGATTTATCAAAGAGTATGGTGGAGATTTTCAGATACAGGGACTCAGAGTATAGACCCGGTCAGTATCCTTTTCCATTTTTGAGCCATCGGTGAAGATTGAGACTTCATTAGGTTCCATGACACTGCCTGGTGACAATTTTTGATGTTAATTGTTGTTACTTTAAAGTTTTACTTTGTCATGTGATCCCATTTGTACCTGAAAGATATACTAGATTATCTAAGTCAGAGGACCGTCTTCGATATGTATCTATATTTATTCCGTTCATTTCAATGTGGACCATAGGCCGCACCTTATGAATATATCCATGGGTTGTAGGTTCAGCATCGCCTCCAATGCAAGTTGGAGACTAGATTTTATAGCGCCCGTTAGGCCAACACATAAAAGTCTGTGACTTTGGCCGGGTGTGAGAAATGTGATTTCTTCTGTACCGGCAGTGTGCCCTCTTTTCCCTTTCCACCATATTCCTTTTCCAGGACATCTTGGAGTCTAGGATGATGCCTATCTACATCGTCTCTTTCGATATTTATAGTACCTACTCCTGTAGCATAGTGAGGTGGAAGCTAGTATCTCCTTATAAGGAGGGCGGGTCTTCGCTAGGAGGGAATAGGTTTATGTAAAACTGTTTTATATGTTTGTCGCATTAAATTTATGGTCAACACAAACTACCCAAAAACGTTTAGAAGTAACAGAAAACGTTTCTGTCCAACGGTCTTTTTAGTTTGTTGCATTTAGATACAGCCCAATTTATAAGAGTGATCTACACTGAAAGAATATTCTTCATAATATTTATGATTTTATCTTAACCTTAGTGAAAATTTTCATTAAGAAATCGCGAAAGAAACACTTCATGTATGAAACATGTTTCATAAAGCACAAATCAATGAAAATGGTTATAGAATTTATGAAACATTTCTTAGAAACTATGAAATGCAGTTATTCATTCGATGCACTTTTGTCATACAAGTTCCTTATTTTAATTTTGATTTATGAAATATGAAATGTTTATGAAGAAATTGTATGAAAAATTGCATTTTATTTATGATTTCTTCATACATATTAAGAAAAAAATCACTAAATTTATGAAATCGCTTCATAAATATTATTAAGGAAAATTCTTCAGTGTAGAAACATCTAAGGTGAAAGTGGGTAATGTCCATGCTTTGATTTAGACTGCATCCGGATTTTACATATCAGTGCTCTAGAAGCAACGTATTGCAACCGGATATTTTATAAATTACAACACCATGTTATATTTGACCTGGGGATATATACATGTTGGGGAATTGGAATATGTCCGTCCATTTTTTGATACAGCCCATGGCCCACCTTATTTCACGTTAGATAATATCATGAATGGACATAAATTACTGTAGTCAATAAAGACCCTGGTTTTGAAATAGGGTCCAGACAGACATGGCTGAGAGAGAATAAGAAATCGAGAAACGGAATTGGTGCAAACATATTTTGGGTCTTAAGTTACTGCTTCAATACTTCCTAACGTCTCATACTCTGTGGAGTGAAGGTATAAAAATCGCCAGCATTAATTCTCATATTTATGTTTATGCTTCGTTAATCGACAAAATTGTCGCATTTAAAATTCAGAAAATCAAAAGTGATTGCTGAGAAACAAATGTTCGTTGGACGATCCCACAAACAATCGTAAATGTTAGTCAATACGACTTGAGTCGTATAATTTTACATTTTGGTGACCAGAAATGGCCGTCCAGATTCCGGACTTTGGGGTTTCTATGGTATTTTTTCAAGTCCAATTTTTTAAGAATGAAATTAGATCAACGAAACGATAAAAATCCTGAGGTTATTTATTTATTCCATAAAAAATTAATTAATTATCAAATGTAGTTCCATTATGGGACACCCTTTTGTTTAAGTAAAACATTAACCTATTTCGCACAGTGTAGCCAAACAACATCTGTTAACGTACAGCGATGACGCCGTTGGGGTAAATTGGGATCCTGAAAATGGCTACCCGGCCAATTTGCCCGTTAAATTCTATCCACGCACTGCGCTCGGTACTGGCCAGACTTTGGGCTTAAGTCTCACTTTCGACATCGATCTGAATGACTACTACTGTTCATCGGCTACCAGTGTGGGTCTCAAAATGGCGCTGCATAGTCCGGCCGAGGTGCCGCACGTTAGAGAAATCGGCACTCTACTGCCGGCGGGCAGTGAAACGAAAATCCGTATTCGCCCCGATAAGACAGAGGCGGCAAAAAATTTGAAATCCATCGACAAGAAATATCGCCAGTGCTTGTTCAACGGCGAGGAACAATTGAAATATTTCTCGTATTATAATCGACGCAATTGTGAAATGGAATGTCATGCACGACAACTGTTGACCCACTGCCAATGTTTGTCCTACTACATGCCAAAGATTGAGAGTACGGCGCGTATATGTGGGATATTGGATGCACCCTGTATCGATAGGGTCATACAGAATACAATGAACAAATCGAGGGCCGTTTTGGAAGACTGTCAACACGTCTGCTTCCCGAGTTGTTTTGATTTGAATTTTTACAGCGATTTCTTTTCCGCACCCATATCGCACCGGGGATTTGAGGTGGCCAATAAGTTCGTGAAAAATGTGAGCAGTGAATATGCGGAGAAGAATATGGCCGTGGTCCACTTTTACTTTACGGATAATACATTTCGCAGCACGAAGCAAACGGAGTTTGTGGGCATTACGGATTTTTTGTGTGAGTGAATGATGAAGGTTTGGATTTTTTTTGAAACTGAAATTTTTGAATTTTTTATTTCATTCCAGCCAGTGTTGGTGGTCTAATGGGTCTGTTTATGGGCTTCAGCTTCATTTCGATTGCGGAATTCATCTATTACGCGCTATTGCGCCCCTACCATAAAGTCAAAAGGCACGAACGAGTCAATCAGTCGAACACTAATGCGAAGTCAAATCGAAATTATCCGATACGTTTCGTTAGTCCCCCGAAGAAGCCGTTGTACTACATTCCAGAGCATTTGGTGACTTCAACAAAATTACAACTCTTTCCACCACAACAGTCGATGGGACTTGATGGCCGTTACAGCGAACAAGTTGGCCAGTTGTTAAAGGATAGCAGCGAAAAAAGGATAAATAACCAAGAAGTAAATAAACAAACACCAAATGTTTATTTTCAGTAGCCGAATCAAATCAAAACTAAACTCTGTTATTGTTGCATAAACACTATATTGTGTTTCCGTCTTTATTTGTTGTTGATTTCCGTTTCAATTAAATAAATTAAATCTTACATTTCCCCTATGTAGGTATATAAAGTATTGATTCTTTTCGTGAAAGTCGTTAAAGTATTTCCAAGTGTTCCGCTGTTAACAGCTTTATTTGAAAATAAAGAAAAGTGCCCAAAGGTTTTCGGTTAACATGTTCTTTTGGGGAAAATTAAAAAAATGTTGGATTTTTAGAGAATATTATAAAGATTTGAATCTAAGAGAGATTTTCTCCCAAAATACCAAAGAATTTTGCCGTCAGACGACTCTGCATGGCATGAAATATGTGGCGGATAGCAAGCTGAGACCGAGCGAAAGGTAAGAAGGCACAATGTTATCAGATCTAAAAATAAAAATTGTTCGTTTCGCGTTTTTTCTACGTCTAGATCTTTAAGTTGAAATAAAAAAAATATTGCATAATTTCGAACTAACAATTTAATTTACTAGAAATATAACTTTATTCCATGAGTGCTTGTATGTATCACGGCTGGCTCGGATGTGGCGCTTTATGGAAGTCAACTTTTCGACTATCATTTCAAACAATTGGGGCCGTACCAGGGGTGGGATAGTACACGACATTTCGATATGCTAGAACCCCTAATTTAGTAAGGTTCGGAAAAATGTACATGAGCCAAAAATGGGGGTTGGTGGGGTGTAAGTGTAAGTTGTCTCTCATCGGGGTAAAAACTTGGAAAAGGGTAATAATGCATAAAAATTTACCCCTGGGGGTAAATGCAAGACCGACCGCCATTATAATTCCTTCCCCAACATATTTTTCGAACACGCCAACCTCCGTAACTCTTCCCTCCCTAATTCTTTTCCAAACACACTCATATCCCCACTCCGTAATGAGGAGTGGGTATATGCCACCTATTACCACTGCTTAAAGGGAAAAATTGATAGATATGCTTAAGGGACCCCTATACAAAAGCATAAAATTTGGTCCCACCGCTCTAGGGTAGTGAACGGTTATCAAGGGCGACAATCGATTCTCGATTCCTCGATCAACTATTTTTCAATCCGATTCTTCGAATCGAAGAATCGGACCCAAGAATCGATTATTAATCGGAATCGGTTAAAATGTTCAACCGTAGAATAAAATTCCACATTTTAGTTTGTATTTAAATCTAAAATATATATATATGAAATTAACAGCATATTTTTTATGTGTCTCCGTTTCATTCAAAATAATTCTTTTTTATTGATGTTGTCGAACCATTCGTTCGTAATCTTTGTTCTTAATAAATCTATTTTCTTTGTTTATGTTTATCTCAGACTAAAAAGTTATATGAATTATGTTATATGAATATGTTATGGTATTTAATCCGCTTCCAGACCCGTGCGATTGCGGTGCAACAATCTGATGCAGCGATTCATTTTATGTACCAAAACATTTTTCAATGTAAAACACTCATTGTTTTTTATAAATTACTAGTATTTTGTACCCGGCGTTGCACGGGTTCATTTTTTCCTATTCTCCTACTTCGTATGCTTTGGAAGATAAAATGAGTAATTTTTGATAGTTTGAAAATATTTTTTGTATGGGAGGTACCACCACCTTTGTCCTATCATGACCTAGTATATCCAGGAACCATCCTCTGTCCAGAAGTTAGATACAGTAAAATTTTCAGACCAATTGGTCCACCGGTTTGGCGTCCTATACGCAACCTACAGTCATATACACACACATTGATTTTTATATATATAGATTGTGAATATGATACTAGAGTAGCCGAACAAGTACTTTACTCCACTTGAAAAAAATTTAAAATTTAATAGTTATGTTAAAATTCAAACTTGAAAAAAATATTCATATTTAAATTCGCATTCAAAATTTAAAATATTTCAAAAAATGTGCACTTACATAAAATTTTTTATTTAAAAAATATTACTTTAAATAGTAAAAAATATAGTTTAAAAATAGTCCGTCTGCCTGCACACTCTTCCATGAAGAGTTTTTTGTTAAAGTCTTATAATGATTGCAAATCGCAAAAAAATTATGTTTTTACAAATTTGGTATATGGCTTCAGTCTTTCATGTTGAAATTAAATTTTAAATATAAAGTATATATTTACAACATATTACTTAAGAAATTATTCTTTAAGTAGTAAAGTAATTTAAGAAAATCATATAGTTTGAAAATAGTCCGTTTGCTTACAGACTCACTGACCGTGTTTTTAGGTCCGCTATTCAAGCACCGAGGATTTCGATCAAGTTTTGTGAAATATTTCTTTAAAATTTAACCTTTCTAAGAAGAAACTTGCAAACAATAATTTGAAAAAATCAATTCCAATGATGGATTAGTGAAATGCGAATTTGGCGACGATGGATGTATGCAAATCTTGATATATCAATAATTACCTAACATTCACGAAATATTGTATTGATCGTAGACATTGGTAACAAAATCGACTGAATTTATTCACCGAATTTTTAGTATATGTCTATATACGTTATCTGTTGATTGATTTTTTAGGATGAAGCCGATCGGAATACTTAAAAGTGGTTTGAGTTCGATTATTAACATATTTCACGAAATATAAATAATATTTCATTCCAAATTTAAAATTAGAAATTTATCTACAAAAATCAATTCTGTATCAAAATATTTCTGTAACACTTTTTCCATTTTGTGGACATTTCAAATGCTTTGAGGTGCTTCAACAAAAAAGTTCCTAACTTTTATATACTTTTAACTTTTTATAATAATTCACACTTCATTTTTTATCAACTTTAAATTTTTCTTTTAAATTTCACAACTTATTACCGCCAAAAGTACAAAATTTCGATTCTGAAGCGTCGATAATCGATTCCAGTATAAAGTTGGACGCGTGTAATCGATTCCAAAATAATCGATTAATGAACCTCCAAAATCGATTCTCGATTAGAATCGGAATCGATTTACCAGTCACTACTCTAGGGGAGTCAAATGTACAAAATGTTGGCATGTATTAATGCATGCTGTTGACAAGACGATTTGTCCTTCAAGGCATCCAAATGATGAGTGAAGGTATAGTTGGGGTTATATATATTACAATTATAATCATTTATTGGAGGATTTTCTTATAAATCGGAAACAGCAGCTAAATCGTTAAAGTCATCGAAGAGTCTGCACCCCAAGTAGGCAAGACGATACTCTTAAAGTCCTTTACAAGAATATAGCAGGTGCTGCACTGATTCCTCCTCTCCTTCATTTACCACGTTCAGAATCGCGGTTTCTATTTGTGCATTGGAGCCTAACCTGAAGCACTTATCTGCCTTGGATATTGCAATGTAGAGGTACCCAGTTGAAATATAAGATATTTTGCCAAATTTTAAAAAGATCTGTTGAAATATGTGGTTTATAGAGCAGAAAAGGTAATCTGAAGCGATCTGACTCACATTCACCATAGATGTTTCTAGTTGACATATAACTATAATTTGAAGAAAGGAATATAAAAAAAGAAAGGAAAAAGTCAAATCGAAATTTATATGGGAGCTATATCAACATTTGAACAGATCTAACCCATTTTTTCCACAGATATTTCTAGTTCAATAATAAGGTACTGTGCTAACTAATCTAACTAGATTTTACCATATGTTTTTATATCCTCCACCTCCAGAATGGGGGTATACTAACTTTGTCATTCCGTTTGTAACACCTTGAAATATCGACCTGAGACCCTATAAAGTATATATATTCTTGATCGTCATAAAATTCTAAGGCGATCTAGCCATGTCCGTCCGTCCGTCCGTCTGTTGAAAGCACGCTAGCATCTAAACGAAAGGAGCTAGAACGTTCAAATTTTCCATAAATGCGTCTTATAGTCGTAGATCGGTTGGGATTGAAATGGGGCGATATCGGCCCAAAGGGAAAAATTTTTCCATCACAAGCACTAAAAATACCCATAATAAACCCTAATATTTTAGCGTATTTAAGCATGTTTTTTGAATATGTCTGTTTATATTTGCTTGATATTTGGTATGCGCATTCACCTTGTAGCAAAAATGTGCACCATAAAGTGATTCTTATTTGTAGGGGGTGAAATGGGGCAAAAAAGGGATAAAAATGGTACATATTAAACGACAGCAGCTAGAAACACGAAATTCGGTGTGTACATTCCTCTAATTGAGTAGATACATAATATAAAAGAATTTTTTTCCAAATTCGTACTTTTAAGGGGTAAAATAGGAATAGAGGGATAAAAATGGTTCCAACCAAACGGCTGTACCTAGAATAATGAAATTCGGTGTATACATTCTTCTGATTGCGTAGACACGTAAAATAAACGGATTTTTCGAAATTCGTAATTTTTGGGGTTAAAATGGAAAAAGGGGATAAAAATAGTGCCACCAAATGACCGCAGCTAAAGTCATGAAATTCGGAGTATACATTCCTCTGACTGCATAGACACGAAAAATAAAAAGTTGTTCCCAAATTCGTACTTTGAAGGGATACAATGGGTACAGAGGGATAAAAATAGTACCAACTAAACAACTACAGCTAGAATGATGAAATTCGGTGTAAACATCGCTCTATTTGCGTAGACACGTACAATGAAGAGATTTTAGAAAGTCGTACTCTTAAGGGGGTAAAATGGGAGAAGGGGATAAACATGGTACCAACCAAATGGCACCAGCTAGAATCATGGAATTCGGTGTAGACATTCCTCTGACTGCATAGACACGCAAAATAAAAAGATGATTCCAAACTCGTACTTTTTACTTTTACGGCAAAAATTGGTTGAATCATGAAGTTAGGTTATTTTGCACTATGTACGTGAGATAATGGAGTTTCAAAATTTGTACTTTTGAGTTTAAAATAGAATGGAAATGCAACCACTATCCACCAATATTTATGGCATTTAAGCTTTTTGAAAATAAAAATAAGAATATTTTTTTTAATTAACTTGAAGTATTATTTCGATATGTAAACGTATTGGTAGGCTTGCCTTATAAGCGTGGTTTGAAATAATAAAAATTTTATAATTATTTATAAAATTATTTTTGCAATATTTGTTTTGGTTTGGCTATATTAAAAAAATATATTTTCCTGTAATATTATTGCACTTCTACGAAAATCGACAGCCTCTGTGGAATGCAATCCATGGTGGAGGGTATATAAAGTTCGGCCCGGCCGAACTTAACGCCTTTTTACTTGTTCTAGTTGAAATATACGATATTTTGCCAAATTTGAAAAAGTTCTGTTAAAATATGTGGTTTATAGAGCAGAAAAAGGTAAATAGAGAGAGAAATTTGTATGGGAGCTATATATAATATATTTAACACGTATTTATAATTTTCTTTGCTTGAGAGTTAGACTGCCCTATTACCTTAGATATTACCTAGTACTTAGAAAGTAATACCATTGTTCTCAGTACCTTAATATACACGAATTTTCTTAATATCTCTGCCATCTAGATGTTTCTTTGGTTTTTCCATCGTAACCGTCATCGTTGCAGTCATCTACTTGATAGCGAATGTCTATAACAAATGGTCGACGACACCGGTTATTGTGGGCATTAATCCAGAGCCGACCTTTATCGCCAACGAACCATTTCCGGCAGTGACAATATGTAATTTGAATCAGGCTTTAAAATCGGTCGCAATGAAATTTTCAGAGTAAGTAAATGAATTGTATAAAATACAGTGAAATCTGTCTGTGAGAGAATCCTGTCCTATCTTGAGAATCTCTGCTGCAAATTTTCGATATTGTCCGACAATCATTCCGAATAAATCTAGATGGTATCGCCAAAATATCGCATGGAAGATAAAAATGGGATATCTCCAGATAAGCGCCTAGAATATAAATTAAAATTTTTTCAATAAAAATTTACAATTAAAATACAATAGCAACATACATAAATGACAATAAAACGTATAACTATTATTTAATGAAAATTTAAATTTCAGTATCTGTTCCTTGTTTGTTGAATTTTTGGTTCATCATTTCAAGTTATTTCTATGTATTCACAGAAATTCCACTGAATATACAACGATGCAATTGCTATGCAAACGCGATGTTAACTCGACTGTGGTAAAATCCATCACAAATTGGAATTATGTGGAGAATTTTATCGTCAATGTAGGTTGAACCTCAGACCTCTTGTTTAGAGTGTTATTTGTAATAATAGTCAAATAAATGTATGTTCTTGACTAGATATCTCAACCTTGCGAGGATATGTTCATCGATTGCCGCTTCGGTGGCAAGATTTATAATTGCAGCCGTTTATTTGTGCCATTGGTTACCGACGAAGGATTCTGTTGCATTTTCAATATGTTGCACCCGAAATATATGTATGTCAATCAGTAAGTATTTTTATGAGGTCGAAATTTTTAAACTTTTTTAAATTTTAATTTAATATTGCTCCATCGCCTTTTATTTCCAGCACTCCACTGACTCATCTTAACATTTCGAGGAGAAGCAACCACACAGAAATAGATTGGTATTCAGAGGTGGGATATGCCCACAAATTACCGTATCTATACTATCCCAGTAAAATTCCCGGTGTAGGAGAGTCTTTGGGCCTTTCGGTGGTTCTCGACGTACAAGAGGACAAATACTATTGTTCGTCGTCCAACAGTATAGGCTTCAAGTTTTCCCTGCACAGTCCCAACGAATCACCGAATGTCCATGAGACAGGCGTTTTCATAGAACCCGGCAAGGAGACCAAGCTACGCATCCGACCCGAAAAGACCGAATCAGATCTTAAGCTCCGAGGTATTCATAAGAAATTTCGCCAATGCCTCTTTCACAACGAGGGCAGGTTGAAGTTTTATGCTCACTACACTCAGCGCAATTGTGAGATGGAATGCGTGGCCAAGATGTCGCTGAAGTATTGCGGTTGCATTAGTTTCTTCATGCCGAAGATTCACAACAACGCCACGGTGTGCAGCATTAAACAGGCCAAATGTGAGAAGGCCGTACGTTTGGGTACGTACAACAGTAGCACGGCGTGTTTTGATGATTGCCTGCCGGGTTGCTTTGAGATGAACTACCATGCGGATGCCTTCTCGACGAAGCTGGCTCATACCGGTTTGGTTATAGGCGCTAGGAATGTGGGATCGAGAACTCGCTCATATATTGTGCAGAATGTGGCCGTGGTCCATATGTTTTTCAAGGACAACTCGTTCAGAAGCAATAAACAAACGGAGTTTATTGACGTTTCGGATTTTCTATGTGAGTTCAATTTATTGATAGGGAGTTTCGCGATGAAGGCTCGCGCACACCGAACTATGTTATCTGTCAGGCCCGTGCGCAGGATTTTCCCCTGGGGGGTTTTCACCTACACTCATAAAAAGTTAACCCTATAATGAGTTAAAATTAACTAAAATTTAGGAAACCAAGTACATTTTTACTAAATATAAGTATAATTTTGCTAATCTAAGTAAATTTTTCCTAAAACCAAGTAATTTTTTACTAAATTTATGCAAAATTTTCCTAAAACTAAGTAAATTTTCAAACTTTTTTTTGGAAAATTTTATTTTATACAAGGAAAAAAAGGTGAAATTAAAATAAGTTAATTTTAACTAAAAAAAATCAAACAAATAGTTTTGCTTCAGAGTATGCAAAACTGATACAAAAAATGACAAAATGAAATATTTCTCAAAAGTTGCATGATACCTCTGACATAAGGAGTTGAGCTATTACGCCATGATTGTTGCGAAGGCAAGATAGGCGCCTTCGCAGTGGTTGTTTAGAATAATTCAGAAAGTATTTAAGAAATAAGTCTCTGCAAACGAATGAGAATTGCTTCTTAGATTAATATTAAAGAATTTTTTAAACAATTTCAAATGTTTTTTTATGTTCATTATTACTTATATGTATGAAGAACTCGGCATAATTTTCAGTAAACATTTTAACTTCATTTTTAGGAAAAAACACATTTTTAAGTTAAAATTTAATAAATGGAATTTTTTCCATACAAAAAATTTCAGATTTTTTTCTCACTTAAAACCTTGGAAATATTCTTTCAAATAAGTTTGAATTTACTCAATTGTAAGAATTTTTTATTAGATCCAAAGAAATGTTTTTAAGTAAATCTACTACCCTTTTTCTAGCAAATGAACTATTTACTATGGCTTTGAAAGAAGGAAACTTTACTCATACTTAGTTAATTTTCCAACTTTTTAGGAAATTTTTACTGGAGCGTTTGGAAACACCTCATATTTTATTGCCAGGATCTTCGAGAAATTTTTTTTATACATTCGTGCGACAGACATCGTCACTCAAAGGAATATGTCAGTAAAAGAAAGCAGAAAGCCTACTGAAAGATCAGATTTTCTGCTGTTAAAAAAGAGACAGCAGATTTGTATCTGCTGTTTGCTGTTTACCATCTTCGAGCTAAACTCGCTTATGAACGCTTATCTTTTTGTATTTTAATTAACAACAGCCAATTTTAGCAGACTGCAAACTCTTTAGCAGTGTGAATGGTGATGTAAGATTGCAGAAAACTGCTGTTACGCAAAAAAAAAACAGCTGTAATAGCAGATAAGTGTCTGCTGATAGGCAGCAGACAATCGCTGCTTTTATTAACAGACTTGTTCTCTAAGTGTAGAACTTTTGTTTAAATATTTGCTTGAAATTACATACATACATATCGAGGGCTTATATTCAAAGGTGGCTATGAACAAAAACATAACTTTTCAGGAGAGCGAAAAAACTGATTTTCTCCTTAATTTGAAGAGAAATTATTAATCATTCTTCAACAGTTTAACCTAAAAAGGATTACTAATTGCAACGATTAAAAAGTTTTCGAAAATTCCTATTATTCATAACCACTTTTGTATATTTAAAATTGAGCACTATGAATGTTGAAATAAGCACATAGCCATTTATGTCCAAATATATAAATAAGATTTATTATAAACTCCACAACTTTTTTCATGAAATCTTGGCAATGTCGTATAGAAAACGCATTTTCTGTGATGTACACAGCGGATTTAAAGATTCCAGCTTCATCCGTCAGATTGGTACCATTTTTATCCCTTTTACCAAATTTTTTACAAAAAGTGCATATTGCGGTAGGGCATGGTAAACAAAAAATACAAATTGGATATTTTTTTGTTTTATGATTTTCTCGCGATCTAGCCAACGGATCCTACTGAATTTTTGTTTATGTATTAAGAACCAATTTCGCTTGTAACATATATGTCGCCAGTCGCGAAAATCGCTACAACTGATGAAAAATCCAAAATTCGCAGTTGCAAATCCTTATATTTTAACTTTCTTCATTCATCATTCTGAAACTTTTCATACACAAATATTCCCCATGAAGTCAGCAATCACATGCCAAAGAAATATTTTGGTATTCTCAATATAATAAAAAGTTACGCCGATTTTTTTAAATATATTTTTCACAATTTTTGACTTTACAGCCACCATTTTTCCTTTTTTTTAGTTTGATAACTGGGGAATTAAAATGCTATTAACGCGAAATGATGGAATTTGATAGTACGACATGCCCTAAATCTAGAAAAATATTTTAAACAAAATCCTTGTAGCGAATTATAACCTTCGGTTTTATGCCGCTCCATTGTTGAACTATTTTATTGACAGATGACATCAAAATCTGAGAATAGTTTGGCATCAAAAACTCATTTTCGAGAAAATGGTTCATAGCCACTTTTTCTATGATAAATGCAGAAAATTGGATATGCTTTTTGACAAAGTATGGGTCTAAATAGGATGCCTAAAGAGTTTTGGTGTTTTTAATTTATATAGGACATGAGTAACAGGATATTTACTCAAAATCTTTATATTACGATATTTGACATAAGTGATAAATATAACAAAAATTTTAGTAAGTTAAAACTCATTTCTTATTGTTTCGCAACTTTAAAGCAGATTTTAAAATAGAGACCTACACGCAGAAAAAAATGCATTTCGTAGAAACGAAATTTTAGACACGTGAACATCGTTTTTGAGTTTCTTTTGTGGGAAAAATTAGTTTGTTTACGGTAAACATGTCATCAGTTGTTGTAAATGAACAAAGAGAAATAAGTTTATGTAAAGGGTGATTTTTTAAGAGCTTGATAACTTTTTTTTAAAAAAAAACGCATAAAATTTGCAAAATCTCATCGGTTCTTTATTTGAAACGTTAGATTGGTCCATGACATTTACTTTTTGAAGATAATTTCATTTAAATGTTGACCGCGGCTGCGTCTTAGGTGGTCCATCCGCTTAGTCCAATTTTGGCATTTCCACGTTTTTGAGTAACAGAGACCCAATTGGTGCGAACGGCGACGAATCGAAAATTGGTGGTCATCATTAACACTGGCCGATACAGCTGCGATATTTTCTTCAGTTCGCACTCTACGTAAGCGTGTTGGTGGTTTAATGTCCAACAATGTAAATTTGGTGCGAAATTTAGTCACAATAGCCCGAATAGCCGCTTCAGTGGGTCGATTAAACTGACCATAAAATGGAAGCGCGCAATGAACTTTCTTAACAGAGCACGCATTTTGATAATAAAATTCAATAATTTGCAAGCGTTGTTCGTTTGTAAGATGATTCATGATGAAATGTCAAAGCATACTGAGCATCTTTCTCTTTGACACCATGTCTGAAATCCCACGTGATCTGTCAAATACTAATGCATGAAAATCCTAACCTCAAAAAAATCACTCTTTATATCAACCAATTTTCTTCGTTTGTCGAAATGGATTTGTATTATAATTGCAAACTCCCAAAACATTGGAAGTAATAGAAACCGTTGTTGTTGCATCTGTGATGAAAATAGGACACATCGGTTCAGATTTAGATACAGTTCCATAAAAATGTCCAATCGCAAATGTTACATCTTAGCGCTCTACAAGCATCAAGCTAATTACTTTCTTTTATTAAGAATATTTTAGATTTCATTATGATATCATAGTGATTCTTATCTACTCTGTTTTTAAATTACTAAACGATTTTGTTATTAAATGTCCAAACTTTTATTGGAGTACACAATTAAAAGTTCATAAGATATAGCTCTAGTCGAATGTTAAGAAGTGGTATCGGTTAATAAAAATGAAAACTTTCCGAACAATTTGGTGTCCAATAGCGAAATTAGCATTACACAATCTTGAAATTGGCACAATTCGTTTAGTTTGTTTGTATTTTTCATAACCTTTGTCCGAAATTCCACGATTTTTTATGTAGTTTTCGTGTTTTCATGATTTTACTGCAAAATTACCAAGTCAGACGAGTTATTTTAAAAAATACCTTAAAAATTCTATATTTTATTGCTTCACAAATTTTAGAAGGATTTAAAAATTATATGTTCGAAATCTCTCTGGGGGGGGGGGTTTGAACCCCCATTGCACGTCAATTTTCATGAATTTTATGGGCTGTCGAATCAGCTGTTCAAGAAAAAAACAATAAGAACGATGCGCGAGCCTAGAACGAAAGGCCGGTTTACACCCATAACGATTTAAGTTATAATAGGGCCTGTGTACACTATACTAAAATATTCCATGTCATTCTGAGAAAGATATTTCTCATTCATTGTTTGCAAATTTTGTTTAGTGTAAAGATCCCAAACCGTTCGCTCAATATCTGAGTGTAAACTAGCCTAAGCAGTTAATAATTATAACATTTTTCCTTTGCAGCAAGCGTTGGTGGCCTAATGGGTTTATTTCTTGGCTTCAGTTTCCTCTCCATTGCTGAATGTATCTACTATGCGATAATACGTCCTTGCCGTTCTGTACGACAGTATCACGAAACGATGGTTTTGGCAAAGGAAATACCGAAGATACGTTTGTATTCGTCAAAATCGAAATATAAGCGTGTCCTATTGAAGCCTCGTTACAAGAAGTTGTTCGCTTCGTCGAATGCCCCCGTCGATCCAAAACCATTGTTTGAGAAGAAAATAGCAGTTCCATATTCGATTGCCTATGGATTCGATGTTCCTATCGTGGAAGGAATTCAATATCCCTATTTGGAATAGAGTTTACAACAATCATACTAATCGAAGGAGAAAACAAAACTCAATCAGATGTTATCAAATACATATTGGAATTAACTGTTTATTTAAGTTTACTCTGGGTGACACCAAAACTCTAATTACATTAAATAATGTCACTAAATACAGAGAATAAATAAAGAAATTTTTAAATCCAAATTACCTTTTAATACAATTCAGATAGTATCAAATAATTTAATTTTAGTTTTTTTTTTTCAAAAATTTAAGGTGGATTTTTAATGTGGATTTGTGTTGAAACATCTAGAATCTATTTAGTCTTTGAATTCAAAGTTTTTTTAAATTTCTCGTCTGGTGTAATTTATCAGAAAATATCTCTTAAAAACACTATCTTTAAGATCAATGCACAATGTACTCGATGTATTAAAATTAGAAAATATATTTTATCTGATCTGCATGTAGAACAAAACACTTGTATATATTTATTTGATTATTATTTCAACGTCTGTTTATTACTTCGTCCCAATAGGAAAACTTACTTATTTTCAGTGGACTATTCACGCAAAACTGCACACTCAAAAAATATGGCGAAGATCGAACTGCATACTCAAATTGAGTCCATAAAATATTCTCAGTTGCAGTTAAAAGGAGTAAACTTTACACTTAATTTGAGGAAATTCAAATAGATTGGTATAGTATAGGATAGTACCTTCCGGTACTATACGAAGATGAAGGAGTCTGAAATGAAAGTGTTAAAACTTGCACAACATATTTCGTCACAGGGTCAAGCTGTCAGTGAGCTAATCGCTCCTGAAGACACCTCTAAAATTCATGGTTATCCCGACTAATTTTACTCTCAACTAGGGTATTATGTCTTTATGCATTTGTTTGTAAAATCTATTGCTTATTATACAGATCGGAGTAGAATCACTTTCTGAGTCGAATTAGCAATGTCCGTCTGTCTATCCGCCCGTCTTTAGTCTTTCCTTACTTCTTTTATTTTTTTGTCCAATTTTTTCTGAATTAATAGGTATACATTTTTATTCTTGTCTAAAATGAACGCTTCGGCGTCAATTTTCTTACGATGTTCAATATTTAGGCATCATTCGAAAGGTATTGACTGCAGCTATTTATTTTTATAAAATACTGCCAGCAAATGCGAATAAGTTTTGAGTTGTCAATATGAAACAAGTAAAAAGGCGTTAAGTTCAGTCGGGCCGAATCTTATATACCATCCACCACGGAGCCCATTCCACAGTATTACTGGGAACATTAGAGGCTGCCAACTTTACATAGAAGTGCACTACCATATTAGGAAAATTGTGATGCTTCATTATTATAATATTAATAGTCTTCTACAATATATAATATAATAAAACTTCAAATGGAATCAAAAATAAAACATTAGGCAGCAATCTTCAAAAATGTACCCTAATCAGCTAGAAACAATTTCACTCAAGCCCGATTTTCTCCATTTGCAAATTCTTGCTTCAAGCTACAGCCTTAATGTCTGTACCATTTTAATAGGAAAATTTCTAATATTGAAGATCCAATATGTTACCGACTGGAATATACTAACCTAATTTCATGATTTTAGCTATGACCGCTTGCTTGGTACCAGTTTCACTCTCTTTTCCATTTTGACCCTAGTCAGACGAGTGCTAAGACTGAATATCCTAATTCTAGATTTAGTCGCTTGCTTGGTGCCAAATTTAATCCCATTTAGATCTCGAAGGTACGAATATAGAATATATTTCTTTATTTTTCGCCTTTACGCAGTCAAAGAAATGTTCATTCATTAATATAGCTGCAGCCGTTTGGTTTGTACTATTTTCATCCCCATTTGCCCTATTTTCCGCCTAAAAGTAAAAAATTTCAAAAAAATCTTTTTGTTTTGAATCTTCACAGTCACATGAATGATTTCACAGAATTTCATGATTTCAATTTCAGCTCTTTGGTTGGTACCATTTTTATCTCTACTTTCCAATTGTTTCCCTTAAAAGTACGAATTTTGAAAATTCGTTCGGCTGCTAGCGGGTTTTCAACAGACAGACGGACATGGCTAGATCGTCTTAGAATTTTACCACGACCCAGAATATATATACTTTATGGAGTCTCTGATGAATATTAATATAATATACCCCCATCCTTAGGTGGTGGGTATAAAAAGACAAAAAATACTATAAATGTCCAATAATACGACCAATACGTTACTCGAAGACACCATTAAAAATTTATATTTAAAGGTCTATCAGGGGTCTATTACTTCAGAGAAAAATTATTCACAAAAGTGCGACATAAAAAATTACGAGAGAAATACATGGGGTATTATCAGGAGCGTTTAGATCACAGCGAGCTTGTTCTAGGGACGAAATATTATGTAAATCATCATTAAACAATCCAAACTTTATTTTCGTTGGTTGAATTGATAGTTGAATTTGTTTTTCTATTTGTATGGACCGCGACCCAGCCTAATGCATATCTGTTAACTCCACAGGTCTATCGTGGTCTATCATTATTATTACTCTACAAAAATACATAAGCCAACAAATGGGGAAATGGAAGTGTGCGCTCATTGTGGTTAAAGGTGAGGCAAAAGCGGTAAAATACACAAAAAGCACCAAAACTTAACTTTTTAATTCTTGTATGGGACATTGGTGATTGGGTATGTTCATTCGAAAAAATGTTTGGGAGAAAAAATTAATGGAAGTCGGTTTTACATTCAGCCTCTCAGGCAGTTTTGGGCTTTAGCGTATTTTTATCCCTTTTCACTTACCTTTGACTCCGATGAGCACTCACTTAAAGTAACATTATTTTTATACCCTCCACCTCCAGGATGGGGGTATATTCACTTTGTCGTTCCGTTTGTAACACCTTGAAATATTCATCGGAGACCCCATAAAGTATATATATTCTGGGTCGTGGTAAAATTCTAAGACGATATAGCCATGTCCGTCTGTCTGTCTGTTGAAAGCTCGATAGCGGCCGAACGAAATGAGCTAGGAGGTTCAAACTTTTCCTAAATGTGTCTTATGGTTGTAGATCGGTTAGGATTGAAAGTGGACGAAATCGGCCCAGAGGGAAAAATTTTTCCCTCACAAGGACTGAAAATACCCTAATATTTAGAGTATTTCAGCATGTTTTTGAACATATTAACTTGTATTTACTTGATATTTGCAATTCGCATTCCCTTTATAGCATTAAAGGGCACCATAGAGTGATTTTTATTTGTAGGGGGCGAAATGGGACAAAAAGGGATAAAAATGGTACCTATCAAACGACAACAGATAGAAACACGAAATTTGGAGTGTACATTCCTCTAATAGAGTAGATACATAATATAAAAGTATTTTTTCTAAATTCGTACTTTTAAGGGGTTAAATGGGGCTAGTGGGATAAAAATAGTACCAACCTAACGGCTGCACCTATAATAATGAAATTTTGGAGCAGAGGGATAAAAATAGTACCAACTAAACGAATACAGCTAGAATGGTGAAATTCAGTGTGTACATCCCTCTAATTGTGTAGATACGTAAAATAAGCATATTTTAGATAGTCGTACTCTTGAGGGGGCAAAATTGGAAAAAGGGGATAAAAATGGTACCAACAAAATGGCCGCTGATAGAATCATGGAATTCGGTGTATACATTCCTCTGACTGCTTTTACGACAAAAAATGGTAGAATCATGAAGTTGTCTTATACTGCGTACGTGAGAGATAAGGTATTTTCAAAATTTATACTTTTGAAATTAAAATAGGATGGAAATACCAACCAAACGACTGTAGCTGAAAATACACTCTCTATCCCCCAATATTTAGGGTATTTATGATTGCTCCCTTATATTTACTTTACGAATTGAAGTATTATTTCCATTATATATATAGTATACAAATATTGATAGCCTTGGTTTATTAATAAAATTTCTTATTTTCATACAGTTAAAATTTGTTGCGGACATTCCTCTTGTAGCTTGGAAGCACCACAAAAAATAAAAGTTTTAGCGGGCGAAATGGGACAAAATATGGCACCAATGATACGAAAACAGCTAGAATCATGAAATTCTGTATGTACATCCCTCGAAATGCATAGACACGTAAAATAGAGGGATTTTTCGAAATTCGTACTTTTAAGGGATATAATTAAAAAGAGGGATAAAAATGGGACCTACCAAACCGCTGAAGTTGAAATCATGAAATTCGGTGTATACATTCTGACTATGAATACTCGAAAAAGGGTTTTTTCGAAAATTGTACATTTGGGCGGAGAATGGGGCGAATGGGGATATCTTTAAAATTTATACTTTTCTTATCACTTTGTCTGTATCTGAAAATACTTCTTTCTAATGACGACTGATTTTCGATTTTAAACAGTGCGCATAAGTATACATTATAGTTTGAAATACATATTAAACAAATATAGTAATGTTCATAAAAAATATCACAATTTTCGTAATATGGTACTGTACTTCTATGTAAAGTCGACATCCTTTAATCTGCTGGTAATACTGTAGAATGCACTCCGTGGTGGAGGGTATATAAGATTGCCGGCCCGGCCGAACTTAACGCCTTCTTACTTGTTTATTCTTTTTTTGTGACAATTCAGAAAATTTAACCAAGTAGTAACTTCCATTTGGATGTTAACGAGCTTTCAATACGCATGTGGATGAATATGGGTTATGACGATCAAAAAATATATAAGGTCTGTTCGCATGTGCTTAGGGTGGACCATTTACAATTTTAAATTTGAACTACTTCATTCATTTCTATTTTCAGGTTTAAGTTTGACATTTGCAAAATTGGGAAATAGTAAAAACTTACTTCCAAAGTAGTTAGTCTTTAACGCAAACTGTAAGAAATTTACGTGGAAAATTTTCGAGAAGAGATCGACCTTCAGTTTAGCCTTCATGAAATTCATTTTCATCTCGGTGGCTATGTCAATAACCAAAATTGCCGCATATGGAGTTCAGAGAACCCACACTAGAGATGGACGCGACTCACTTGAATTGCGTGATTCACGCTTGATCGTGAGCAAAATTTATTTTAGTCACGTGAGCGTGCGTGAACGTAAGTAACGAAAAAAATCTTCGTGCGTGATTCATTTTTTTCCTTCGTGGGCGTGCGTGAACGTGAGCCAATAATCACCCATGCGCACATTTCTAACCCACACTTGACTATTGAGAAGCCAATGCATATACAACGAGTCACTGTTTGTGGATTTTGGGCTGTACTGAAAAATTGGGTTCATCGGATAAGGTACTGCCGAGCCAGTCGTGGTAGTCATATGAATGACATTGTGTTCCATTATTGAATGACGAAGTTCAACCTTTACAATAAAACCAGAAATTTGAAAAAATAATCAGTACTTTTTTACAGCCGATTCTAATTTAAGATTTTAAATAGCCCACCCTATACCTTACAATTAAGGGACTTGATAATGTGGCAGCATACATTCCATACAAATATTAAGCTAGTAAACCAAATCGCACAGACTATAATCTTTAAAGAGTCTCAGATCGATATATCACAGTGTTACGTCCACAACAAGGACTATATACTATTTAATTCGTAAATGGATTTTAATATTTATTATTTGCTTTACTTTTGACTAGGCTCTACTAATTGTTAATTGGAGAAAATTTGTCTCCCTTCACCAACAAATATTAAAGGGTATACTAAAAATCCTAAGACTATATTATATTTAATTTCTAAATATATTTCAGCGCGCTGCCTTCGATATTTGTTGTTTTCTTTATTTTTGATTATATTACACTGTATATAAGCTCGGTTAATTCTTATTTGGAGACAATTGGTAAGTGTGCCATAATAGTTATTGAGTACAATAAAATAATAATAATAACAATGGCTAGAGCAAATATTGAATTTGGTGGTAGGCTTAACAATCATAACGTAGGCAATGTTTGCCTATCAATAACACATCCAGGTTATTGGTTACATATTCCTCTAAAAGCCATTAATTAAATTAAATCACATATTTTCACTATAAAAACTGTTACTACTCCTCCGTTGTTCGTTAAACTATTTTGAAGTGTTGAGCTGTGAAATCATCTTAAATTCACAAAAATATTTTCGGTTCAGCGGCCATGTCTGTCAGTGGAAAATTAAATAAATGCTGGATTTTCGATGAAAAGCATAAAGATTTGAAATTGAAAGAGATTTTTGCACATAATACCGAAGAATTTTGCCGTGAAACAACCTTGCATGGCATGAAATATGTGGCAGACAAAGAGCTGAGATCAAGTGAAAGGTAAGACAGAGTTTGAAGTGAATGAAAACGAGATGCAGTTGTGAATATAGTCCAAACTCTGTATCTCCTGCAGAATTTCATACATTTTAGTGTCGGGGTTACAGTGACAGAGATCTAATATATATGTAATGATTTTATTTTCATTGCAAAATGTGGGCAAAAACATAACATTTGATAAATTGGGATGCATTTGAATTTCGTCGTAATTAATATAAAAATAGTGGTATATTTTTTGTGATAAATGATTATAGACTTACATAGTTAAATCCAGCAGTGGTTCCTATAAAGAGAAAGAAATAAATGGAAAATATTATTGAAAATTAAAATTTTATTGAAAAATATGATGTTATTAGAAAATCAAATTCATGTGAAACAATGAGCCAAAGATGATCACCTCGAGTGCTAAATACTGTTGGAGCTTCTAACCTTTTTAATTTGCTAGTCAACATGAGGATTCAAAACACTTATTTATTTCTCAGTCGTTTTAATCGTCTGTCAAACTATATGTCTGTCAAACTATCCTTTTAATACTATGCAACAAAAATAAAAGTAAAAGATAACTACCAAAATTGTTTATGCATATTTTTGTAATTATAAAAAAGATTCCATATATTTTGGTGGTGTTATCGTTCCCATTATTATTTTGTGACAATACATTGAACAAGTTAATGATTAGTTTTAGTCGAAAACATCCACATCCATTTTTGAAGCCTTCTTAATCTAACTTGATTTAATTATTTCTATTACATATTTTTAATTCCTATCACGTTTATAATTGTTGTAGAGTAAGTACATAGAAGTACATCATGAAACTTATGGAGCGACTTACTGGCACTATTATCTTCAAATAAAAAATATTTTAAAAAATCGAGGAGGTACTTTTTGTATTAAAAAATTATTATTAAAAGAATTATTAAATTTTTTTAAAAAAATTACAGGGAATTTACAAAAATATTTGTTTTTAAGATTTGATAATTATACCCTACACCACTTCGTGGTCTAGGGTATTATAAGTTAGTTTCGCGCCAAATGTTTGTAACACCAAGAAATAATCGAGCTAGACCCACCTTAAAGTATATCGATCGGCTTAGAATCACCAGCTGAGTCGATTTAACGATGTCTGTCTGTCCGTCCGTCCGTCCGTCCGTCTGCTGTCCATCTAAGCTTGTTCGCACTCTACAGGTCGCGATTGTCATGAAACTTGGCAGAAGTTATTTTTTCTGGCCAAGGACAATCGGTATTGTATTTGGAGGAAATCGGTTCAGATTTAGATATAGCCCCCATACAAATGTCGCTCCCGATTTGACATTTTCCGCTCTAGAAACCACATCTTGTACCCGATTTTCTTTAAATTTGCACAACATTTTATAATCCAACTAGAAAGACCAATGCAAAAATTGGGTAAGATCGGTTCAGATTTAGATATAGCCCCCATACAAATGTCGCTCCCGATTTTACATTTTCCGCTCTAGAAACGACATATTGTACCCGATTTTCTTTAAATTTTGCAGAACATCTTATAATCCAACTAAAAACACGTATGAAAAAATTGGGTAAGATCAGTTCAGATTTATATATAGCCCCCATACAAATGTCGCTCCCGATTTGACATTTTCCGCTCTAAAATCCACACATTGTACCCGTTTTTCTTTAAAATTGGCACAACATCTTATAATCGAACTAGAAACATCTATGGTGAAAGTGGGTAAGATAGGTTCAGATTTAGATATAGACCTCATACAAATGTTGCTCCCGAATGTTTAACCGATTTTGGCCAAATTTTACATATTATATTTCACCAATAAACAGACATGGTGAAAGCGGGTCACATCGTTCCAGGTTTCAATATACCCCCATACAAATGTCCTTTCCGATTTAACATTTTTTGTCAAACACATACATTTACAGGATGCAAAAATCCTTCCCGATTTCATTTTTTCACCGAATTGAATTGCAATGAGAATTGTTTGGGTGATGCCCATATGTCCATACTTTGGTATGACTTTGGTTAACTACTGTATAATTTGTATTTGTGTGTCAGACAATTGGATCAATTACTATATTATTTACCATACTCGTTAAATTTGACTGAAGATGAATTTATAGCATATAAATTATATGAAATATAAATTAAATTATATAAAATTGCTCCCATGAAATACCTGGGTTAAGTAATCAAAGCGAGGTACATACGCAGGGAGTGGTGTAGGGTATTATATAGTCGGCCCCGCCCGACTTTAGCCTTTCCTTACTTGTTTTATTAAAAAAATATTATTAAAATAATTATTAAATTATTATTAAAAAATTACAGGGAATTTACGAAAATATTTGTTTTTAAGATTTGATAATTTTATATTAAACTAGAAGCAATTTGATTGAAATTCGTTAAAAAAGAGTAACGAATTTTTTAAATAGTCTTATTAGAAATTTCCACATTTTTAATCTACCATAATGTGTACAATATCATAGTATTGGAAATCGGGAAATGCAGTTCTATTTATCTTACTCAGAGGAACAAATGTTCTAACTTACATTACAATCGGAGAACCTAACGAAAACTTCTGTTCGTTTTTCATGGAATAAGTTTTTACCATATGTGATATAAAATAGATTAACCTGTTACTAATTAAATTATTCCATAATATTCTAAAATTAAAAATTATAAAACTTTGAACAGTTGTTTGTAGGCGAAAGCACCGAAGGCAAAATTTTATTAAAAAAACACATGAAATTTAAAAATTTAATATTTTGGACATATAAATCCGAACAGGAACCTCCAGGATGGGGGTAAACTAACTTTGTCATTCCATTTGTAACACCTTGAAATATCGACCTGAGACCCTATAAAGTATATATATATTCTTGATCGTCATAAAATTCTAAGACGATCTAGCCATGTCCGTCCGTCCGTCCGTCTGTTGAAAGCACGCTAGCATCTAAACGAAAGGAGCTAGAACGTTCAAATTTTCCATAAATGCGTCTTATAGTCATAGATCGGTTAGGATTGAAATGGGGCGAAATCGGCCCAAAGGGAAAAATTTTTCCCTCACAAGGACTAAAAATACACATAATAATCCTTAATATTTTAGGGTATTTAAGCATGTTTTTTGAATATGTCTTTTTATATTTGCTTGATATTTGGTATGCGCATTCCCCTTATAGCAAAAACGTGCACCATAAAGTGATTTTTATTTTAGGGGGTGAAATGGGACAAAAAAGGGATAAAAATGGTACATATTAAACGACAACAGCTAGAAACACGAAATTCGGTGTGCACATTCCTCTAATTGAGTAGATACATAATATAAAATCATTTTTTCCAAATTCGTACTTTTAAGGGGTAAATAGGAATAGAGGGATAAAAATGGTACCAACCAAACGGCTGTACCTAGAATAATGAAATTCGGTGTATACATTCCTCTGATTGCATAGATAAGTAAAATACACGGATTTTTCAAAATTCGTACTTTTTGGGGTTAAAATGAAAAAAGGGGATAAAAAATAGTACCAATCTAATGACCTTATAAGCGTTTGAAATAAATTAAATATTATATTTATCTATAAAATTAATTTTTCAATATTTGTATTTGTTTTTGGTTTGGCTATATTAAAAAAATTATATTTTCCTGTAATATTACTGCACTTCTACGAAAACCGACAACCTCTGTGGAATACGCTTAACGCCGTTTTTACTTGTTTATGTGTATACGCAGTCTGAGGAATATATAATCCGAATTTCATGAATTTAGCTGCGGTCATTTGGTTGGTACAACTTTTATCCCCTTTTTCCATTTTAACCGTAAAAAGCACGAATTTCGAAAAATCTGTTTAATTTACTTGTCTACGCAAACAGAGTAATATATACACAAAATTTCGTGTTTCTATCTGTTGTCGTTTGATATGTACCATATTTATCCCTTTTTTGCCCCATTTCACCCCCTACGAATAAAAATCGTTTTATGATGCACGTTTTTGTTATCGGGGGAATGCGCATACCCAATATCAAGTAAGTACAAGCAGGCATATTGAAAATCATACTTAAATACTCTAAAATATGAGGGGTTATTATTTATGGGTATTTTCAGTCCTTGTGAGGGAAAAATTGTTCCCTTTGTGCCGATTTCGCCCAATCTCCGATCTACGACTATAAGACGTATTTATGCAAAATTTGGATCTCCTAGCTCCTTCCTTTTAGATGCTATACTTTATAGGGTCTCAGTTCGTTATTTCAAGGTGTTACAAACGGAATGACATAGTTAGTATAATCTCATCCTGGAGGTGGAGGGTATAACAAGTTAGGAAAGGCTAAAGACGGACGGGGACGACTATAGGATACCCTCCACTTTCTTCCCCATTACAATTGAATTCGGGAAAAAAGTGATATCGGAAACGATTTTTGTATGCGTACTATTATGTGGAAAAAGTCAAATTGCGAGCGAATTTAGTATGATAGCTATATCTATATCTGAACCGATCTTACCCACTTTCAACGCAGATGTTTGAAGTTCAATTAAAAGATACTGTGCCAAATTTGAAGAAAATCGGTAAAATATGTGGTCTCTAGAGCGAAAGAAGTCAAATCGAGAGCGAAATTTGTATGGAAGCTATATCTAAATCTGAACAGATCTGGCCCATTCTTACCACAGATGTTTCTAGTTAATTTATAAGGTAATGTGACAAATTTGAAGCAATGAGAAATAAATATCTCTTCTTGTATGAAATCTCACTAACTGAGGTCAAGTAATTAGAAAAACCACTCTGAGAGGCAAACAAGTAAAATATCCTACTTATAGAGGTGAATCCTGAAAAATCAATCGCATTTAAGTTGGTGCAAATTCCCGCTAAAGAGGTTTTTTATGTGAAGCGTGCAGGGATCAAGCATGTCTTACATAGGATTTCCACTTATGCGGGTCCCAATTATCCCGGTTCGACTATAGTTTGCGTGTAATACATAGCACTTGGACCACATGGTTGTATGCTAGTAAAGAACAGTTATTTGATATTAACGCTTTACCACAAGCAATTTCGTTTGGACAACGGACGGCCGCTGTTGAATATGAATACATATAAAATAGATGAACATAAACGAAATTTTATGTTTTCAAGCCTAAATTCGAATCAATCCTCAAATGAGCACATATTACCTATGTTAGTGATTTGGATAACATATAATACTTAATAACATTAAATTTTCTTAATATATCTACACTCTAGATGCTTCTTTGGATTTTCCATCATAAGCGTCATCGTTGCCGTCATCTATTTGATAGCAAATGTCTATAACAAATGGTCGACGAACCCGGTTATCGTGGGCATCAATCCGGAACCGACCTACATTACCAACGAACCGTTTCCGGCAGTGACAATATGTAATTTGAATCAGGCGTTGAATGCAATTGCAACTCAATTTCCAAAGTAAGTAACTAAAATATATAAAATACATTTATAAATAAATCAAAACGGTGTCCCAAAATTTACGCAAGATTTGTATTTGGTGCCAATCAAAATAAGGAAAAAATCTGTTAGCTAATAAAGGGTGATTTTTTAAGAGCTTGATAACTTTTTTTAAAAAAAAAACGCATAAAATTTGCAAAATCTCATCGGTTCTTTATTTGAAACGTTAGATTGGTCCATGACATTTACTTTTTGAAGATAATTTCATTTAAATGTTGACCGCGGCTGCGTCTTAGGTGGTCCATCCGCTTAGTCCAATTTTGGCATTTCCACGTTTTTGAGTAACAGAGACCCAATTGGTGCGAACGGCGACGAATCGAAAATTGGTGGTCATCATTAACACTGGCCGATACAGCTGCGATATTTTCTTCAGTTCGCACTCTACGTAAGCGTGTTGGTGGTTTAATGTCCAACAATGTAAATTTGGTGCGAAATTTAGTCACAATAGCCCGAATAGCCGCTTCAGTGGGTCGATTAAACTGACCATAAAATGGAAGCGCGCAATGAACTTTCTTAACAGAGCACGCATTTTGATAATAAAATTCAATAATTTGCACGCGTTGTTCGTTTGTAAGACGATTCATGATGAAATGTCAAAGCATACTGAGCATCTTTCTCTTTGACACCATGTCTGAAATCCCACGTGATCTGTCAAATACTAATGCATGAAAATCCTAACCTCAAAAAAATCACTCTTTAGTTTCGACTTATTTAAAATAAATAACATTAAACGTATTCCTATGTGGCCCTTTGTTCCACCTGGAACCAAATGAAATAATAATAATAAAAATAATAAACATAAAAGAACTACGTACTGTGATTGTTGAGCAATAGTTTTAAAAGTAAAGTAGCTTACTTTGGCCTTGTTGGAGTCGTTGGCGTATTTGGAGTTCGGAGAAATGACATGTAAATGTCGAAAACAAATGTATCCACAACATGTGAAACTGCTTAATGCGGACTTTGGGCTAGAGGCGTCATGGAGTATAATTTCTATTTAATTCAAATCTTAAGTAAATTTTGGGACAAACCTTTATATTTATACATAGCTCTCATTTCGTGCAAGAACACCACATCTTTTATTTTGTATCTTTTCAGGAGAACGATTTAATTTTTATACTCTCCAACACCAGGATGGGGGTATACTAACTTTGTCATTCCGTTTGTAATACCTTGAAATATCGACTTGAGACTCTATAAGGTATATCGAGGGCTTATATGGAGTGGCTATGAACCATTTTCTCGAAAATGAGTTTTTGATGCCAAACTATTCTCAGATTTGTATGTCATCTGTCATATAAATTTGGAGAAAAAATTTTTGTCTAAAACCATTTTTTCTCAAAATTTTCTGATTTGGCTATCTACTCACACGTTAATTTATGACTGCAAAAATGGCTATACATAAAAATAATATAAATAATATAGTTCAAAAATGGAACAGCATATGACCGAAGGTTTTAATACGCTACAACGATTTTGTTTAAAACATTTTTCTAGATTTAGGGCATTTCGTACTATCAAATTCCATCATTACGCGGTTACTAGCATTTTGGTTCCCAAGTTATCAGGCTAAAATAGGATAAATAGTGGCTGTAAAGTCAAAAATTGTGAAAAGTATCTTTAGAAAATCCCGCGTAACTTTTTGTCACATTGAGAATACCAAAATATTTTTGTGGCATATGATTGCTGATATATTCATATATTTGTGTCAGAAAAGTTTCAGAATCCTGAACAGAGAAAGTTTAAATATAAGCAATTGCAACCGCGAATTTTGGAGTCTTCAACAATTGCAGCGATTTTCGCGATTGACTTCATAAATGTTACAAGCGACATTGGTATTAAGAATACACACAACACAAACAAAAATTCAGTCGGATCCGTAGGCTAGATCGCGAGAAAATCATAAATCAAAAATGTCATGACTGCTTGTACTTACTTGATATTGGGTATGCGCATTCCCCCTATAACAAAAACGTGCACCATAAAGAGAATTTTATTCGTAGGGGCTGAAATAGGGCAAAAAGGTATAAAAACGACAACAGCTAGAAAAACGAAATTCGGTGTGTACATTCTTCTAATAGAGTAGATACATAATAAAGGGTGTTTTTTATTGGGGTATAGAACTTTAAGTTGGCATCACTTTTTTAACTGGCGGCCATTTTGTCAGCTGTCAAGTGATTAATATTTAGTTTGGTTTGCCATTTCATCATGAACAGGTTGACAAAAGAACAACGCTTGCAAATCGTGCAAATTTATTTCGAAAGTAATGGTTCAGTTCGCGAAGTTCACCGCAAGCGCCGTCCATTTTATGGTCGACATAATCGTCCATCAGAGCAATTAATTCGGTTAAGCGCATAATTTCGCGGAATGGACCTGTCAATTGGCCACCAAGATCGTGTGATTTGACACAATTGGATTATTTTCTTTGGGGATATGTGAAGTCGCTCGTCTACGCCAACAAACCAGAAACGTTAGGGGACTTGGAAGCCAACATTTGTGGCGTTATTGCCAACATTGAAAATTGGACCTGTAGAATTGGCTATATTCGAGCCAGCCGCGGCGGCCACATGCCCGAAATCATATTTAAACATTAATGGCATAAAATTATCCTTCCAATAAAGCCAAATTGATGGACATTAAAACGATTTTCTTGTGTTTTATTTCAATTCGAAGTTTTATAAAGAGTGATTTTTTTGAGGTTAGGATTTTCATGCATTAGTATTTGACAGATCACGTGGGATTTCAGACATGGTGTCAAAGTGAAAGATGCTCAGTATGCTTTGACATTTCATCATGAATAGACTTACTAACGAGCAACGCTTGCAAATCATTGAATTTTATTATCAAAATGCGTGCTCTGTTAAGAAAGTTCAGAAAGAAAGAAATTGTGTTCAGCGACGAAGCTCATTTTTGGCTCAATGGGTACGTAAATAGGCAGAATTGTCGATTTTGGAGTGAATATCAGCCAGAAGCATTGCAAGAGCTACCAATGCATCCAGAAAAAGTCACAGTTTGGTGCGGTTTATGGGCTGGTGGCATCATTGGACCGTACTTCTTCAAAGATGATGCGAATCGTAACGTAACTGTGAATGGTGAGCGCTACCGTGAGATGATATCCAACTTTTTTTTGCCCAAAATGGAAGAACTGAACTTGGTTGACATGTGGTTTCAACAAGATGGCGCTACATGCCACACAGCTCGCGATTCTATGGCCATTTTGAGGGAAAACTTCGGAGAACAATTCATCTCAAGAAATGGACCGGTAAGTTGGCCACCAAGATCATGCGATTTGACGCCTTTAGACTATTTTTTGTGGGGCTACGTCAAGTCTAAAGTCTACAGAAATAAGCCAGCAACTATTCCAGCTTTGGAAGACAACATTTCCGAAGAAATTCGGGCTATTCCGGCCGAAATGCTCGAAAAAGTTGCCCAAAATTGGACTTTCCGAATGGACCACCTAAGACGCAGCCGCGGTCAACATTTAAATGAAATTATCTTCAAAAAGTAAATGTCATGGACCAATCTAACGTTTCAAATAAAGAACCGATGAGATTTTGCAAATTTTATGCGTTTTTTAAAAAAAAAAGTTATCAAGCTCTTAAAAAATCACCCTTTACCTCAATAAAAAACACCCTATATAAAAGTATTTTTTCCAAATTCGTACTTTTAAGGGATAAAAAGGGTGCCAACCAAACTACTGCACCTAAAATAATGAAATTCGGTATATACAATCCTCTGATTATAGATAGACACGTAAAATAAACGGATTTTTCGAAATTCGTACTTTTTGGAGTTAAAATGGAAAAAGGGGATAAAAATAGTACCAACCAAATGACCGCAGCTAGAGTCATAAAATTCGGAGTATACATTCCCCTTACTTTGTAGAAACGAAAAATAAAAGATTTTTTCCAAATTCGTACTTTCAAGGGATACAATGGTTACAAAGGGATAAAAATAGTACCACCCAAACGACTACAGCTAGAATGATGAAATTCGGTGTGCACATCCATCTAATTACGTAGACACGTAAAATAAAGAGATTTTAGAAAATCGTACTCTTTATGGGGTAAAATCTAAAAAGGGGATAAAAATAGTACCAACCAAATGACCGCAGATAGAGTCATAAAATTCTGAGCATATTCCTCTGGCTACGTAGACACGAAAAATATTTTTTTTTCCAAATTCGTACTTTCAAGGGAGGCAAAGGGTACAGTGGGATAAAAATAGTACCAATTTAACGACTACAGCTAGAACGATGAAATTATGTATGTACATCCCTCTAATTGCGTGGACAAGTAAAATAAAGAGATTTTAGAAAATCGTACTCTTTAGGGGGGTAAAATAGGAAAAAGGGGATAAAAATGGTACCAACCAAATGGCCGCTGATATAATCATGGAATTCGGTGTACACATTGCTCTGACTGCATAGGCACGCAAAATAAAAAGATTTTTTCCAAATTCGTACTCTTTTACATTTACGGCAAAAATTGGTTGAATCATGAAGATAGGTTATTTTGCACTATGTACGTGAGATAATGGATTTTCAAAATTTCTACTTTTAGAATGGAAGTACAAGCAACTGTAGCATTCACTTTCTACCAATATTTATGGTACTTAAGCGTTTGAAAATATGAATATAAGAATATTTATTTTTTGAATTGACTTGAAGTATTATTTCGATATATGCATATAGTAGGGCTGCTTTTCTTTAAGGCGGGAAAACAAGATGCGACAACAAAAACGTTAATAAAAATTTATTTTTTGCTCAAAATAAAAAATATTTTTTTCACATTGTCGCCAACTACAATATAAATATACCCAACAAGCAAAGTAATACGAAAACGATTCGAAATCGTATCGCCTAGAAGAAAAATAATATTGCGGCAACAATCATATTCGTATTGCGGAAGTTACCTCACATAGAGAAGTTTGTGCGGCCAGGGCGATACGCCAAGGCAATACGAAAGCAATACATCCGGATGATAAATCGGCGATATTGCCAGATTATCACCCGGAAGAAATCTGGATGATATCGCCATAATATCACCTGGAAGATAAAAACGGGATATAGCCAGATAATCACCTAGAAGACAAAAATTCAATTTTCCATATGTTTCATATTTCAAAATTAATAATTACAAGTAGTGGTGAATAAAGACAAACAACAAAGAGTTAAAAATTAAATAGATGGACAATAGAGAAATATAAGATACAAATATATATACAATACCACTGCTGTTTTCGCCTTTTGTTCTTTATTATTTCGGCCTTTCGCATGTACAAAATGTTTCTGGTTAATCAAATGGACTTGGGTTTAGGAAAAAACAAAAACATATACCTGAAAATGAAATGCATATGTACAAGCTATTTTAATAAAATTCCGCTTACATACCTTTAATTGCAGAAATGAAGTTATAATTTTTAATCGATAGCTACTCCTTGGTTCCCATCAAAGTAAATTGGGTGACCAAGGTCAGTTAAAAGCTTTTTGAGAGCATGTCTGACTGCATGTTACTCCTCCAATTCGTTTTGAAAACATTGTCTCTATGAAATGCAAAAAATGTGAATGTCTGATAAAATATACCCAACAGATTTGTAGCAATAATCAACTTACAAGATGGCTTTTCATTTAGAACTTCAACTTGCAGCTTTCAGTTTACTTATACCTTGCTAGTTCATTTTGCAATGCACCAATAAATTGTTAAAAGATACACAAATTTCGAAAAAAACAGAGATTTTCTCTTATTATTTCCGAAATATACATACGAAATATGACAACAAAATCAATATTGCCAATATTTCCTCAAAATTATACGGGGTGATATGAAAAAAAAACTATTTTGATAAATTTCTTCAAAATGATAATTGGATGATATTGCCGCAATATCTTCTTGCTGATATATCATCCAAATGTTTGTAAAAAGAAATTTTCAAAAAAAATATTTTGTGTTGACTTTATTGGACTTAGCCCCGATAAAAATAATTTTGACTTACACTGGCTAATTATCCAGGCTAAGTCTAACACAAAATTATTTTTTCAAAATTTGTTTTAACCCACACATTGATATTGCTTTTGGGGACAATTTTAATAAAGATTTTAATGAAATTTTGAGTGAAATTTTAACATTTTATTTAGATTTTGTTATCGCAGCTTAATTATCCAGTCTTAAAGAAAAACAGCAATAGTGTAAACTTATTGGTAGCCTTGCCTTATAAGTGTGGTTTGAAATAATAAAAATATTATATTTATTTATAAAATTATTTTTTCCATATTTAAATTTGTTTTGGTTATATTAAAATATTTATATTTTCCTGTAATATTACTGCACTTCTACGAAAGTCGACAGCCTCTGTGGAATGCAGTCCATGCTGGAGAGTATATAAAGTTCGGCCCGGCCGAACTTGACGCCGTTTTTACTTGTTATAAACTATCATTTCTAACATTGTCTTATTATAAAATAATTATATTGTTATGTTATATTAAGAGCGGCGATCATGTTCGATACGATTGTTTGTAATCTTTAAATCGCTTTCCTAAAAATTTACCAAATAAAAGATGTGACGTTCTTGCACGAAATTGACGATATGTGTGTGAATAAAAGGAATGCTTTATAATTTTTTTAGATCATAAATTACTATTATTCCGATAATTGATTAAATCCAGCATTTCTATAGTTAAATTCCTTATTTTGCTCAATATATATATTTCTAGAAATTCCACGGAATATACGATGTTGCAGTTGTTGTGCAGACGTGATGTTAAGTCGAATGTGGTAAAATCCATCACGAACTGGAATCAAGTGGAGAAGTTCATCATAAATGTAGGTGGAATTCATCTTGGAAGAATGTTAATGTTAATATACGTATTTTTGTGTCCCTGCAGATCTCTCAGCCTTGCGAGGATATGTTCATCAATTGCCGCTTCGGTGGCAAGTATTTGAACTGCAGCCAATTGTTTGTTCCTTTGGTTACAGACGAAGGTTTCTGTTGCATTTTCAATATGTTGCATCCGAGGCATATGTATGTGTCACAGTAAGTTTATAATTTGCCACATAACTATAGACAATTAATCTTAGACAATAGAGAATTGTCCTACACACTGTCCTTCAGCCCATATTACACTTAAACCAGATGATATACATCTGAAGCTAGAGTTAACTATAGTTATTAGTTTTTCATTTTCTCATCCTATTGCCCCTTAAAAGGACTACAAAGTTCCAGAGGATACAATGTTTCAAAAATTATTTTTAATACTCATTATCACCCTATGGCATCGGTATAAATGCCAAATCGAATAAGAGAACATGTGCTAAAAATACTTTAACCTTTTCAACCTACTATCTGTATTATTTATAGTATTAACAACCATTTAAAGTTTTGTCTCTTAAAAAGCAAGATATGAATAAAATAGAAAAACTAAGGAGTAAATTTAAAATAGATGTTAATGCTGAACTAATACATTTAGGAGCATGATATTTAATGTGTTTTTAATAGATATTCTCCTCTTTAATTTGACACTAATACCGTTATCGCAGAGTGCGCACAAGTATATAAAATATTATTTGGAAAAATTGTATACTTTGGAACTTTGTAGTCCTGTGAAAGGGCAACAAGATGAGGAAATGAAGAACTAAAAACGCCAAATAACTCAATTTTGCCTATATTTTCATAAGTTTATCATACGGTAATTTAAGAGTAACGACTTTTTTAAAAATTTTCATACGATATTATCAATACAAACTTCGGAAATTGAAAATTTCAATTAATATTGTCCTGGCTCAAGACCATTTTGCTTCTATATTTAATAGAATGCAAATTTATTTACAAATGGCATGGTGACATTTATTACTTGGCTGCAGACTACCACGATCATGATTTCGACCATGTCAAAAGTCTTTTCAAGTGGCTTCGCAGCGACTTTTCAACATCAAACCCGGCCTCTATAAGGAGATGATTCTCACAAACGAACGAGAAGCACAACTCACTTGCCGAATTTGCGTTTAAAAAATCGCACCACATGCCATCTTACAAGCATCTCATTGAGTTGCATATGTAAGTATGTGTATATGCAGGTATAGTTATACCCAGCAATAACTGATGTTGAAAAGTCGCTGCGAAGCCACTTGAAAAGACTTTTGACATGGTCGTAATCATGATCGTGGTAGTCTGCAGCCAAGTAATAAATGTCACCATGCCATTTGTAAAAAAAAATGCATTCTATTAAATATAGAAGCAAATTGGTCTTGAGCCAGGACAATATCCCAGTTCAAATCAAATATTGATTACAGACCAAAAAAATGCAAACGAAAAAAACTAAAATTTCAATTAATTTAGCTGTTATTGTCCGTCTGTTATGGCAAATTTTGATACGTCTTTCCTGCTCTCTTATTCCAGTACACCTTTGCCACAACTTAATATTTCGGCCAGAAGCAATTATAATGATATCGATTGGTATTCCGAAGCTGGTTATCCGGACAATTTGCCTCCCCACTACTATCCCAACAAAATTCCCGGTGTAGGAAAATCGTTGGGCCTCTCGGTGACCATCGATGTACAGCAGGATAAATACTATTGTTCCTCCTCGAATAGTGTTGGCTTCAAGTTTTCCCTGCACAGTCCCAACGAATCGCCGAATGTCCATCAGACGGGCATCTACATAGAACCGGGTAAGGAGACCAAACTAAGCATTCGACCAGAAAAAACCGAATCAGAGGCACACGTGCGAGGGATTCATAAGAGATTTCGCCATTGTCTCTTTCACAACGAGCGAAAGTTGATGTTTTACGCCCATTACACTCAGCGCAATTGTGAGATGGAATGCGTGGCCCAGATGTCGCTGAAGTATTGCGGTTGCATTAGTTTTTTCATGCCGAAAATTTACAACAATGCCACAGTGTGCAGCATTAATGAGGTGAAATGTGAGAGGGCAGTGCGTTTGGGGACATACGATATTAGCACATCGTGCTTGGATGCCTGCCTGCCGGCATGTTTTGAAATGAACTATCATGTAGGAGCGTTTTCGACGAAGTTGGCGCGTACCGGCTTTGTTGCTACCACTCGCAAAGCGGGCAATAGAAGTCGCTCGTATATGGTCAAGAATGCTGCTATTGTTCATATGTACTTTAAGGAGTATTCTTTCAGGAGCCACAAGCAAACGGAATTTATTGGCGTGTCGGATTTTCTATGTAAGTCAATTCATTAAAAGATATATTCAGAAAAAATGATAATTGAGAAATTAACTATAGGATGGGCCATTCAAAATTTTAAATTAGAATCGGATATAAAAAGGTGCTGATTATTTTTTCAAATTTCTGGTTTTATTGGAAAGGTTGAACTATGTCATTTAATAATGGAACACAATATCTTCATATGTCTACCACGACTGGCTGGGCAGTACCTCATCTGATTAACCCAATTTTTCAGTACAGCCCAAAAACCACACCAAACAGTGACTCGTTGTGGATGCATTGGCTTCTCAATAGTCATGTGTGGGTTCTCTGAACCCCATATGCGACCATTTTGCTTATTGACGTAGCCACCGAGATGAAAACGAGCTTCATGAAGGCTGAACTGAAGGCCGATCTCTTCTCGAAAATTTTCCACGTAAATTTCTTACAGTTTGCGTTAAAGGCTCACTACTTTGGAATTAAGTTTTTAATATTTACCAATTTTGTCCGAGCGTATAGCGTCCCATTTTACAAATGTCAAACACAAATCTAAAAATAAAAATGAATGTTATTCTACCTTTCAAAGACAAAGTAATCGGTAGTGCAAACTTAAAATTGTATATGGCCCATCATATACATCCAATAACTTTGAACTATTTTATTTATATCAAGATTATAATAAATAGTTCATAATATAAAAAATCCGTATTAAATAAGTTTGGTTATTTAATATTAAGTTCAAAGTAATATTAAGTTCAAAGTATGTCATAATTTCTAGTACAATTGTGAATTGAACATTATTAAAAATTTCTTCAACGTCTGCGGAGTTAAATTATTTTAAATCATTTTTGTTCTTAATTTCATATTTTTTTGAGTGTATTCACATTATTAATCTAATTAGCCACATTTCATATCCCCCCTTCATTACAGCCAGCATCGGCGGTCTGATGGGTTTATTTCTGGGCTTTAGTTTCCTTTCCATTGCCGAATGCATCTACTATGCCATCATTCGGCCCTGGCATTCGGTGCGAATATATCAGAAGACAATGGATGGAGAGAAGGGTTTACCGAAAATGGAAAGATCGAAAATTAAGGGTGTTCTTTCAAAGAAACGAAACAACAATTTGCTCACGATTTCAAAAGTTTCGTACGATCGGAAGCCACAGTTTGCGAAGAGATTGAGAGCTCCATATTCTATTGACTATGGGTTTAAAGCTGCTTTGGGAGAGGGACTTTATTAAAATAATAATGAACAAAACATTTATTTAATGAATTACGATTTTTTCTTCTACATGTGTAGCACTCGATGTATTTGTGAATTTATTAAAGAACTAAAATAAAATTTATTCAATCTGTTTGTGCAATAATAGCTCATTTGTTTCTTTAGACACTAATAAAATTTGCTAACAAAACATGTTTTTCAAACAAAAAAAAAACACATAAAATTCAAAAAAAAATGCATGAAATCTTTATTTGAATCGATAGTACGGTCCATATAATTTAATGTTTGAAGATTATTTCATGCAAATGTTGACCTTGACTGCGCCTCAAATGGTCCATCCGCTTAGTCCAATTTTGGCATACTCTTTCCATCATTTCGGCCGGTATCTCACGAATAAATCCTTCGATGTTGTCTTCAAATGCGTCAATTGAAGCGGGCTTGCCTGTATAGACATGAGCTTTAACATAGCCCCAGAAAAATAAGTCTAAAGACGTTAAATAAATAAAAGTCTTGTTGAAACCACAGGTCATGCAAGTCAAGCTCTTGCATTTTGGGCAAAAAAAGGTTGGATATCATCTCACGGTAGCGCTCACCATTCACAGTTACGTTACGATTCGCATCATCTTTGAAGAAGTACGGTCCAATGATTAGGGTTTGGGGTTTCCCGGACTTTTTTCATTTCCCGGGAAAACGGGAATGAAAAATTTCATTCCCGGGAATCCCGGGAATTCCCGGGAAAAAGTAATTTAATTATAGGTATGTCTAATATGGTTTAAAATATCAACATTTAATAACTGGTGTGTTTTTTAATACTGTCATATTACAAATTAAAAACGAATGTTATTGTCAAAATATTTTACAAATTATTTTTCATTTTACAAATATTTTACTCTACACCTTTTCAAGGTTATATTCGGAACATACAAATTTATATTGAGAAATGTAAATTCATATTAGGAACATATAAATTCATATTGGGTAATGTAAATTTATAATAGGAACATGTTAACTCATAATGAGAAATATAAATTCATAATGAGAATTGTTAATTTATATGGAGAACAATTAATTCATAATAGGAACATACCATTTTATAATGAAATATACAAGTTTTTAATCAGAAAATCCAAATTCATAATCAGAAAATACGTTTTCATATTCAGAAAATATGAATTCATAATGAGAAAATATAAAATCATATTGAGAAAATGTAAATTTATAATGAAAACATTGATAAAATATGTGCTTCTACGAAAATATCTATAGAAGAACGTACATACATAGCTTCGATTATAAATATTACAGTTCCTGATTATGAATTTATATTTTATGAATATATATGAATAAGAATTTATATTTTCTCTTTATCAATTTGGGTTTTCTCATTTTGCATTTATATATCTCATTATCAATTTGTATGTTCTTATTATGGTTTTATATTTCTCAATATGAATTTACATTTCACATTACGAATTTATAGTGCTGATTGTGAATTATCATGCTCCTATTATGAATTTACATTTCTCATCATGAACTTATATATTCTGACTAGCAGTACCCGCTGCTTCGCACGCGAAAAAGCCAGTTAATTGTTAATTTTATCCGTCTTTGTTTTTGGATAGTATTTATTTAATTTTCTTTTGGGGAATATAGATAAATTTAAAATAGTTATTTGGAAACCTCCTATTAGCTACCACTCACACACAGTCAAAGGAATGTGCTTGTCGATATGCACTATTTTAGCTGAACTACATCGTATGTATAATTTTTATAATTTTCTACCAAGTTTTGAACAAAATATTACAATCATTTATATCCTCGATCTCATGTTTCTAGATTTAAAATTACAAATTTCGAAAAAATCTAATTTTATTTTGTTTCTATATGGTCAGAGGAATTTAAATACCAAATTTCACGTTTCTAGATGTAATACTTTAGTTGGTACCATTACAAACAGTTTACACTCCAAATTTCCCGACTATAGCTGCAATTCTTAAATTGGAACCCTTTTTGTCCCGCTATTCCCTTAAAAGTAAAAATTTCGAAAAAATCAAATTCTACTTTTTTCTATATGATCAGAGGAATTTACATACCAAATTTCACGTTTCTAGCTGTAATACTTTAGTTGGTACCATTTTTATCCCTTTTTGTCCCGCTCGGCCCTTAAAAGTACAAATTTCGAAAAAATCAAATTCTACTTTTTTTCTATATGATCAGAGGAATTTACATACCAAATTTCACGTTTCTAGCTGTAATACTTTAGTTGGTACCATTTTTATCCCTTTTTGTCCCGCTCTTCTCTTAAAAGTACAAATTTCAAAAAAATCAAATTCTACTTCGTTTCTATATGATCAGAGGAATTTACATACCAAATTTCACGTTTCTAGCTGTAATACTTTAGTTGGTACCATTTTTATCCCTTTTTGTCCCTCTCTTCCCTTAAAAGTACAAATTTCGAAAAAATCTAATTTTACTTCGTTTCTATATGGTCAGAGGAATTTACATACCAAATTTCACGTTTCTAGCTGTAATACTTTAGTTGGTACCATTTTTATCCCTTTTTGTCCCGCTCTTCTCTTAAAAGTACAAATTTCGAAAAAATCAAATTCTACTTCGTTTCTATATGATCAGAGGAATTTACATATCAAATTTCGCGTTTCTAGCTGTAATACTTTAGTTGGTACCATTTTTATCCCTTTTTGTCCCTCTCTTCCCTTAAAAGTACAAACTTCGAAAAATCCAATTTTACTTCGTTTCTATATGGTCAGAGGAATTTACATAACAAATTTCACGTTTCTAGCTGTAATACTTTAGTTGGTACCATTTTTATCCCTTTTTATCCCGCTCGTCCCTTAAAAGTACAAATTTCGAAAAATCCAAATTTACTTCGTTTCTATATGGTCAGAGGAATTTACATACCAAATTTCACGATTCTAGCTGTAATACTTTAGTTGGTACCATTTTTATCCCTTTTTGTCCCGCTCTTCTCTTAAAAGTACAAATTTCGAAAAATCCAAATTTACTTCGTTTCTAAATGGTCAGCGGAATTTACATACAAAATTTCACGTTTCTAGCTGTAATACTTTAGTTGGTACCATTTTTATCCCTTTTTGTCCCGCTCGTCCCTTAAAAGTACAAATTTCGAAAAATCCAAATTTACTTCGTTTCTATATGGTCAGAGGAACTTACATACCAAATTTCACGTTTCTAGCTGTAATACTTTAGTTGGTACCATTTTTATCCCTTTTTGTCCCGATCTCCCCTTAAAAGTAAAAATTTCGAAAAAATCTAAATTTACTTTGTTTCTATATGATCAGAGGAACTTACATACCAAATTTCACGTTTCTAGCTGTAATACTTTAGTTGGTACCATTTTTATCCCTTTTTGTCCCGCTCGTCCCTTAAAAGTACAAAATTCGAAAAATTCCTATTTGTAGCTCGTCTGCATGGTCATTGCAAGGAACTCACCGAATTTCATGTTTATAGCTACTGCCGTTTAGTCAGGATGAAGGTTCGATGTTTATCCCTTTTTGGGCCATTTTATCCCTTAAAAGTACGAATTTCGTAAAACCCTTTCTTAGTCGACGTCTACGTCATATTTGGGAACTACCCTGAAAATTTCATGACCCTGGCTTCAGCCGTTTGGTCTGGGGGCTGGTCAATGATAAGTCAGTCAGTCAGTCAGTAACGCAACTCTTTTATATATATAGATTATAAATTACATTTTCTCATTATAAACTTGAAAAGATGTAAACTAATCGTCAGAATTGGACATATATATCGCAGGTACAAGTGACTGACACCTACACTAGATTCAAAATTGAAAACGATTAAGGAAACAAATAACTCATATGACGGAGAATGTTATGACGCATTTAATTTAGAATATTCATTTGTCTGGAGACACAAATATTTTATAGAAACAGGGGGGAATATTCTAAACTGTAAAAACAATAGAAACATAAAAAAATTAATATTAATTTAATATATTCATAAAAAATAAAAATATTGAAATAGTCCAGTCATTAATTCTTACAAAGGGCCATTTAAATACACCGTAGCATATATTTATATTCCTATTAGATTTCTCTTGAAAATTTCCAGGCGAAGATTTTTTATTGTATTCCTATTTTTAGACCATTTCTTTCTGGCTACATATGTAAAGTAAATTGTTCTTGAAGAATATGTTCACCTCGATTCTTCTAGAAAAACAAGAAAATTTACATAATGTAAGCCATAGTATTGTCGGCATGATATTTTATTTCCCAATAAAGATCCTGCAAATAGCCTCAAAAAAGTTTTTATTCCCCTAACTGGGTTTCGCATAAAATGGCTATTTAGCGAATTTAAAAAGTTTTGTTTGTAGTAATATAATATAAACAAATACTCAACAATGTCAAATTGTAAGTAATGTAAATACATATAAGAATTTGAGATACATCTCAAAATTCCAATTTATATAGTAACATTAAATTATTGATCAACATAATAAATAAATTATTTTTTTAATATTTCCCGTATTCCCGGGAAATTGAAAAAATTTTCCCGGGAATTCCCGTCCAAAATTTTCCGGGAATTCCCGGGAAAAACGATTCGGGAATTCCCGGACCCCAAACCCTACCAATGATGCCACCAGCCCATAAACCGCACCAAACTGTGACTTTTTCTGGATGCATTGATAGCTCTTGCAATGCTTCTGGCTGATATTCACTCCAAAATCGACAATTCTGCCTATTTACGTACCCATTGAGCCAAAAATGAGCTTCGTCGCTGGACAGAAGAAGCGCGCTGAACTTTCTTAACTAATAATTTGCAAGCGTTGTTCGTTTGTAAGACGATTCATGGTTAAATTATAGACCAAGCTGAAGATGTTTGACAGTGAAACAAAACACGAAACGTGCGTCACCTCTTTAAACCAGTGTTGCCAAAAAGGTAATAGCTAAAAAATCACCTTTTATATTAAGGTTTAGTATGTGTGTATAAATTGACGTTTCATTTTTATAATTTTGTATTAAAATTAATTAATTAATTTGAAAGACCAAGTCTACTTATAGGGCGAGACTACAAACATGTTTTTATACACTGAAAGAATTATCTTCATAATATTTATGATTTTGTCTTAACCTCTTTAAAAAGTCGCCAAAGAAACATGTTTCATAAAGCACAAATCAATGAAAAGTGTCATAGAATTTATGAAACATTTCTTAGAAACTATGAAATGCAGTTCTTCATTCGAAGAACTTTTGTCATAAAAATTCATTATTTTTCATAATCATGATGTATGCAAATTTTTATAGATTTTATGAAGAAACTTTATTAATTTTATGAAAGAGTTTTATAAATAGTAATAATTTCTACTGAAGTTTCCAATATAATCAAACAAACAAAAAAGGTCTGACTTGTTGACTGACCAATCAACACACAGCACCATTGCGAGAGTCTTTGCCATGAATGTGTCTTTGACCTAAATCAGGGTTCATACCTATGTCAGAGTTAACCGTACAAATGAGAATTGCTAGCATTCATCGAATAAAGTCGACACACTAAAAATGTAGTTGTAAGTTATGAAGCATTTCATAAAAACTATGAAATCCTTAATTATATTTATGACAACATTTTATAACACAAATATTTGATTGGTTATGACATATTTCATAATCTTTAAGAATTGTTTCTTTCATAATATGCAATCTTTCTTAGATCTTATGAAACTAAGTTTCACTAATTTAACCATTTTGTTTTATGAAATATATTTCATTTTATTTATGAATTTTTCATACGTATTAAGAAAACATTCACTAAATTTGTGAAAAAAGTTTTATGAAATCGCTTCATAAATATTATGAAGGAATTTTTTTCAGTGTAGGAGTATGTTTGGATCAAATCTGTTTCACGACTTTTTAAGTTGTTGCTTTGCACATGGTAATATTTTCGCCAAACTTAGGCGAAATTGCCATGCCACTTCTAGTACCTCCCGCACAACTGACCAATATGTTTAATTAAAACTAATGTAACTTCCACACGGATATTCGTAATCAGCTATATTCTGGTATTTGATAATGTTTTATAATCACTTTAAGTGTACTAAGTATGGCGGGTTTTGCCTCGCCTCCAACACAAATCACCATAAACTATTTTAAAGTAAAGCTGTTATAACTTCTATACAGATGATCGGAATATTCAAAAATTTGATATTTAGCAATGCTTTTATAGAAAATACATTCGCATGGAATATGGGCGATATTATCACACCCCTTCTGGTACCACCCATACAAAGTGGCATACACTTCGGTTACATTAAAACCGACATAACATCCATACGGGTAGTCAAAATCATTTTCAATTTGATATCTTAAAATGTTTTATAATCACTTTAAACATACAAAGTATTTACGCTTTAGCCACGCCCCTTCATGTACCTCCCATACAATTGTCTCTACTGGTGCATGGAATCCACTATGACTTGATATTTGATCATGTTTTTACAATTGTTTTACAAATGTGGAAGCTGGGACCATGTGACCTAGTAAATTCCACACAAATTATCCTGACCTAAGCAGAATTTAATTCCTTATAACTTCCGCATATATGATCTCTGAGAGTGAGGGTATATATAAGTCGGTTTAGCCGACTGACGGTTACTTACTTGTTTTTAAAGGATTTTAATTTCCAAAGGATATATTTGTCTTAATAATTTATTTTTATACTTTCGAGAGCCATATACAGGCGATATGGGTATGAAATGAAAGAGATGAATGTCTGTTAAAAATACTAAAAATGTCACCCATTAGTATTAGTTTAGCATTAACAACCATTTTCCCCTTAATAATAAAAGATGAATACAATAAATAAATAAGGAGGAAAACTTGAAATTATTGTTAGTACTAAACTAATACAGATACAGCTTTATATTTAAAGTATGTTTATTTAATTCTTTTCTTTCATTTAATACCCATATCGCGTTTGTATGACTCGTTAAAGTATGCAAATAAATTATTTAAACATGTACATCCTTTGGAAAATAAAGTTTCACTTTCACTGTTCATCGATAAATTTCGGTGTTAGAGAGAAAATGACAAACTTATTGTATTCTCTAAAAACTGGCGAAGGGTATGCTATAAATCATAAGTATGGAATAATGACGATATTCTATTTAGTTCGCAAATATATTGCAATATTTGTTATTTGCTTTATTTTTGACTATATAGGCTCTATTGATTTTCAATTGAAGACAATTTGTCCCCTTTCACAAAAAATGGTAAAGGTTATACTAAATATTCTAAGTATGGAGCAAGAACGATATTGTATTTAATTCGTAAATAGATTTCACTATTTATTGTTTTCCTTATTTTTGATTATATTACACTGTATATAGGCTCGATTAATTCTTATTTGGAGACAATTAGTAAGTGTGCCGCAATAGTTATTGAATAAAATAAAATAATAATAATAATGACTAGAACAAATATTGAATTCATTAGGCTTAACAATCATAACGTACGCAATGTTTGACTATCAATAACACATCCAGCTTATTGGTTACATCTTCCTCTAAAAACCATTAATTAAATTAAATCACATATTTTCACTATAAAAACTGTTAACAGTACAAATAAATCATTGAATAAAGTCGACACAGTAAAAATGTAGTTGTAAGTTATGAAACATTTCATAAAAACTATGCAATCCTTCATTATATTTATGAAGATATTTCATAACACAAATATTTTATTGGTTATGACATATTTCATAATATTTAAGAATTGTTTCTTTAATACTCTGAAATCTTTCTTTGATCTTATGAAACTAAGTTTTCACTGATTGAACAATTTTCTTTTATGAAATATGAAGTGTTTATGAAAAATTTTTATGAAACATTTCATTTTATTTATGGATTTTTCATACATATTAAGAAAAAAATTCACAAAATTTATGAAAAAAAAGTTCAAATCGATTCATAAATATTATGAAGGAAAATTCTTTCAGAGATAGTCCTTGACTATATATATCTAAACTAGCGCCACTTCGCACGCGGAAAAGCCAGTTATTTGTTAGCAGTTTTATCGATTTTATCTGTTTTTGGATGGTATTTAAATAATAAATCTAAAATAGTAATTTGGAAACCTCCTATTAGATAACACTCATACACAATGAAAGGAATGTGCTGGTCGAATTGCACTTTTTAAGCTGAACTACCTTCGCATGTATCATTTTTATCTACTCAATTTCGGACAAAAAATTACAACCGCCAGCCTTTTTTCTAGGTGCAGCGTTGCAGTTTATAACTTTTTGCACCTCTTTTCCAAAACACATTTTGAAAAATTAATCACATCTCCCCTAAAAGCATGTACTTTATTTGGTACCACGTTTAACCCTTTTCGTCCCGAATCCTCCTTATATGTAAAAATTTTGAAATATCCATTCATTTTCCGTGTTTACGTTGTACACCATTTTAAAAGTACAAATTTCGAAAAATGCAATTGTACTACACTTCTACGTGGTCAGAGGAATTTACATACAAAATTTCACGATTCTAGCTGCAATACAAGTAGGTACCATTTTTATCCCTTTAAGGTACAAAAATGCATTCTATGTGATGAGAGGAATTTACAGACTAAATTTCATGATTCTAGCTGTATTAATATAGTTGGTACCATTTTTATCCCCTTTTGCCTCCCTCTCCCTTCAAAATTACAAATTTCGTAAAATCAATTTATGTTGCAAGAGAAATGTAAATAGCGATTTTCACGAATATATCTGCAATACTTAAATTGCTACCATTCTTATCCCTTTTTGTCACATGAACGCCTTAAAAGTACAAATTTCGAAAAATGCAATTTACTGAGCTTCTACATGGTCTGAGGAATTTACATATCAAATTTCACGATTCTAGTGCAATAATTTAGTTGGTACTATTTTTATCCCTTTTTGTCCATCTCACCGCTTATTAGTACAAAATTCGAAAAAAATACGTTTAGATGCGCTTCTACGTTGTCAGAGGAATTTACAAACCAAATTCCACGATTATAACTACAATACTATAATTGGTACCATTTTTATCCCTTTTTGTCCCGCGAAACCCCTAAAGGTAAAAATTTCGACAAATGCAATTTTACTACGCTTCTACATGGTTAGAGGAATTTGCATACCAAATTTCACAACTACAGCTGCAATACTTCAATTGGTACAATTTTAATCCCTTTCTGTTTCGCTCAACCCTTAAAAGTAAAAATTTCGAAAAAAGATCCAGTTGGATTACGATTTTACGTTGTCAAAGTAATTTATTTACCAAATTTCACGACTAAAGCTGCAAAATTAGTACCATTTTTATCTCCTTTTGTCGCACTCACCCTTTAAAGGTACACATTTCGAAAAATCCAATTGTACTGTCCTTCTACATGGTCAGAGGAATTTACATACCAAATTTCACGATTCTAGCTGTAATACTTTAGTTGGAGCCATTTTTATCTCTTTTTGTCCCACTCACCCTTTATAAGTACAAATTTCGAAAAATTCATTTAGATTTGCTTCTACGTTGCCAGAGGAATTTACACTCCAAATTTCACGACTATAGCTGCAATACTTAAATTGGTACAATTTAAGGTACAGGTACAAATTTCGAAAAATCTAATTTTGATGCGCTTATACATGGTCAGAGGAATTTACATACCAAATTTCACGATTCTAGATGTAATACCTTAGTTGGTGCCATTTTTATCCCGTTTTGTCCCGCTCACCCCTTATAAGTACAAATTTCGAAAAATCAATTTATATTGCAAGTCTACGTTGTCATAGAAATATAGATACCGATTTTCACGAATATAGCTGCAATACATATATTGGTACCATTTTTATCCCTTTTTGTCTCTTTCCTACCTTAAAAGTACATTTAGAAAAAATCCCTTTTTTTGCTCGTTTGCATGGTAAGTGCAAGGCACACACAACCGTTTAGTCAGGAGGAAGGTTCGATGTTTATCTCTTTTTGTCCCATTTTACCCCCTAAAAGTACGAATTTCGTAAAACCCTTTCTTAGTCAACGTCTACGTCATATTTGGGAACTACCCTGAAAATTTCATGAGTCTGACTTCAGCCGTTTGGTCTGTGGACTGGTCAATGATAAGACAGTCTGTCAGTAACGCAACTCTTTTATAAAGGGTGATTTTTTAAGAGCTTGATAACTTTTTTTAAAAAAAAAACGCATAAAATTTGCAAAATCTCATCGGTTCTTTATTTGAAACGTTAGATTGGTCCATGACATTTACTTTTTGAAGATAATTTCATTTAAATGTTGACCGCGGCTGCGTCTTAGGTGGTCCATCCGCTTAGTCCAATTTTGGCATTTCCACGTTTTTGAGTAACAGAGACCCAATTGGTGCGAACGGCGACGAATCGAAAATTGGTGGTCATCATTAACACTGGCCGATACAGCTGCAATATTTTCTTCAGTTCGCACTCTACGTAAGCGTGTTGGTGGTTTAATGTCCAACAATGTAAATTTGGTGCGAAATTTAGTCACAATAGCCCGAATAGCCGCTTCAGTGGGTCGATTAAACTGACCATAAAATGGAAGCGCGCAATGAACTTTCTTAACAGAGCACGCATTTTGATAATAAAATTCAATAATTTGCAAGCGTTGTTCGTTTGTAAGACGATTCATGATGAAATGTCAAAGCATACTGAGCATCTTTCTCTTTGACACCATGTCTGAAATCCCACGTGATCTGTCAAATACTAATGCATGAAAATCCTAACCTCAAAAAAATCACTCTTTATATAGATTTAGTGCTGTATGATTGATGGCTATTCAAGATATACCAAATCGGTCAATAAGTTATCTATTTTGCTGCCGATTGACATGAAACTTAGTTTAATGGGAAGCCCATTCCCAGAATGTTTATAATAGGGGTGAGTATTAGCTAATACAACAGAAAGAAGCCAGATGGGTGGGGACATCGTTTGTTATAGAGCTACACTTTTTAAATCTTCAGGGATTTCCTTCACAACATCCTCCCTCAGACAAAAAATAAAAAGCCGGAACATTAGAGACTGACGACTTCAATTATGATAAGTTAAATACATTATCATCATGTTTCATTATCATAATTTAGAAATAAAATCAATTGATTAAAAACAGGCCCATCTTAAAGATTCCGTACTAATTTAACGGTCTTTTTTTGTACGAATTTTTGTGAAAATGCTATCACATTTATAACTCCGAGAATTCTAGTACACTTTCATATTGTCTTCCTCATATATACACTTCAATTTGTTGTTGAACACCACCATAAGAGTGTGTCTCTCTAAATTCAATTCCATTTAATACGTTTCGCATGTCAAATGTCATTTGTCCACTTCCCATCATATTTGCGAGATATTTAATAGAACTGCTTTAAGTCAACATGATTACATCGATGTTTGCAATCACCGTTTCTGTTTACTCGAAAAACTTTTCGAATTTTATCACACTGGAAAATCAGAACAATTTTCTGCTATATAAACGCAGGCTCGGCACATGACCAAATCATAAAAGTAATTAAAATTCGAGGAATACATTTCAGTGGCGGAAGTTAAAGTGCAAGTGAAAGTTAAAGTTGAAGTGATTATGGATTGGTCATTGAAGGAAAGTAATGCCAATAAATTTAATAAAAATTTGAATCAAACAAAAATTAAAAGTAAGTTCAATTATGAGTTGATATGTCGAGCTTCTAATGTATATTTATTTTTGGTCGAAGACTATGACAATCCCCCACCCAACTACTCGAGCGATGAAGAGAATATTTGCACGAAGGAAGCGGTCAAAAAGAATATAAAATACTATTTAGAAAACACCACATTGCATGGCTTGAAATATATTGCGGAAAATAAAATCACAATTCCCGAGAGGTTAGTTAAATTAATTTTAAAAAGTAATATTTCCTATAAACATAAGAAAAAGAAAATGGGATAAACTGGAAAATTAAAAAAATTTGCTCCAGTTACTGTCAGCAAATCATGTGGCAATGAAATAATGTCCAAGCTAAGAAATTAAATGAAATCAACTGAAATACTCCTAATAGAAGAATGAAATAGTCTCTAAAACTTTCAAATTGTAAATGACAAATACCAGAATATAATAGATTATTTCATTGTGAAATAACCTATTATTTTCCAAGTTAAAAAGGAAATAATCCCATCAAAGCTGTGGCTCCATGAAATACCACCCAAGGAAGTAACGTCCAGAAAATAAAACCCTATGAAATAATTCCAAAAAATTGAATAACAAGTAAAAACGGTTCGACCGGGCCGAACTTAATACACCCTCCACCATGGATTGCATTCCACAGAGGCTGTAAATTTTCGTAGAAGAGCTGTAATATTACAGGAAAATATAATTTTTTTAATATGGCCAAACCAAAACAAATATTGAAAGAATAATTTTATAAATAAAGAATAATTTTATAATAATTATAAGGCAAGGCTACCAATTCGTTTATATATAGGGTCCGCAAAATATTTTTTTAAATGCTATAAAAAAACTACTAAATATTTTCTCAAATTTATTTTTTATTTGAAAGTACAATCCTTCCGGTTAATAATGGAAAATAATTTCATTCAAATGGCTGCCTGGGCACCCCACAAATAATAGTCCAACGGTTGAATAATACTTCTAGTCAATTCAAAAAATAACTATTCTTCAACTAAATACAAGCTAATATGTTCAAAAAACATGCTGAAATACTCTAAATATTAGGGGTATTTTCAGTCCTTGTGAGGGAAAAATTTTTCCCTCTGGGCCGATTTCGTCCACTTTCAATCCCAACCGATCTACAACCATAAGACACATTTAGGATAAATTAGAACCTCCTAGCTCATTTCGTTCGGCCGCTATCGTGCTTTCAACAGACAGACAGACGGACATGGCTATATCGTCTTAGAATTTTACCACGACCCAGAATATATATACTTTATGGGGTCTCCGATGAATATTTCAAGGTGTTACAAACGGAATGACAAAGTGAATATACCCCCATCCTGGAGGTGGAGGGTATAAAAATGTTTTTTATTAAAATTACTGTAGAACTTTCATTTGCAAATCTTAAACAAGTAAGAAGGCGTCAAGTTCGGCCGGGCCGAATCTTATATACCCTTCACCACGGAGTGCATTCCACAGTATTACCAGCAGATTAAAGGATGTCGACATAGACATAGAAGTACAGAACGATATTACGAAAATTGTGATATTTTTATGCACATTTACTATAATTGTTTACTATTTCAAACTATAATGTATATTTATGCGCACTGTTTAAAATCGACTTCTATATATAAATAAAATGCTGTAATTGTGAAAGTGAACATGCCTAAATATTAGGCGATTGTCAGTCGGCTTTAGAAAGAAGTATAAATTTTAGTAGAAGTATAAATTTTAAAGATATCCCCATATCCCCTGATTCGCCCCATTCCCCGACCAAATGTACAAATTTCGAAAAAAAACTTTTTTTGATAGTTAGAATTTATACACAGAATTTCACGATTTCAACTTCAGCAGTTTGGTAGGTCCCATTTTCATCCCTCTTTTTTAATTATATCCCTTAAAAGTACGAATTTCGAAAAATCTCTCTATTTTACGAGTCTATGTAATTATCGGTATGTACACACCGAATTTCATGATTCTAGCTGTTGTCGTATCATCGGTACCATATTTTATCCCTTTTTGTCCCATTTCGCCCGCTAAAACTTTTATTTTCTTTGTGGTGCTTCCAAGCAACACGAGGAATGTCCGCAACAAATTTTAACTGTATGAAAATAAGAAATTTAATTAATAAGCCAAGGCTACCAATATTTGTATACTATATATATATAATGGATATAATACTTCAATTCATAAAGTAAATATAAGGGAGCAATCATAAATACCCTAAATATTGGGGGATAGAGAGTGTACTTTCAGGTACAGTCGTTTGGTTGGTTGTATTTCCATCCTATTTTAATTTCAAAAGTAAAAATTTTGAAAATACCTTATCTCTCACGTACGCAGTATAAGACAACTTCATGATTCTACCATTTTTTGTCGTAAAAGCAAAAAAATAAAGTACGAACTTGGAAAAAAATATTTTAAGTGGCTATGCAGTCAGAGGAATGTATACACCGAATCCCATGGTTCTAAAGAGTGATTTTTTTGAGGTTAGGATTTTCATGCATTAGTATTTGACAGATCACGTGGGATTTCAGACATGGTGTCAAAGAGAAAGATGCTCAGTATGCTTTGACATTTCTTCATGAATAGACTTACTAACGAGCAACGCTTGCAAATCATTGAATTTTATTATCAAAATGCGTGCTCTGTTAAGAAAGTTCAGAAAGAAAGAAATTGTGTTCAGCGACGAAGCTCATTTTTGGCTCAATGGGTACGTAAATAGGCAGAATTGTCGATTTTGGAGTGAATATCAGCCAGAAGCATTGCAAGAGCTACCAATGCATCCAGAAAAAGTCACAGTTTGGTGCGGTTTATGGGCTGGTGGCATCATTGGACCGTACTTCTTCAAAGATGATGCGAATCGTAACGTAACTGTGAATGGTGAGCGCTACCGTGAGATGATATCCAACTTTTTTTTGCCCAAAATGGAAGAACTGAACTTGGTTGACATGTGGTTTTAACAAGATGGCGCTACATGCCACACAGCTCGCGATTCTATGGCCATTTTGAGGGAAAACTTCGGAGAACAATTCATCTCAAGAAATGGACCGGTAAGTTGGCCACCAAGATCATGCGATTTGACGCCTTTAGACTATTTTTTGTGGGGCTACGTCAAGTCTAAAGTCTACAGAAATAAGCCAGCAACTATTCCAGCTTTGGAAGACAACATTTCCGAAGAAATTCGGGCTATTCCGGCCGAAATGCTCGAAAAAGTTGCCCAAAATTGGACTTTCCGAATGGACCACCTAAGACGCAGCCGCGGTCAACATTTAAATGAAATTATCTTCAAAAAGTAAATGTCATGGACCAATCTAACGTTTCAAATAAAGAACCAATGAGATTTTGCAAATTTTATGCGTTTTTTTTAAAAAAAAAGTTATCAAGCTCTTAAAAAATCACCCTTTATAAGCGGCTATTTTGTTGGTACCATTTTTATCCCTTTTTCCAATTTTGCCCCCTCAAGAGTACGACTATGTAAAATCTCTTTATTTTACGTATCTACACAATTAGAGGGACGTACTCACTGAATTTCATCATTCTAGCTGTATTCGTTTAGTTGGTACTATTTTTATCGCCTGTGCCATTGTATCCATTGAAAGTACGAATTTGGAAAAAACGTTTTATTTTTCGTGTCTACGCAATCAGAGGAATGTATACTCCGAATTTCATGATTCTAGCTGCTGTCATTTGGTAGGTACTATTTTTATCCCCTTTTTCCATTTGAACCCCAAAAAGTACGAATTTTGGAAAGTTCTTTTATTTTGCGTGTCTACGCAATCAGAGGAATGTATATATCGAATTTCATTATTCTAGGTGCAGCCGTTAGGTTGGTACTATTTTTATCCCTCTATCCCCATTTAACCCCTTAAAAGTACGAATTTAGAAAAAATACTTTTATATTATGTATCTACTCTATTAGAGGAATGTACACGCCAAATTTCGTGTTTCTATCTTTTGTCGTTTAATAGGTACCATTTTTATCCCTTTTTGTCCCATTTCGCCCCCTACAAATAAAAATCACTCTATGGTGCCCTTTTATGCTATAGAGGGAATGCGCATTGCAAATATCAACTAAATACAAGCTAATATGTTCAAAAAAACATGCTGAAATACTCTAAATATTAGGGGTATTTTCAGTCCTTGTGAGGGAAAAATTTTTCCCTCTGGGCCGATTTCGCCCACTTTCAATCCCAACCGATCTACAACCATAAGACACATTTAGGAAAAATTTGAACCACCTAGCTCATTTCGTTCGGCCGCTATCGTGCTTTCAACAGACAGACAGACAGACAGACAGACAGACAGACGGACAGACAGACGGACAGACGGACAGACGGACATGGCTATATCGTCTTAGAATTTTACCACGACCCAGAATATATATACTTTATGGGGTCTCCGATGAATATTTCAAGGTGTTACAAACGGAATGACAAAGTGAATATACCCCCATCCTGGAGGTGGAGGGTATAAAAAAGCTCAAATACCATAATTATTGGTAAATAGTGGGTGCTACAGTTGGTTGTATTTCCATTCCATTTTAATTCAAATTCAAAAGTACAAATTTTGAAAATCCATTATCTCACGTACATAGGCAAGATAACCGTACTTCATGATTCAACCAATTTTTGCCGTAAAAGTAAAAGAATGCGAATTTGGAAAAAATCTGTTTATTTTGCATGTCTTTGCAGTCAGAGGAATGTAGACACCGAATTCCTTGATTCTAACTGCGGCCATTTGGTTGGCACCTTTTTTATCCCTTTTTTCCTATTTTACCCCTTGAAGAGTACATCTTTCTAAAATCTCTTTATTTTACGTGTCTACGCAATTAGAGGGATGAACACACCGAATTTCATCATTCTAGCTGTAGTCGTTTGGTTGGTACTAGTTGTATCCCTTGAATCCTTTTCAATCTTCTATTCCCATTTTACCCCTTAAAAGTACGAATTTGGAAAAAAATACTTTTATCTTATGTATCTACTCAATTAGAGGAATGTACACACCGAATTTCGTATTTCTAGCAGTTGTCGTTTAATACGTACCATTTTTATCCTATTTCACCCCCTACGAATAAAAATCACTTTATGGTGCACGTTTTTGTTATAGGGGGAATGCGCATACCCAATATTAATATATATTGAAAAAATATATATTAAGATATATTGAAAAAATATGTTTAAATACTCTAAAAAACGCCCAACAATGTAAAAAAGTATTACCAACATAAAATTTTACATTTATTTCAAAAAAATATATTTTTTTTGTAAAAATGAAATAAACCACAAATACCAAACCAAAAACGGATAAAAAACATCTCTGGAAACAGTACCAATTCCTGAAAAAGGGAAGATAAATAAAAAAATGTTTTTTTTTTTATTAAAATTACTGTAGAACTTTCATTTGCAAATCTTAAAAAAGGTCGATTTTTTAAATCACCATCTCCGAATTCCTTTAAACTTGGTAGCATAACTAAAAATATATGAAATATGAATATATGAAAAATGGGTTCCTTTGTCCTCAACGAAGAACTTCATTTTTTAAAACATAAGATAATTTTCAATTGATAAAATCTAGAAAAAAGGTTCCGAAGTGGAAATATTGAAATGACATAGTGTGGAAACGCGCAGATGGAGGTTTCTCTTTACTGATCAAATATTTACATTTTCCCAACATATCAAATGACTTGAGAATAATATTATAATAAGCTTACCAACACAAGCTTCTAGCTTGAAAAAGAGTTGAGAATGAAGTTGAAAATGCTTGTATAACAATTGTAGAAAAATCGAAACGGAACCCTCTTGATAATATTAAATGTGTACGCTTACTATAAGCTTATCCTTGTAATTGTAGAATAAGCTTACATTAAAATTTTGTTTTTTATACCCTCCACCTCCAGGATGGGGGTATACTAACTTTGTCATTCCGTTTGTATCACCTTGAAATATCGACCTGAGACCCTATAAAGTATATATATTCTTGATCGTCATAAAATTCTAAGACGATCTAGCCATGTCCGTCGGTCCGTCCGTCTGTCCGTCTGTTGAATGCGTCTTATAGTCGTAGATCGGTTGGGATTGAAATGGGGCGAAATCGGCCCAAAGGGAAACATTTTTCCCTCACAAGGACTAAAAATACCCATATTAATCCCTAATATTTTAGCGTATTTAAGCATGTTTTTTGAATATGTCTGTTTATATTTGCTTGATATTTGGTATCCGCATTCCCCTTATAGCAAAAACGTACACCATAAAGTGATTATTATTGGTAGGGGGTGAAATGGGGCAAAAAAGGGATACAAATGGTGCATATTAAACGACAACAACTAGAAATACGAAATTCGGTGTGTACATTCCTCTAATTGAGTAGATACATAATATAAAAGTATTTTTTCGAAATTCGTACTTTTAAGGGGGAAAATAGGAATAGAGGGATAAAAATTGTACAAACCAAACGGCTGTACCTAGAATAATGAAATTCGGTGTATACATTCCTCTGATTGCATAGATAAGTAAAATACACCGATTTTTCAAAATTCGTACTTTTTGGGGTTAAAATGAAAAAGGGGATAAAAATAGTACCAATCAAAAGACCGCAGCTAGAGTCATGAAATTCGGAGTATACATTCCTATGACTGCGTAGACACGGAAAATAGACGAATTTTTCGAAATTAGTACTTTCAAGGGATACAATGGTATAGAGGGATAAAAATAGTACCAACTAAACGACCACAGCTAGAATGATAATAAAATAAATAATAATTGCGTAGAAACGTCAAGGGGGTAAAAATGGTACCAACCAAAGGGGGCAGCTGGAATCATGGAATTCGGTGTAGACATTCCTCTGACTGCATAGACACGCAAAATAAAAAGTTTTTTTTTCCAAATTCGTACTTTTTCTTTTACGGCAAAAATTTGTTGATTGGTTTTGCAGTATGTACGTCTGATAATGGATTTTCAAAATTTGTACTTTTGAAATTCAAATAGAATGGAAATACAACCAACTGTATCACCCACTATCTACCAATATTTATGGCTTTGAAAATATTTTTGAAAATATAAATATGAGAATATTTATTTTTTGAATTGACGTATTGGTAGCATTACCTTATAAGCGTGGTTTGAAATAATTAAAATATTATATTTATTTATAAAATGAAATTTTCAATATTTGTATTTTTTGTGGTTTGGCTATAATAAAAAAATTATATTTTCCTGTAATATAACTGCACTTCTACGAAAACCGACAACCTCTGTGGAATGTAATCCATGGTGGAGGATATATAAAGATCGGCCCGGTCGAACTTAACGCCGTTCTTACTTGTTTTTTGGTAATTTTTGTTAATTTTATTAATTCAGTCCATTTTTTGTACATTTCAGTTGTAATTAAAAATTAGTTGTAAAAAAATAAGCCAGTCCCAGTTCAAATCAATAATTTTAATGTTCATATTCACATTTTGGGTAATTGTTTCGCAACATAATATGATTTTTAGGGAACGTTCGCGTGTCTTTTATGAACTTGTCCTCCGTGTTGCCCAATGATAAAGCTGTATCTATGACATGTAGAAATTTATTGTTTAATATTTTCATTTAATATTTTTTATTGAACTTACTTCTTATAGCAACACTTGATGGTATTATTTTCTGCTATTAAAGCTTCATCCAATACGTTTTTTTAGTTTTTATTATTAAAAAGAAGTTCAATTATTTATTCTGTTTTCTCTTCGAACACTGTTTAACGACATTCTTATCCCATTTGTAAAACAAAAGCAAAATACATATATTTTTCATGTTCAGGTAGTAGATAGAACTATGTTAGATAAAACTATATTATAATACAAAACTCATGGGAAGTGTTATTATTTTTGTTGTAGGTATTGTCGAATAAAACACCCCAAAATCTCGACTTACGAGTAAAAACCGGTTTGGCGTACCTTTGCGTACCTTGTCTGTGATTTAGTTGATTATAAACCGATTTTATGTTTATTCCCGGATTCTAAAAAATGGAACATAGCTCTTTTGAACTATATATACGCTGTTTAAGTAATCTGTGTGTAAACACATTTTGTTTTAATTTTCTCGCCATTTTCCAAAACGGCGGTTTGCATTTAAAAATTGGGCGGTATAATTAACTGGGATATTAAGCTTTCTTTAACTTGTTTAAAAATAAAGATATAGCTGAAGAGTGGAAAAATCCGTTAAAATTGGAATTTAAGCCAACTTTCCCTACTAGACATTTTATTTCTCGATTTTTCAAATTTTCAGTTGGTCGTATCTTTCCAAAAAATCAGAGTGGTAAGCGTATATTTTTGAAGGAAAATCATTCGGTTTAATATGGAATGAGTGATGTTTGAACAAACTCGCAAGTCAAGTGTAAATTTCTAAATCATCATCTAAACAACATTAATATACAAGGTGGCGCAAAAATAACCTTCCGATGTTTTTTGGCTGTAATTTAAAAAAAATGAAAAACTTTGATTCTTATTGTGGATTATTTTTATCAAGTCGAGAATATGATGTCATGTAAATGGCCGCCGCCACAGTTGATTGTCATTTGAGCCCTTTTTATGGCATTTTCCATTACATAGGTCCTCACATTCTTGACGGATATTGTCTTTAAGAGCTGCAAGAGTCTGAGGCTTGTTGACATAAACCCGCGACTTCAAAAAGCCCCACAAAAAGAAGTCTGGAGCGGTCAAATCAGGCTATCTTGCTGGCCAGTGCAAATCGCGAAAACGGGAGATTAGGCGCCCGGGAAATGCATGCTTCAGCATATCGGTTGTGGCACGTGCAGTGTGTGCCGTTGCACCGTCCTGTTGGAACCACATGTTTTTCAATCCCAATTCATCAAGTTGCGGCAAAAAGAACTCGTTGATCATTGCTCTGTAGCGCTCACCATTCACAGTAACCGTTTGGTCCGCAACTTCTTCGAAGAAAAAAGGTCCGATGACTCCTCCAGCGAAAACAGTACACCATACAGTGACTTTGAGCGGGTGTAATGGCTCTTCGTGGGTTACACGCGGATTTTCAGAGCCCCAGAAGAGTAAATTTTGCTTTTTGCATTTACGTACCCGCTAAGATGGAAATGGGCGTCATCACTCATGATTATCTTTGATGAAAAATCGTCTTCCTGTTGGTGGTGATTAAGGATGGCTTAAGCGTATGTTAGACGCGATTGGCGGTCAGCAGCTAACAGCTGATGCAGTGTTTCACCAGACGGCTAGGAAATCTGCGACGAAATTCACGTTGTGCCAAAGTCACCGAACGATTATTGGTCAAATAAATAGTTACCAATATTCCGCGTTCTGGAGCAGTGTAGCGTAACTACGCAAATGTCAAAACAGAACTGACATTAGGGGCCAATCGCAAAATTTATAGCATTTTCTGATAGGAGGATTACTTTTGCGCCACCTTGTACATATATAGTCGAATAGTATTATTGAGACATTAATATTTTTTGATTGTGTATAACTCTTGAACTAGAGGATATTATTAAAAATATGTTATTACGTTTTTATATAGGAACTGGCAAGCACTTACTGAAAAGACTAATACATATTATCCAAATCAGATGAAAACACTTGTGTTTGCACATTCTAGGTGACTTATTGAGGGTAGGTGACTAAAGTAATAGTCGAAAGTACCCTACCTATGACTGTGTGATATTTTAAGGTCCTAGGTTAAGCGGAACGGAAGTTAAAGAATTATTTCCAAATTTACAATTTATTTTCCTAATTTTTACAAAAAGCTTTTCTATTGCACTCGGAATGCAATTTATTTTTCAACGATTCTTTTAATAGTATTAACTATACGATTATTTTGTCAACAAAATTAAAATGGTTGTCTCTTTCAGGGTATTCTTCGGTTTGTCGTTCATTTGCGTCGTCTTTGTTTCGGGCTTTTTCATTTCCAATGTCTATGGAAAATGGTCTGCATCGCCCATTATAATATCGACCAGTGCTAAACAGACCTTAAGCACTGAGGTGCCTTTTCCGGCCATAACTATTTGCAATCTGAATCAGGCACAACGAAGTAAAGTTAAAAATATACCAAGGTAAGCTAGATCATCAATGTAATCAGAAATAATTCCAAATTAAATTTCATCTTTGGTACAGAACCAGTTCGAACTTTTCGCTATTGATGAGTTTGTGCGATCAAGATTCCAATGATGTGGTGATGACCTATTTGGGATTTTGGAAGTATTTCAAAGCGATTTTAATAGAGGTTTGCCTTATTATTGGCTAATTGATGATGAGATTTTTGATTATAATTAAATATTATTTTCAATTATGATGTTGCAGGTTGCGCAGCCCTGTGATGATATGCTGTTGTACTGCAGCTTTGGTTCTCAAATCGAGAATTGTTCGAATATCTTCAATACGGTGTTGACCGATGATGGTTTGTGCTGCACGTTTAATGCATTGGATTCGAAATATCTATTGATGAACTATAGGTGAGGAGGAGTGTTTTGTAAGGAAACATTGCAAAATGTTCAATTGTAATCAATTTCAGTTCTTGTTAGGAAAAATTATCTATCTTTTGAACTTATTGGAATATTACAATCATAATTTGTTAGACTAGTCTAGACTGTGCCACTTGTTGAGCTAGCATTATCATTGATTGTGAGGAGAAGGATTTTAATATTTTCTTTACTTTCATCCAGCGAAGAAAATTCCCTTTTGCCGCCTTCTGCAACTCAGTATGTACCCATAGATTGGACCCCCGAAAAAGGCTATCCACAGAAATTGCCACCTCATTATTATCCCCGTGTCTCTGGTGGCACAGGAAGTCGTATGGGTCTGACGGTTATCTTGAACGTATCGTCCGAGGAGTACTATTGCAGTAAAACCAAATGTGTGGGATTCAAGGTATTAATAAAACTATTTCCTATTATTCATTCATCCCATCCCCACTTCTTTTAAAGGTCTTAGTTCACAATCCCGCAGAGTTGCCCAAAATCAGTAACTATGGATTTCTCATGACGGCGGGACGCGAGGCCCGCATACCCATAGAACCGATCTATCAGGATGCCGTGCCCAGCATACGGTACATTAAGAAATCCGTGCGCCGTTGTCTCTTCTCGGATGAGGGTGATTTAATCTACTATCGCACGTATTCACGCAAAAATTGTGAATTGGAATGTGAAGCCAACATCCTGATGAAAAAGTGCTCGTGTGTTTTGTACTATTTGCCACGGATTGATCCGAACATTCCCATCTGTGGACCCAATGATAATCTCTGCACCAATCAGGTGCAATCGGAAATTGAATCGTCGAATAAGAGTTCCTCGTGTGACGCCTGCCTGCCGGGTTGTTTTGAGCTGAACTATCAGACTACGTTGACGTCGTCGTCCATGGTTCTGGGAGATTTTCGTACCTCAGATGATTTTCCAGAGGAAATTTTCCGTGCCAGCCAGAAGATAAGCGACTTGTCCATCATGCATTTCTACTATTTGTCGAATACATTTCGAGGTACAACGAAATCGGAAATGTTCGGCTTCACGGAGTTTTTGTGTGAGTATTATTATTCAAATGGAGGACGAGAGAGATTCGAATTAATCGGGCATAAAAGAAGATTTAACTCAACAACTCTCGGGAGAGAAAGGAATTTAATTTTTTTATTGGATTTGAATTATTTGTTTTGTATTAAATTCCAAAAATGGGTTGTCTTGGACAGTCTAGGAAAGCAGCATTATTGTTAAGGCGAATAGTCCCTAGAAAGCCAAAATAGATACACTACAACTTCAAAATCAAGTCCACTTCTTCCTCAATAATGGAGATTATTGCTTTCCAATCTAAATTGTTAGCTAAATTAGCCATGATGGTGGAAAATCTCAGCTACTAATATGAAGATACATATGTACTTTTCTCATTTTCACAATGTCAGGTTAATGTAAAATCATAGCCGGCAGTTAAAAGTTTTCAGTTTATGTGAAGTTTGAGGTAGGAGCTAACCAACATTTATAGAAGATAAATATTGGTTAGCTCTAACCAGTGATTTGGAAATGGGGGCAAATTATGTTTAATGTATTCTTCCTGTTCTATCATCACTTCCAGCCAATACCGGTGGTCTTTTGGGTCTCTTCATGGGTTTCAGTATATTTTCCTTAATCGAAATTGTCTATTATATTACGGTGAGGCCATACTGTGCCGCCAGGACTATTGAATTGGAAAGGAAACGAAAACAAAAGGAAATTAAGGTGACCGCAATCTTCCACTTTTTAAGTAGAATATAATTTCTAATTTTAATTGTTACAGTGGCTCTCTAAGGACTCCTATAAAATGGAAACTTCTTCAACCGGCTTAAAAAAGAAGGCATGGCTGAAGAGGGCAAAGAAAACTCATAAGAAATATCAAAATAATTTGCGCGGCATGTTCAAGAAGACACGAAGTTTTCAGTACGATGACAGTCAAGTTTATCCGTATATTGAATAATAAATAAATTAGTTAATGGTGTTGATTTTTTGCTTCGAAATAAAAGAATTTTTTGTCTACTATCTTTATGGACCTGAAAAGTTTGTTTTTATAAAGGCATAGCCAAAATCCAATGTTATCATGTGAAAAGTTAGATTGTGCTGTGTAGTCCCAGATTCCAAATTCAAGTACAATTTTTGCCCCGCTTTTGAAAAATCCATTTATGTTGTGCGTCTACGTAATTAAAGAAAAATGCTCCCGATTCACCCTCAAAGGTAACAATTTCAACAAATCCACCTCTACGTAGCCTGAGAATTCATTCCTGTGAATTTTTTTAGTTCCGGTAAAAAATGTTTGATAAATTATATTTATTTGGAAAATACAGTCTTGCGGTTTCTTCTATAATTTTCGATTCGTGTGAAATCCCAAACATCGGGCTACTTCTAGTGAAACAAGTAAGTAAGCTTCAGTCGATTAATCCGACTTATATATACCCTCACTCACAGAGAACATATATACGGAAGTTAGAGGGAATTAAATTGGATTTAATTGCACCAGTATAGACGTTTTGAAGGATTTAATATTACCTACGATAGAGACAATTGCGTGGGAGGTACACGAAGGGGCGTGGCTAAAGCGTAAATATTTTTTAGGTTAAAAGTGATTATAAAAACATTTTTAAATATCAAATTGCAAATTATTTTGACTACCCGTATGGATGTTATCTTGGTTTTATTGCGACCAAAAATTATGCCACTTTGTGTGAGCGGTACCAGAAGGGGTGTGGCAATTTCGTCCATATTCCATGCGAATGTGACCACAGTATTGCTAAATATCAAATTTCAATCATCAGTATAGAAGTTATAACAGCTTTAATTTTACGTAATTTTGTTGAATTGTGTGGGAGGTACTAAAAGGGACGTGACAAAACCCATCATATTTTGTACACTTGAAGTGATTATAAAAACATTATCAAATACCAAAATATAGCTGAATCCGATTATCCGTGTGGAAGTTATGTGCGTTTTAATTTAACATTGAAATATGGGATATTTGTGTTGTATTTGGGAGGTACCAGAAGGGGCGTGGCAATTTCATCTTCGAACTTAAACTAAGTTTGGAAAATATATGCAGAAAAAATATGCCTTGTGCAAAGTTTGAATCGAATCCTTAACTCCTTTCGAGAGTTATCGTGTACACCAGCCAGATGGCTCAAACAGCTTAAAACGTCGTGAAACGGATTTTGTCCAAACATATTTAGGGTCTTAAGTCACTCCGTCAATGCGTTACACTTTTTATACCCTCCAACTCCAGGATGGGGGTATACTAACTTTGTCATTCCGTTTGTAACACCTTGAAATATCGACCTGAGACCCTATAAAGTATATATATTGTTGATCGTCATAAAATTCTAAGACATGGCTAGATATGTCCGTCCGTCTGTCCATCTGTTGAAAGCACGCTAGCATCTAAACTAAAGGAGCCACAACGTTCAAATTTTTCATAAATGCGTCTTATAGTCGTAGATCGGTTGGGATTGAAACGGGGCGAAATCGGCCCAAAGAGAAAAAATTTTCCCTCACAAGGACTAAAAATACCCATAATAATCCCTAATATTTTAGAGTATTTAAGCATGTTTTTTGAATATGTCTGTTTATATCTGCTTGATATTTGGTATGCGGATTCCCCTTATAGCAAAAACGTACACCATAAGTGATTCTTATTTGTAGGGGGTGAAATGGGACAAAAAAGGGATACAAATGATACATATTAAACGACAACAGCTAGAAACACGAAATTCGGTGTGTACATTCCTCTAATTGAGTAGAGACATAATATAAAAGTATTTTTTCCAAATTCGTACTTTTAATGGGTAAAATGGAAATAGAGGGATAAAAATGGTACCAACCAAACGGCGGTACCTAGAATAATGAAATTAGGTGTATACATTCCCCTGATTGCATAGACAAGTAAAATAAACGGATTTTTCAAAATTCGAACTTTTTGGGGTTAAAATGAAAAAAGGGGATAAAAATAGTACCAACCAAATGGCCGCAGCTAGAGTCATGAAATTCGTAGTATACATTCCTCTGACTGCGTAGACACGGAAAATAGAAGAATTTTTCGAAATTAGTACTTTTTGGGGTTAAAATGGAAAAAGTGGATATAAATAGTACCAACCAAATGACCACAGCTAGAGTCATGCAATTCGGAGTATACATTCCTCAGACTGCGTAGACACGGAAAATAAACGGATTTTTCAAAATTCGTACTTTTATGGGCTACAATGGTACAGAGGGATGAAAATAGTACCAACTAAACGACTACAGCTAGAATGATGAAATTCTAATTGCGTAGAAACGTCAAGGTAGTAAAAATGTTACCAACCAAATGGGCGCAGCTGGAATCATGGAATTCGGTGTACACATTCCTCTGACTGCATAGACACGCATAATAAAAAGTTTTTCTCCAAATTCGTAATTTTTCTTTTACGGCAAAAATTTGTTGAATCATGAAGTTGGGTCATTTTGCACTATGTACGTCTGATAATGGATTTTCATTTGTAATTTGTACGTTTGGAATTAAAATAGAATGGAAATACAACCAACTGTAGCACTCACTATCTACCAATTTTATGGTATTGAAGCTTTTTCAAAATATAAATATAAGAATATTTATTTTTTGATTTGAAATAAATAATGGTTTGAAATAATTAAAATATTATATTTATTTATAAAATTATTTTTTCAATATTTGTATTTATTTTGGTTTGGCTATATTAAAAAATGTACATTTTCCTGTAATATTACTGCACTTCTACGAAAACCGACAACCTCTGTGGAATGCAATCCATGGGGAGGGTATATAAAGTTCGGCCCGGCCGAACTTAACGCCGTTTTTACTTGTTTTCTGTTCCAAATGATATATACCCTCCTACTCTGTAGAGTGAGGGTATAAAAATAACTAAAATCGGACATTAATTTATTAAAAATTTAATATGTATATTATAATTTTTAATTTTTTATTGTCAAAAAAAAAACGTTTTTCAGAATTAAATTGTTTTTATAAATTCCCCAAAAAATACTTTCCACACGCATATTCGCGTCTTAAAATATGGTAACTATGTCAGAAGTAATGGAATTTAGAAAACTGTAACCTTTATCGATCAAGCCCAAATTACCTCCCCCCCCCCTTCAACACAGTGTTCTCCTCGTTGTTAAGCTGATCAGAAATAAAAAAGACTTCATTCTTTGATCCGTTAGGCAGAGTTGTTGTTACGTTATTTATCAATTTTTCTCCATTTATCCTTAAAGATTTGGTTTTGCACCCCACAAGTCTGACCTCTATGGTATAAGAAAAATGTAGACACCGAATTTCATGATTCTAGTTGGAGCCATTAGGGCTGTTTTTCTTTAAGCCGGGATAACAAGCTGCGATAACAAAAACGTTAATACAAGTTTAATTTTTTGCTCAAAATTATTTTTTCAAAATTTGTTTTCACACACATTGATATTGCTTTTGGTGACAATTTTAAAAAAGAATTTTTTTATTTTGAGTGAAATTTTAACATTTTATTTAGATTTTTGTTATCGCAGCATAGTTATCCAGTCTTAAAGAAAAACAGCCATATTGTACCATTTTTATCACATTTTCCCTATTTCACCTCAAAAAAAAACGAATTTTGTATAAATATCAGAGTACAAAATTCATACCAACTTTCAATAGTCTAGGCCCAGTCGTTTGTTCAAGACGGTGGTATCATTTTTTATCCCTTTAAACCCTTTAAAAGTACGAATTTCGAAAAAAATCGTTAAATTGACCCCGCCTCTAAACTGCAAGAGAAATATACACAGCAAATTTTATGTGTCAGTGTCAGACAAATTTAATACTACAAATTTTAAAAAATCCTTTCATTTTGCTGTTTCACTCAATTTGATGGATGCTCACACTGAATTTCATGATTCTAGCTTGTTTTTATCCCTTTTCCCGCCATTCCACTCCAAAAAGTACGAATTTTGCAAAAATGATCGTCTTCATCCTATAAGAGGAGTGTTCATACCAAATTTCAATATTCTAATCCCAGCAGTTTGATCAAAGCGGTGGTACAATTTGTATCCCTTTTACCCCTTAAAAGTAGGAATTTATTTTCTCATCTCTACGCAGTAAGAGAAATATACACACCAAATTTCATGATTTTAGCTCTAGCCGTTTGGTTTGGGCAGTAATCAGTAGTGATGTGCAATCCAGTGATTTTTGGGGAACGTCGTTCTCAGTGACCGTGATTTGTAAATCACCGTTCTTTTAAAGAGTGACCGTGATTACGGTTTAATCAATAATCTTATTTGAATCAACCTGTAATAGATTTTTATTAAATTTAAAGCTTACCATAGTGCAAAAAATATCTACATGCTTGATGTTATTTGTTAGGCCCCCCATCCACGTACAGTTTTAACTGTCAGTTTGAACTGTTCAGCTAAAACTGTCAGTTGAAACTGTATGTGTGTGGTATATATCTGACAGTTGTACTCAACTGTTCAGTTTAACTGAGAAATATAAAAATTTTATATTTTTAACTGACAGTTTTAACTGAAGTGAACGTGTGTGGGGGTTCGCTGTACTGTTCTCAGTTCAATTTGTGTCGAGCGAGAGTGCGTATCATCATGTCGCGTAAACAGAACCAAGTAATAGTTGATTTTATTGGAATATATAGATCTGAACCTTGCCTATGGCAAGTTAAGTCTAGCGAGTATCATGATCGCGCCAAAAAAGATGCTGCCTACAACAAGCTGGCGAAGAAGTTACAAGAACTAGAGCCTGACGCGGAAAAGAAATCTGTTGTCCGAATGGCTTCAAAATATCCGTTCTGAGAGGAAAGGCATCGTCCGCAACGAATACATACGGAACATTCTTGAAATTCTCATTAACATCGTCAGGCTGAGGAATATGTAAATTCTCCTTCACAAGCTTTTCAAAGAAACATGTGTTCTGAAGAACACCGCCATCGGAAATCCGTCCATTTGTTCCGAAATCTACCAGTAAGAATCGATATTTTGCGTCAACTATTGCTAGGAGAACCGTACTGTGTTTTCCTTTGTAATTGTAATAATAAGATCCACAGTTTTCAGGGGGAATTATATCAATGTGTTTCCCATCCATGGCACCGATGCTGTGTGGGAAATCCCATCTTTCACCAAACATAGTCGCAATCTCCTTCCATTTATCTTCTGAGCTGGGAAACTGAAACAATGACGGAACAATTAATATTAAAATGTTTTTTTTTATAAATTTATTATTTTAAAATTTTTTTCTTTATTTTTTAAGGAAACGACTGACAATTTACTTCCATTAGGAGAAGATGTGAATTAGGATGAAGAAGCCTCTACATCAACATATGAGGATAGTCTAGCAAAACAAACACCAAAATCAAGGTTTGGTTCTAACAAAAAACAAGTAAAAATGGCGTTAAGTTCGGCCGGGCCGAACTTTATATACCCTCCACCATGGATTGCATTCCACAGAGGTTGTCAGTTTTCGTAGAAGTGCAGTAATATTACAGGAAAATATATTTTTTTTAATATAGACAAACCAAAACAAATATTGAAAAAATATTTTTATAAATAAATATAATATTTTAATTATTTCAAACCATTATTTATTTCAAATCAAAAAATAAATATTCTTATATTTATATTTTCAAAAAGCTTAAATACCATAAATATTGGTAGATAGTGGGAGCTACAGTTGGTTGTATTTTCATTCTATGAAAAAGTACAAAAAAATACATTATCAGACGTACATAGTGCAAAATAACCTAACTTCATGATTCAACCAATTTTTGCCATAATAGAAAAGGTACAAATTTGGAAAAAAACTTTTTATTTTGCGTGTCTATGCAGGCAGAGGAATGTATACACCGAATTACATAATTCCAGCTGCGACCATGTGGTTGGTACCATTTTTACCCCCTTGACGTTTCTACGCAATTAGAATTTCATCATTCTAGCTGTAGTCATTTAGTTGGTACTATTTTTATCCCTCTGTACCATTGTATCCCTTGAAAGTAAGAATTTCGAAAAATTCGTTTATTTTCCGATTCCTACTCAATCAGAGGAATGTATACTCTAGCTGCGGTCATTTGGTTGGTACTATTTTTATCCCCTTTTTCTATTTTGTCCCCAAAAAGTACGAATTTCGAAAAATCCGTTTATTTTCCGTGTATAGTCATGTCTACGTAGTCAAAGGAATGTATACTTCGAATTTCATGTCTCTAGCTGCGGTCATTTGGTTGGTACTATTTTTATCCCCTTTTTCTATTTTGTCCCCAAAAAGTACGAATTTCGAAAAATCAGTTTATTTTCCGTGTGTACACAGTCAGAGGAATGTATACTCCGAATTTCATGACTCTAGCTGCGGTCATTTGATTGGTACTATTTTTATCCCCTTTTTTTCATATTAACCCCAAAAAGTACGAATTTTGAAAAATCCGTGTATTTTACTTGTCTATGCAATCAGAGGAATGTATACACCGAATTTCATTATTCTAGGTACAGCCGTTAGGTTGGTACCATTTTATCCCTCTTTTCCCATTTTACCCCTTAAAAGTACGAATTTGAAAAAATACTTTTATATCATTTATCTACTCAATTAGAGGAATGTACACACCGAATTTCGTGTTTCTAGCTGTTGTCGTTTAATATGTACCATTTTTATCCCTTTTTTGCCCCATTTCACCCCCTACAAATAAGAATCACTTTATGGTGCAGTTTTTTGCTATAAGGGTAATACGCATACCAAATATCAAGCAAATATAAACAGACATATTCAAAAAACATGCTTAAATACGCTAAAATAGTAGGGATTATTATGGGTATTTTTAGTCCTTGTGAGGGAAAAATTTTTCCCTTTGGGCCGATTTCGCCCCATTTCAATCCCAACCGATCTACGACTATAAGACGCATTTATGGAAAATTTGGACGTCCTAGCTCCTTTCGTTTAGATGCTAGCGTGCTTTCAACAGACGGACAGACGGACGGACGGACGGACATGGCTAGATCGTCTTATGCTTTGTAAGATTAAAAGAAAAAGAAATTGTAGTCCTATATGAGATTTTTGTTTTGCATCTTGCATAAGGCTCGAAAAACTGTCATATTTCGCTGGTTTTCAAAGACCAGAAGCCATGTTTTTAATAATTTAAAAATTTTAAAGTCGGCGATTTTCCAAAATTGATTGGACGTAAAATAGCAACTAAAATTATCTTGTTCTATCTCTTTCTAATGATTCTAGTACGTGAAAGCAGTTGCTTTAGCTAGAGAAAACGATGTCAGTGATTTTCTGCAAATAGTGAAATACACAATTGAGTGGTGACAGCATTGAAAGAACTACTTTGCAAGTGACCGTTACTCGTCATATTCAATCACTGATTTTCTCAATCTCGGTGATTGAATCACCGGTACAAGAATATCGCCCATCTCTAGTAATCAGTCAGTCTCTCAGTCACGCAACAGTAATAATAAATATGGACATTGGATCATCACTTTGTCGTGAGAACCCTAATAATTTCATAAAATCTCAAAAATATACGTTTTTCGATGTTTGCAAACAAAGGCGTACACAAGATTACATTTTTCTCTTAGTATTTGTTGAGGGATATTCGATTAATTCCTGTGATTCGATTTCGAATAAACTTTTAATCGAATAAATTTGATATCCTAAGACGATTGTATCGGAGTTTCGTGATGATCCAAATATACATTAGTATTGGTCGCGTTATATACAAATAAAAACTAATTTCCAGATACCGCCCCACAATTGAAGATTAAATTGTTTAATGATGATCTGCAAAATATTTCATAGCTTTGTCAAGACGTCTCTGAGTAAACCCTCCTGAAACACCTCTTAAAATAATCTTTTTCATTGTAATTTTTTGAGTTGCATTTTTGTAAATTTGTTCCTGTATTAATAGATAATATACAGTGGAAAGCACTTTATATAAAATTTTGATTCTTGTCTCAGAATATCTGAAAATTAATTGTCGAAAAATTTATTTTTATCCATTGTGCGCTGTATGTTGGGGTGTGAAATAATCGCGCATGTCTGTACTTTTGACAATCATTTCGAAATTTAACATGGCTGAGGTGACCAATTTTGTAGAGTCACCCAGTAGCTCCCTACCCTCTACGGATCCAATTTTGCTAATCATCTGCAAAACACCTCTGATATAGGCGTATGGAATTTTGTCAAGATATCATTTCCCGTTCAAAAGTTTCAGAATTAATTCCAAAAATGCTGTTTGGAAAAACTGTGGTCGGTATAATTTATGATTTGATCAAATATCAATTAATTATGAAAGTAGGTGGTTCAAGTTGCTCCTCTTTTGCACATTCTTATCACAAAGAATCACATTTTAAATTACATTTTAGGTATAGGGTATTTTCTGCACATTTATGTAAAACATTATGAGGAACATTTGTGTAGAACAATATTTCCCTTTCTGAGAACAGCCAGCAGTAATGAGACGTAACTGCCGCTGACTTAAGTCATATGGTCTTTATCAAGCTTAGTAAACCAAAATATATACATAACTTTTTCAATTTTATTTTCATACTCTATTATTTATTATTACGCTATGTAAATAATTCTTATTAAAATAAATAAAGACTATATAAATCACACGTGTTCAACCCAATCACAAATTGTCAATCATCAAAGATTGTTCATAAAATAGCAGAAAATTAATTTTGATCCACATCCACGAATGAGTGTGATTGCTTCATGTCTTCCAAAACTGTTTTGGAATTCCGACATGTGTATGTAACACAGTTACGAATACGTTCCGCATTCCCCGTCTTTCCATCTATTCCGTGGATTGTTTACATTCGAAGTGATCAAATGAAGTGGTTACGGAAATAGGCATTTTGCTACACTTTGTGGCAAATCGTGTAAACAAAATCACACGCTGCGAGTAAATGATAAACAAAACATAAAACTCCCTCCTCCCAACATCTTACACTTCCAAAATGGAGGAGAGAGCATTTGGGATTGGAATCTTAAAAATAAATTGAACTAAATACCTCAGAGTGTGTACATCCAAAACACACTCAGTTGCATTCCTTATTTTTCGAAATAGAAAAGTTGATGTAAATATTAATGGCATCATGTAAAGAAGAACTCAATGAAATACTAGAAAGAATTCAACATTTCGCAAAACAGAAACATTATGTTAATCGTTGATGTTGTTGTTGTTTGTGGTGGAATGTTGTTGCTTTTTGTGGTTAGTGTGGATGTAAGGAGCTGTAGGAGATAATAAAGCAGTACCAAAAACAAAACGCAACTTCTAAAGAATTATGTAAGAAAGAAACATATGAATGCTATAAAAAGTCTAGATATATGTTATATGCTTATAGAAGTTGTGCTGTAAACATTGAATGCGAGGTTAGTTTGATAATTAAATGGTGCATGAATATAAAATATACTTAAATGTGGCAATCCGAACATACAACATTGTAGATACGAATATTTCGTTTGGATTTGAGAAAATAATTTTTTTATTTCAGATACACTATAAATTTGTCAATGCTAATTTCATCCATAATAAAATCTGATATTGAGACTGATGTGTACAAGTTTTCCCGGAAAATTATTCCGCCTAAACATAATAGATCATTATGTGGTAGAAAATTATTATTTAGAAATGTAACTAATGAAAATTTCAACAATTTGGTTAATATCACGTTAAAATTGCCATTCAGCAGGACAAATAAATTAAAAAAATAATAAGTACCTATTATAAATATATGTCATTTAAAAAATGCTAAGGCTAAACTCTTAAACTTATTACTTGTACTTCGTCAGGAATAGTACAGGATGGACCATTTAAAATTGTAAATTTGAACTAACGATTACTTTGACTTTGAAAGGTGGAATAAAATTAATTTTTATTTTTATTTTCAGGTTTATATTTGACATTTGCATAATGGGACGTATACGATCGAACAAAATTGGGAAATATCAAAAACTTACTTCCAAAGTAGTAAGAAGTGTAAGAAATTTACGTGGACAATTTTCATTTTCGTGTTTTCAGATGAAGCCGATTTTCATCTAGGTGGCTATGTCAATAAGCAAAATTGCCGCGTATGGGGTTTAGAGAACCCATAAGCCAGTGCATCCACAACGAATCACTGTTTGGTGTGGATTTTGGAATTGGGTTAACGGATGAGGTACTGCCGAGCCAGTCGTGGTAGTCCTATGAATGATTTTGTGTTCCATTATTAAATGACAAAGTTCAACCTTTCCAATAAAACCAGAAATTTGAAAAAAGAATCAGTACTTTTTTCATAGCTGATTCTAATTTAAAATTTTAAATGACCCAGCCTATAAATACCCATTTTTATATCTTAAAATTACGATATTCTTCAAAACTTGAACTCATTTTCATGTGGAACTTGCTTCAGACATTTTTTTTGAAAAGTTGGTGCTGCCTCTCAACACACGCAAATAATCATACCTCCACACAATCATAATATTGTCCTTAAGTTACCATAACATGACGAACTTGTATACAAAATGCAATCATAACATGATCCCAAAGTCCACATATGGTCATAATAGTATCCACATCCATTAAATCATGATCCCAAGTGAATCACAATATGATCTTCACGTAAACATATTATTATGATCCCAAAGTCCACATATGATCATAATAGTATCAACATCAATTAAATCATGATCCCAAGTGAACCACAATATGATCTTCACGTAAACATATTAGGATCATCATATAATCATATTATGTTTAATAAATTTCTACGTTTTGCTATATTTATGCAATGAATAAATGATGATTATTACGATTATTTTTAATAAGTAAAAAATATAATTCAATTTAATAGTAGTTAAATACTAATTTGAAAAAAAAAATACTGCGAGGGATACTTTTCCAACACTTTAATTTAACCCTTTAGATCTGTAATGAGAAGAAAGTTGAAAATGAGCTTCATGAAGACTGAACTGAAGATCGATGTCTTCTCGAAAAATTGCCACGTACATTTCTTATAGTTTGCGTTAAAGGCTCACTACTTTGGAAATATGTTTATAATATCAGTCGGCTAAACTGACTTATATATACCCCCACTCTCAGAGAACATATATACGAAAATTATAAGGAATACAATTTCATGTAGGGCAGGATAATTTGTGTGGAAGGTGCTAGGTGGTTCATGTCACATGATTCCAGCTTTCACATTTGCAAAAACAATTATAAAAACATGATCAAATATAAAGTCATAGTGTATTCCATTTACCAGTAAGAAGTTATGAAGGATTTAATATTACCTATGATAGAGACAATTGTGTGGGAGGTACAAGTTGGGGCGTGGCAATTTCGCCCGTCTTCGAACTTAAACTAAGTTTGGGAAAAATATTGTCATGTGCAATGTTTGAATCGATGCCTTGACTCATTTCGAGAGTTCTTTCGGACAAGGCTCAAACACCTTAAAAAGTCGTGAAACGGATTTGGTCCAAACATATTTAGGGTCTTAAGTCACTCCTTCAATGCGTTACACTTTTTTCTGTACCAAATGATATATATCCCACTCTGAAGAGTGAGGGTAGAAAAATAGAAAAATAAAAACGAATGTTATACTACCTTTCAAAGTCAAAGTGATCGGTTGTTCAATTTTTTTTTTTAATTTTTCTATTAAAATTCCAAATTTCGTTGAATGCACCATTTATAAAGGGTGATTTTTTTAGCTATTATCTTTTTGGCAATACTGGTTTAAGCAGCTGACGCACGTTTCGTATTTTGTTTCACTTTCAAACATCTTCAGTTTGGTCTATAATTTACCATGAATCGTCTTACAAACTAACAACACTTGCACATTATTGAATTTTATTATCAAAATGCGTGCTCTGTTAAGAAAGTTCATCGCGCGCTTCCATTTTATGGTCAGTTTAATCGACCCACTGAAGCGGCTATTCGGGCTATTGTGACTAAATTTCGCACCAAATTTACATTGTTGGACATTAAACCACCAACACGCTTATGTAGAGTGCGAACTGAAGAAAATATCGCAGCTGTATCGGCCAGTGTTAATGATGACCATCAATTATCGATTCGTCGCCGTTCGCAGCAATTGGGCCTCTGTTGCTCAAAAACGTGGAAAATTTTGCGGAAGGGTTTAGGTGTGATGCCTTTCAAAATACAAATACAGGTGCAAGAATTGAAGCCGAACGACTTACCGCAACGTAAAATTTGTGGTGAATGGGGTCTTGGAAAGTTGGGCGAAGATCCACTTTTTTACCCTTTTTGGCTCAATGGGTACGTAAATAGGCAGATGATATCCAACTTTTTTTTTGCCCAAAATGCAAGAGCTTGACTTGCATGACATGTGGTTTCAACAAGACGGTGCCACATGCCACACAGCACGCGCATCAATGGACTTATTGAGAGGCGAGTTCGTTTATTTCACGTTCGGGACCAGTCAATTGGCCGCCTAGAACATTGAAACATTTATTCGTGAGATACCGGCCGAAATGTTGGAAAGAGTATGCCAAAATTGGACTAAGCGGATGGACCATTTGAGGCGCAGTCAAGGTCAACATTTGCATGAAATAATCTTCAAACATTAAAGTATATGGACCGTACTATCGATTCAAATAAAGATTTCATACATTTTTCTGCATTTTATGTGTTTTTTTGAAAAACTTTCCTATAGCTTTTAAAAAATCACCCTTTAGTTGTATTCGAATTGCATGACTCTATCTGCGGCCATTTGGTTGGTACTATTTGTATCCCCTTTTTCCATTTTAACCCCAAAAAGCACGAATTTCGAAAAATTCTTCTATTTTCCGTGTCTACGCAGTCAGAGGAATGTATACACCGAATTTCATTATTCCAGGAGTAGCCGTTTGGTTGGTACCATTTTTATCCCTCCCTACCCATGTATCCCTTGAAAGTACAAATTTGGAAAAAAAACTTTCATTTTTCATGTGTACGTAGTCAAAGGAATGTATTCTCCGAATTTCATGACTCTAGGTGCGGTCATTTGGTTGGTACTATTTTTATCCCATTTTTCTATTTTGACCCCAAAAAGTACGAATTTCGAAAAATCAGTTTATTTTCCGTGTCTACGCAGTCAGAGGAATGTATACTCCGAATTTCATGACGCTAGTTGCGGTCATTTGATTGGTACTATTTTTATCCCTTTTTTTCATTTTAACCCCAAAAAGTACGAATTTTAAAAAAATCCGTGTATTTTACTTGTCTATGCAATCAGAGGAATGTATACACCGAATTTCATTATTCTAGGTACAGCCGTTTGGTTGGTACCATTTGTATCCCTCTATTCCCATTTTACCCCTTAAAAGTACGAATTTGAAAAAATATTTTTATATTATGTATCTACTCAATTAGAGGAATGTACACACCGAATTTCGTGTTTCTAGCTGTTATCGTTTAATATGTACCATTTTTATCCCTTTTTTGTCCCATTTCACCCCCTACAGATAAAAATCACTTCATGGTGCACGTCTTTGTTATAAGGGGAATGCACATTCCAAATATCAAGCAAATATAAACAGACATATTCAAAAAACATGCTTAAATACGATCTACGACTATAAGGCGCATTTATGGAAAATTTGAACGTTCTAGCTCCTTTCGTTTAGATGCTAGCGTGCTTTCAACAGACGGACAGATGGACGGACGGACATGGCTAGATCGTCTTAGAATTTTATGACGATCAAGAATATATACTTTATTGGGTCTCAGGTCGATATTTCGAGGTGTTATAAACGGAATGACAAAGTTAGTATACTCCCATCCGGGAGGTGGAGTGTATAAAAATATCCCAAAAATTTAAAAAAATTATTTTTTTTTCGAAAAAAAAAACTGCCCCAAAAAAACACAAAAAGGGAAAAATATTTTTTAATAGCTATGATTTTAAAGAATATAGCAATGCATATTAGGATGGGTACCGAAAAACATCACTCCATAGAAATGAAGATTGAATTGTTTAATGATGATCTGCAAACTATTTCGTCACTTGGACTTCGAAGAATTCATCGGTCGTATTACTCGACGTTTTTTAACGTGACAACTACATATTTCTTGGAAATAGTTTGTAAGAGTTTATATGGAAAATGCATCAAATGATACCTAAATTTTGAATTTCGGACAAAAAATTATATCGCTGACTTTATTTTTGTGAAAATAGTTTACTACAAAGTCTGTTTTCTTAATAAAAAAATTTAAACTCTTTTTACAAAAATTAGCACTGCGGCGTCAATTTCCTATCAATTTCCATCTTTGGTCTGATGTAAGTAATGTAGATATTGAGAAGATCAGTGGGAATGAAGTATTTCTTACATCGGTTCAAGAAGCCTAGACACTTGAATGCTTCTTTCGACACTTCAAATACATGATCTGTCCAACGAACATCGCATTGTATTTTCATGCCTAGAACATCAAGAGTATCTGATTGCTAAATATCTACACCGTTCATTAAAATCGACGATCAGCGAATCTGAGACAACAATGAGCACTGTGTCTTATGTACATTAAAATCAACTCTATTAACTTGACCCCATTCGGAAATGGCCAGTAAACCCTGGCTGAGTGACTCATCTTCAATTTCTTGACGACTTGGTCTGTGATCGAATGAGTATGAGTGACAGAGGTTGCTGTCATCCGCAAATGAGTATATTGGATTCGAAGTCCGATCCAAGAGGTCGTCGATGAAAATAAGAAAAAGGGAGGGGGAAAATACAGAGTCCAGTGGTACTCCTGCGGTTAACCTATGCTCGTCGGATGAGAACCCATCTACAACAACACGTATAGTGCGATCTCTGAGGAAGCTCGATATAAATCGAGAGAAGTCGCTACCAACACCAAAAATAAATAAATTTGTTGATGCATAGTGTGGCTTACTGAAGTTAACCGTTACATTTTGTACATTTTTCAGCTGTGTTTTTCTGGTTTTATTTATGTAATTTCTATCCACTCCTCTTCTTAGTTTCTTTTTATTTTTCTAGCGCCCTACGCCAACAACTAGACTGAATGTTCCAATTTAATTTACCTCACTTCTTGAAGCACCCACCCTCCCCACCACAGCATATAGCTCTACACATTTATACGGATATAATTTTCTTTAAATGGTGCGTAAAAAAGTGAGACATGTTTGAGTGAAAAAATCTTCAATGAAAATATTTATTTGCGTTCACTTGTTGTGGGTAAAGCATAAATTTTCTATTTGCACAACAAAATATGAGGCATAAAAACGTCGAAAACGATGAAATGTTGTTTTTTCTTGGTTCAAAAATAAAACAAACACATGCACAGGAATACGCACACGCTCACGCGGAGAAAACAAAAACAAGAGAACACCTCGAAATGAAACGTGCAAATTATGTAAATATTTTGCATTTTTCATGTTTCGTATGTAATATGTATTTACAAATATATCTATGAAAATATATCTATAGATACATTTAGCTTACATATCCTAACGAGGGTGGGGTCTTTACGTCAGCACAGTGTGCACATAATGGATGTTTTACTGATGAGAAACTGAGAGTGACAATAACACGGTGTTACAGAAAAATAATACTTTTGATATAAGGAGAGGTACATATCAGAATTGTTATATTAATATTCTCAGATAAATATCATTCCTAAATTTGAATAAAAAATACTTCACTTCAGTTCAAAAATTTTAGTAAAAATTACCTTAAAAGTATGCGTATTCTTATTTCACAATTATATAACATTTCTTATTCTTCCAATTTTGTAAATCAATACTTCTTTGGAAGAAACATTTTCAAGGTTTTAAGAGAGAAAGTGATGAAGATTTTTTTAAATGGAAACTTTTGTATGTGTGTATGTGTTTACATAAACTTCATTTAAGAAGCAATTCTCTTGGCACGGCAGAGTCGGTTCAATGCAGTATATTTTTTCTTTTGCGGTTTTCTCGGAACGAACTTTTTCAAAATGGTTTCCGAATCTACTGATCCAATTTGGCTCATATTTTTATACCCTCCACCACAAGGATGGGGATATACTAGCTTTATCATTCCGTTTGTAACACCTTGAAATATCGACCTGAGACCCTATAAAGTATATATATTCTTGATCGTCATAAAATTCTAAGACGATTTAGCCATGTCCGTCCGTCTGTTGAAAGCACGCTAGCATCTAAACGAAAGGAGCTAGAACGTTCAACTTTTCCATAAATGCGTCTTATAGTCGTAGATCGGTTGGGATTGAAATGGGGCGAAATCGGCCCAAAGGGAAAAATTTTGCCCTCACAAGGTCTAAAAATACCCATAATAATCCCTAATATTTTAGCGTATTTAAGCATGTTTTTTGAATATGTCTGTTTATATTTGCTTGATATTTGTTACGCACATTCCCCTTATAGCAAAAACGTGCACCATAAAGTGATTCTTATTTGTAGGGGGTGAAATGGGGCAAAAAAGGGATAAAAATGGTACATATTAAACGACAACAGATAGAAACACGAAATTCGGTGTGTACATTCCTCTAATTGAGTAGATACATAATATAAAATTATTTTTTCCAAATTCGTACTTTTAAGGGGTAAAATGGGAATAGAGGGATAAAAATGGTACCAACCAAACGGCTGTACCTAGAATAATGAAATTCGGTGTATACATTCCTCTGATTGCATAGACAAGTAAAGTACACGGATTTTTCAAAATTCGTACTTTTTGGGGTTAAAATGAAAAAAGGGATAAAAATAGTACCAATCAAACGACCGCAGCTAGAGTCATGAAATTCGGAGTATACATTCCTCTGACTGTGTAGACACGGAAAATAAACTGATTTTTCGAAATTCGTACTTTTTGGGGTCAAAATAGAAAAAGGGGATAAAAATAGTACCAACCAAATGACCGCAGCTAGAGTCATGAAATTCGGAGTATACATTCCTTTGACTACGTAGACATGAAAAATAAAAGATCATTTCCAAATTCGTACTTTCAAGGGATACAATGGGTACGGAGGGATAAAAATGGCACCAACCAAACGGCTACAACTGGAATAATGAAATTCGGTGTATACATTCCTCTGATTGCGTAGACAATTAAAATAGACGAATCTTTCGAAATTCGTATTTTTTGGGGTTAAAATGGAAAAAGGGGATACAAATAGTACCTACCAAATGACCGCAGCTAGAGTCATGCAATTCGGAGTATACATTCCTCTGACTGCATAGACAAGCAAAATAAAAAGTTTTTTCCAAAATCGTAAAAATTGGTTGAATCATCTTTAGGTTATTTTGAACTATGTACGTCTGATGATGAATTTTCAAAATTTTTACTTTTGGAATTAAAATAGAATGGAAATACAACCAACTGCAGCACCCACTATCTACCAATATTTATGATATTTAAGCTTATTGAAAATATAAATATAATAATATTTATTATTTGATTTGAAATAAATAATTGTTTGTTTATTTAAATTAAATTTATTAAATGTTTGGTTTATTTATATATATAATTATTTTTTTTTTCAATATTTGTATTTGGTTTGGCTATATTAAAAAATTTATATTTTCCTGTAATATTACTGCACTTCTACGAAAACCGACAGCCTCTGTGGAATACAATCTATGGTGGAGGGTATATAAAGTTCGGCCCGGCCGAACTTAACTCCGTTTTTACTTGTTATTTATTCGATATAGTATTCTCCATCTTCCATCGCAGGGTTTGTTGATTTAAGGTCCTGTTCAAAAGTTCTGCAATATTTAGCCCAACATTTTGAAAATTATTTTTTTTTTAATCAGATGCCATTTAAACAAAATAAAGAAAAAAATCATACAATGGAAAGTAGCCATAACATTCCTGAATAAGAAAAATGTTGTTTGATTTTTTCAGATGATGCACTCCACCAGCAAGAGTTTTCAAACATGGTGTGGAATTTTTCTATTTTTTTAAATATTGGTTAAGTGCCCTCCATAAACGTACGTAAAAATAGATTCCCTAAGTTTTATAATTGCACAATAAAAATTCATTTTTATACCCTCACTCTACAGAGTAGAAGGGTATATATCATTTGGGACAGACAATAAGTGTAACGCATTGAAGGAGTGACTTAAGACCCTAAGTATGTTTTTGACCAAATCTGTTTCATGACTTTTTAAGATGTTTGTGCCTTGTCCGTCCGTCTGTCTGGCTGGTGTACACGATAATAGTCGAAAGGATATAAGGAATTTATTCAAACTTTGCACATGATAATATTTTTCCCAAACTTAGTTTAAGTTCGAAGATGGGATAAATTTCCCCTTTTAGTACCTCCCACACAAATGGTCCATATTCATATGTTAAATTAAAACCGATATAACTATGGAACGGATATCCAGAATCAGCTATATTTTGATATTTAATAAAAGTTTCATAATCAGGTACAAAATGGCGTATTTTGAACAACCCCTTCTAGTACCTTCCACACAATCACACTATTGCTACACCCCTACTGGTACAATTTGGCATAAGCTATGGTTAGAATTAAACTGGCATATTTTTCATACGGACTGTCGAAATTTGCAATTTTATTTTTAAAAATGTTTTTATAATCATGTTAAACATATAAAGTATGTATGCTTTTCCACGCCCCTTCTACACCATTTTCAAGTGTAATTCAAAAGACACCATTTGAAATTAAAAAATTCCATTTGAAATTCAAAAAATATCAATTGAAATTCAAAAATTCCATTTGAAATTCCAAAAATATCACTTGAAATTCAAAAAAAACCAATTGAAATTCAAAAAATATCATTTGAAAATTTAAACTCGTCATTTGTAATTCAAAACTCGTAATTTGTAATCAGAATATCCAAATTTGCAGAAAAAATAAATGCTGCCCCACCTAATGTATATTTTTCTTAAATAAGTTTGTTTACAAATGGTTCAAATGGTGTCTTTTGAATTACTTATGACGAGTTTTGAATTGCAAATGACGAGTTATGAATTTCAAATGATGTCATTTGAATTTCAAATGATGTCTTTTGAATTTCAAATGATGTCTTTTAAATTACAAATGACGAGTTTTGAATTTCAATTGACTTTTTTGAATTTCAAATGCAATTTTTGAATTTCAAGTGATATTTTTTTAATTGCAAATGGAATTTTTGAATTTCAACTGGTGTCTTTTGAATTTCAAGTGATGTCTTTTGAATTATAATTGAAAAAGGTGTAGTACCTCTCACACAATTGTATCTCTCCTATATAAAAATAAATCCTTTATAACTTCTGTACGGGTATTTAAAATCCATTTCAGACATAAACAGTTCGGTCCTAAGTAATATAAGAGTTCCTAAAAAGCCCAAACAAGTACTTGGTATTTTTATTCTGAGAGTGAGGGTATATATTTGAGTTTTGTGTACACTCTGAAGCAAACATATTTATTTGAGGTATTGGGGGACATTTCGGCCAGTTCGATTAGGCTTATTTTAAGATCACTTTTTTCTTTAATTTTTCCTCAGTTTGTGTAAATATTTCCTTGGAGGAAAAATAGAATTGGAAATAATTTCAAAGGATATCATATTTCCAAGGAAAGGTTTAGGAAATATTGCTTTAGCGCTATACGAAGTAAAATTTTCCTAAATTTAAGTTCATTCTAACTCACTTTTTTCTGAGTATATGAAATGGACCAGATAACACCTTGTGGTAGACTCAAAAGAAACTGGATGTGACCATATTCTGCAGATCTGTTCCCCTGTTACTTATTTTCGATTAAAGAATTGAATTGGTGTAAAGAGATTCACGTTAAATAATGAAGTTGAAAGGGAAATAGATTCATATTTTGGAGGGTTTGATAATCGCAATACAATGATAGCGTAGGGTTCTTCCATGAAAAATTACCCAATAATAATAGTTTTGTAAACGTATCCCCTCCGACTTAGATGAAATTTGGCACATACATTCTACTACACCATTTTAAAGTGTAATTCAAAAGACACCATTTGAAATTCAAAAATTCCACTTGAAATTCAAAATATATCAATTGAAATTAAAAAAATGTCAATTGAAATTCAAAAAATATCATTTGAAATTCAAAACTCATCATTTGAAATTCAAAACTCGTCATTTGTAATTGAAAAGACACCATTTGAAATTCAAAAGTCGTCATATGAAATTCAAAACTCGTCATTTGTAATTTGAAATTCAAAAATTATTCCACTTGAAATTCAAAAGATTCCATTTGAAATTCAAAAATGTAAACAAACTTATTTAAGAAAAATATACATTAGGTGGTGTAGCATTTATTTTTTCTGCAAATTTGGATATTCTGCAGTTTTGGAAACAGATTTAATAAAATGATTAGCAACTAATAATTATAATGATGTAAAATGTCGGTAATTTCATATATAGTTAATAGCCTTCACCAGCTCAGGGAGCATCTGTAATAATTTATAATGACTTGTATTTTACTTAGGGTTGGATTATTTATGTGGGAGTTACAATAGATGATAACTATTTTACAGGTATAAAGTGATTGTAAAACCATTTCCAATATTAAATTGTTACTGATCAGTTTTATTTTAACCAAAGTTTATGCCAATTTGTGTGAAAGGTCTTTTAATATCGTTCATATTGCAGTTGTATATAACGTCTATGAAAACATTACCGATGACCAAATTTCAGAGTATTCCGATTGTCCATATAGAAATTATATAAATTTAAATAGGTTAGAGTGATTTGCGTGAGAGATACGTAAACCTGTTTTCTGAACAGCAGAATATTAAAGTTTACAGAAATAAATAAATGCTACCCAACCTAATGTATATTTTGCTTAAATAACTTTGTTAAGCCTTTTTGAATTGCAAATGGAATTATTTTTGAATTATAAATGGAATAATTTTTGAATTTCAAATGAAAACTTTTGAATTTCAAATGGTGTCTTTTGAATTACTTATGACGAGTTTTGAATTACAAATGAAGTGTTTTGAATTTCAAATTATGTCTTTTGAATTTCAAATGATGTCTTTTGAATTTCAAATGGTGTCTTTTGAATTACTTATGACGAGTTTTGAATTACAAATGAAGAGTTTTGAATTTCAAATGATATATTTTGAATTTCAAATGATGTCTTTTTAATTACAAATGATGTCTTTTGAATTACAAATGACGAGTTTTGAATTTCAATTGACATTTTTTGAATTTTTTTTTGAATTTCAAGTGATATTTTTTGAATTGCAAATGGAATTTTTGAATTTCAAGTGATGTCTTTTGAATTACAATGGAAAAAGGTGTAGTTCGTGCGGGTAATATAGTGTTTAGCATAGCTGGAAGTAGTACGTGTTCGCCAATAAATAATCGAATCTTAATTTAAGTCGGGTAATTGGAAATTATTTGAACCACGACCCAACAAAATGTACATATTTTTTAAGCATTGATTGGGACACTAAAAAGAGACATATTTTCTTGAAGTCCATTGCGAATATTCTTAACGAAATGTTTACCATAACAAAATATGACACACTGGGGCCCACCGTCCAAATATTCCTAGTCAACGTGGCGTCAACAACATCAAAATTGATTGACAGCTAAACAACATTTTCTACCCAATTACTTGTCTAAACGACATATCATCCATTCCATCCATCCATCCGTCCGTTCATTCATACATTCATCGTTTAGTGGTCATAGAGATACCAAATTGTGAATTGTGGTTTCATACGGAATATGAATCGGCGGACATTTAACAAACAACGCCACTGCCAAATAAAGATTTGTTGACCATTATTGTTGACCATTTAATTAAATGCCATGAATGTGTGTGTGTGCGTATTGTTCGTCTATCTGTTCGAATGTCCGTTCGATGTCCAATAAAACTAAAATTTGGCTATCATTCAAATTTGTTCCACTTGTTTTTCGGTGTTTTTTGTTGTTGTTGTTTTTTTTTTGTTGGTCATATTGTTTTTGGTGCAACTTCCGTTTATACCTTAAACTTGGCCAATAACATAAATTAGTGTTTGTCGTTCTTGTTCGTGTTCGCGTTGGCTTTATTTCTGCTTTCTTTGGGTGTGGATGGGGAAAGGTGGTCTTTAAAAAAAATTAATGCTTTATAGTTGGGTTTTGATTTTATAGTTTGGGTGTGTGCGTGTTTGTTTCATTCGAAAAAGAAGAAGCACACCAAACGTTGTGGTTTTTGCGGTAAACATCAATGGTAACTTAAAAAATGAATGAAAACGTTTTGTTTGAAATGAAATTCTTGGCATTTTTTTATGTAGAAAATTTTCGTCCAAAAAGAAATTCACAGAAATTTTGGTGAGTGAGGACGGGACTATTTGGGACATAAAAGGTTTAATGAAATTGTAAACACAAAAAGAAAGCTATAAAATATCGACCAATTTTGGTTGGGTGGACTATAAAAGAAATTTTTGGCAGATGTAGAAATTCGGAATTTCAAAACGTTCTCATTTTCAGGAGTACATTTCTCAACATTGCATTGCATTCCTATGGAACCGGCAACAATAGATAGAAAAAGGCAATAATTCTGAAAAATTCATTTGGAAATATAATGAAGTAAAGATAAATATAACATTTTTAATGAATGTTTTTATTTTTTTTTATAATGAATATTTTCATATAAGCATAAATATGCAACACCTTTAAATATTCACAGGGGACCCAACAAAGTAAATATATTCTGGGTCGTGTAAAATTCTAAGACGATCTAGCCATGTCCGTCCGTCTGTGTGTTGAAAGCACACTAACTCGTAAACGAAATTAGCTCATAGCTCATCCAACTTTCCCACATATGGTGACTGATCGGTGGGAATTGAAAATGAGCAAAATCGATAAATAGAAAACAACTTTTCCATAATATGGGCTGCAAATACATCCTAATATAGGGTGGGTCATGTAAATTCTTTAATTTGAACTACCGATTACTTTGACTTTGAAAGGTTCATTTTTATTTTAATTTTTCATTCATTTTTATACCCTCACTCTACAGAGTAGGAGGACATATACCATTGAAGGAGTGACTTAAGACCCAAAGTATGTTTGGACCAAATCCGTTTCACGACTTTTTAAGGTGTTTGATCCATGGCCGTCCGTCCGTCTGGCTGGCTGGTGTACACGAAAACTCTCGAAAGATGTTAAGGAATCGATTCAAACTTTGCACATCGTAATATTTTTCCCAAACTTAGTTTAAGTTGAAATATGGGCGAAATTGCCACGCCCCATCCAGTACCTCACTCACAAAACACGCAAAACTACGCAAAATTAAAAATACTGATGATCGGAATACTGTGAAATTTGATATTTAAAAATGTTTTTTTATAATCACTTTAAACCTAAAAATTTTTTACGATTTAGCCATGCCCCTTCTTGTACCTCCCACACAATTGCCTGAATCCTAGGTAATATTAAATCCTTCATAACTTCTATACTGGTGCATGGGATCCACTATGACTTGATATTTGATCATGTTTTTACAATTGTTTAATAAATGTGGAAACAGAGACCATGTGCTACGAACCTCCTAAATCGCACGATCTAGGCGGCCAATTGACCGGTTCCGAACGTGAAATAAAATGTTCACCGAACTCGCCTATCATTAAGTCCATTATTGTGCATGCTGTGTGGCATGTGGCACCGTCTTGTTGAAACCACATGTCATGCAAGTCAAGCTCTTACATTTTGGGCAAAAAAAAGTTGGATATCATCTCACGGTAGCGCTCACCATTCACAGTTAAGTTACGATTCGCATCAACTTCGAAGAAGTACGGTACAATGATGTCACCAGCCCATAAACCGCACCAAACTGTGACTTTTTATACCCTACACCACTTCGTGGTCTAGGGTATTATAAGTTAGTTTTCCGCCAAATGTTTGTAACACCAAGAAATAATTGAGCTAGACCCACCTTTAAGTATACGGATCGGCTTAGTCGATTTAACGATGTCTGTCTGTCCGTCCGTCTGTCCGTCTGCTGTCCATCTAAGCTTGTTCGCACTCTACAGGTCGCAATTGTTGTCCGATTGTCATGAAACTTGGCAGAAGTTATTTTTACTGGCCAAGGACCATCGGTATTGAATTTGGAGGAAATCGGTTCAGATTTAGATATAGCCCCCATACAAATGTCGGTCCCGATTTGACATTTTCCGCTCTAGAAACCACATATTGTACCCGATTTTCTTTAAAATTGGCACAACATCTTATAATCCAACTAGAAACACCTATGCAAAAATTGGGTAAGATCGGTTCAGATTTAGATATAGCCCCCATACAAATGTCGCTCCCTATTTCACTTTTTCCGCTTTAGAAACCACATATTGTACCCGATTTTCTTTAAAATTTGCACAACATCTTATAATCCAACTAGAAACACCTATGCAAAAATTGGGTAAGATCGGTTCAGATTTAGATATAGCCCCCATACAAATGTCGCTCCCTATTTCACTTTTTCCGCTTTAGAAACCACATATTGTACCCGATTTTCTTTAAAATTGGCACAACATCTTATAATCCAACTAGAAACACCTATGCAAAAATTGGGTAAGATCGGTTCAGATTTAGATATAGCCCCCATACAAATGTCGCTCCCTATTTCACTTTTTCCGCTTTAGAAACCACATATTGTACCCGATTTTCTTTCAAATTGGCACAACATCTTATAATCCAACTAGAAACACGTATGCAAAAATTGGGTATGATCGGTTCAGATTTAGATATAGCCCCCATACAAATGTCGCTCCCGATTTGACATTTTCCGCTCTAGAAACGACATATTGTACTCGGTTTTCTTTAAATTTTGCAGAACATCTTATAATCCAACTAGAAACACATATGCAAAACTTGGGTGAGATCGGTTCAGATTCAGATATAGCCCCCATACAAATGTCGCCCCCAATTTGACATTTTCCGCTCTAGAAACCACATATTGTACCCGATTTTCTTTAAAATTGGCACAACATTTTATGATCGAACTAGAAGCACCTATGCTGAAAGTGGGTATGATCGGTTCAGATTTAGATATAGCCTCCATACAAATGTCGCTCCCGATTTGACTTTTTCCGCTCTAAAATGCACATATTGTACCCGTTTTTCTTTAAAATTGGCACAACATCTTATAATCCAACTAAAAAACAAATGTTGAAAGTGGGTAAGATCGGTTCAGATTTATATATAGCCCCAATGTTGCTCCCGAATGTTTAACCGATTTTGGCCAAATTTTACACATTATATTTCACCAATAAACAGACGTGGTGAAAGCGCGTCACATCGATCCTGGTTTCAATATTCCCCCATACAAATGTCCTTTCCGATTTAACATTTTTTGCCAAACACATACATTTACAGGATGCAAAAATCCTTCCCGATTTCAATTTTTTACCGAATTGAATTGCAATGAGAATTGTTTGGGTGATGCCCATATGTCCACACTTTGGTATGACTTTGGTATACTACTGTATAATTGTATTTGTCTGTCGGACAATTGGATCAATTACCATATTATTTACCATATTCGTTAAATTTGACTAAAGATGAATTTATAGCATATAAATTATATTCATATAATTTATATAATTTGTATGAACTACATAAAATTGCTCCAATGAAATACCTGGGTTTAGTAATCAAAGCGAGGTACATACGCAGGGAGTGGTGTAGGGTATTATATAGTCGGCCCCGCCCGACTTTAGCCTTTCCTTACTTGTTCTACATGCATTGGTAGCTCTTGCAATGCTTCTGGCTGATATTCACTCCAAAATCGACAATTCTGCCTATTTACGTAACCATTGAGCCAAAAATGAGCTTCGTCGCTGGACACAATTTTTCGGTAAAAAAGTGGATCTTCGGCCAGCCCATTCACCAAAAATTTTACGTTGCGGTATGTTGTTCGTATTTTGAAAGGCATCACACCTAAATCCTTCCGCAAAATTGTCCACGTTGTTGAGTAACAGAGGCCCAATTGCTGCGAACGGCGACGAATCGATAATTGATGGTCATCATTAACACTGGCCGATACAGCTGCGATATTTTCTTCAGTTCGCACTCTACGTAAGCGTGTTGGTGGTTTAATGTCCAACAATGTAAATTTGGTGCGAAATTTAGTCACAATAGCCCGAATAGGCGCTTCAGTGGGTCGATTAAACTGACCAAAAAATGGAAGCGCGCGATGAACTTTCTTAACAGAGCACGCATTTTGATAATAAAATTCAATAATTTGCAAACGTTGTTCGTTTGTAAGACAGTGAAACAAAACACGAAACGTGCGTCAGCTGTTTAAACCAGTGTTGCCAAAAAGATAATAGCTAAAAAATCACCCAGTATAAGTCGGTTTAGCCGACAAAAGATTACTTACTTGTTACTAATAAGCACAGGTGTTTAAATATTACTATTTTATACAGTTCATATAAAACATCCAATGTACCAAAAATACTCCTACATGTGCCAAGATGGACCATATACCAATTTGTTAGTCAAAAAGTCAATTTTTGAAGTAACGTATTTTCAAAAAGTAGTAATGGCAATGTGTTGCCAGAATTATTTTTTTTTTTCACTGAACCAAGGCCGATGTTTGAATCAAGCTGTTACATTGACAGTACTGTCGGTTTTGTTTCATTTTTGTCATTGCAATCTAAAGTACTCAAAAAATCTCATCTTTTGTAAAACGAAAATTAAAAGGTAATAAACATTTTTATACACTCCATTATGTCTTTGTGCATTTGTTTGTAACACTCAAAAGGAAGGGGTATACACTAGAGCGTACCAGGTTACAAGTAAAAAAAAAAAGTTCGCCGTACACCTTCGAATATGAAGTATTATTGAAAGGTAGTTTCAAAATTTTTTTTTTATTTTTTTATGCCGAACGTAGGGGTCGCGCTTTTACATTTTTCTATATAAATTCTGCATTTATAAACGGATTTTAAAGTGTGATACATCGATGTTTTTGTCTCGACGAGGCCGATTTTTTGTCTTTGAAGTCATTGAGCTCAAGCATGATTCATGATTTTATGCGAGCTTTAATTTTCTGATATTATGAGCTCAATGACTTCAAAGACCTCGTCGAGACAAAAACATCGATGTATCACACTTTAAAATCCGTTTATAAATGCAGAAGTTATATAGAAAAATGTAAAAGCGCGACCCCTACGTTCGGCATAAAAAAATAAAAAAAAAAATTTTGGCTCAAAAACCCTACTACCGTTCTCACTTTAAGTGGGTGTGGCAACTGGAAATTTTTATAGATAGCTTTGGTAAGCAAGTTATCTTGCAGTACATAGATGACTATTGTGTAAATCATATTGAAAATTTCGACTCTTAGATACTCTGACATTTATATATATATATATGTGACCTGGTCTACGAAAAGGGGGCTTAGGTGTCAAAAAATCAATTTTCACTTTTTGGTTGATTCGGATGGAAGATGAGATGCTTTTTCACGTGGTGAAAAGCAGAAGGTCCTAACTTGCTTAGAAGTGTACTAAAAATGTAGAGAAAGAAGAGTAAAAATACGACAAAATATAATTTATTGGTAATGAACACACTAGCAACTTACACGGTGAACTATAATAATATTCCGACCAACAACAACACTTACTGGACGTCCGGCGCGGAGAACAATTAACGAGATAATGAGAAACTGACGAAACGAATTGCTTACTTTTAACAGCCTTTTCACAGAAAACTAGTTTTCGCACGTAAACTCCCTTTTCGTAGACCAGGTCACATATATAGTTATTTATTTCATTTTTTCATTTCATTTATTAAGTCTATGGAAATAACTCCTTACAGACCAGCAATGTATTACAATTCAATAATAATATTATAATAATAACAATAAAAAACTTAATTAATTATATTATTTAACAATTTTTTAAAAATAAGACTGGAAGTAGTAAAATCTACAAATTCACAAATAGAATTATAAAGTTTCATCGATCTAATTAAGGATTCATTGGAAACATAATTAGAAAAATGTCTATCGATATGAAAATTTGAAAATTTATTTGTTGAACTTACGGATATTATTCAAGAGATATCGCTCTTTAAAAGCATTTTGGAAGCCCCTCCTTATAATCGACTGTTGTCTTTAAATTTATTTAAATTTTCGTAGGAATATCATAACTTTCCATAATCGATGGCCTCCAATATGCCGGTAGACAGTGTAGTTTTTTAATAAACAAAAAAGTATCATTTAATTTTTTTCTGAATAAAGCAAATAAAGCTGAATATCCAGATTTTAAAAAATATGATATTGTGGACACTAAGTTGTATCGAAAATCAGGAAATTGGTCATAGAGTAATTTAAAAAATTCGTAACTTTTTTTGTGATAGGAGATACAAATACTTTTTTCCTAAATTTAAGCAAATTAAATCTAGTTTAATATAAAATAATAAACTCTTAAAAAATAGACATTAAATATTATTTATTTTTTTTTTCAAGTATACCTTCACTTTTTATAAAATTATTTTTATTAACAGTTAATAGTGTCAGTAAGACATTACGTAAGTTTAATGATGCTGTTCCTCTAAAACAATTATAAACGAAATTAAAAATATTTTTATCAGGTGATTCATCGTGAGGTTCAATTCAATTCAATGTGACAAATCACGCATGATTCATATCAAACTGCTTTGTCATTTTTGTTCAGTATTGTCTGACAAGTCATCATGGAAAGACTCACACCACAACAGCGTCTCCAAATTGTTCAGATGCATTACGAAAAACAGGGAAGAGAATATAGCAACTGTCGCTAAAAGTGTACACGAAGTGTACCATGGCCAGTCGCTATGCTCGAATTAGTCGCCCAAAATTGGATCTTCCGAATGGACCAGCTCAGACGTAGTCGCGGCCAAAATTTACATGATGTCATTTTCAAACAGAAAATGCCATAAATTATTCTATTAACCGTTAATAAATTTATGTGGTTTATTTTGCATTATAAATCAAACCTCACGATGAATCACCCGTTACACAATAAATGGACACGAATCTACAGTGATAATACCCAAATATTTGGGCACAATGCATTAAGCGAATCAAAGATTCATTTTAGTTAGGAATATCCACAACTTTTTTGAAGCCAGCTTTAAGTTAATTTAATTATTTAATTTAAATATTTTTAATTTCGACATCAATTATTTTAGAATAAGTATCGGGAACACCATCATGAAACATATGGAGCGTCTTACTGACTCTATAAGCTATAAATAAAATGTATTTTACAAAAATTTAAATTATTTTTCTTGTTTATAAAATAAATAAGGAAAAAATGAATAAAAATATTTTTTTTTTAATTTCACAATTTTCTGTAGAATATATATTTTTGAAATTAAAAAATATATGATGTATGAGATATACCGAAATCGTTATTTTTTAGTTACATTATAATAAAAATACTTTATTTTCGATACACACTAGGTCTTCAATTACTCATGTTTTTTTTGGGAAAATCGGGAAAATCTAGCTTTATTTGCCATATAGAAAAATTCATATTTGGAAAATTTCATCAGAATAGCAGAGAAGAGCCTACATATGACAAAAATACTTTATTTATGATCCGCCCTAGTATCTGTAATTTATTTTTTTAATCAGGAAATGCAGCTTTTTTCGACATATAGAAAATTTAATCAAATTGGGAGAGAAGAGCCAACACTTGTGTGATCACTTCACATGGTATTACTCAAATACATATTTAAAAATAAACGAATGTGATTCGAAAAATTCCAGACAAAATTAAATGAAATTTTGCTCATATCTCTCTGTTGTTGATTGAAACAAGATATAGCCTCAGGTAGATTTAGACGCCATCATCATAAAATTAAAATTAAATCGACCTTTGTTCCCATCGCAACAATTCCTTAATGGATATTTTTAGCAACCAATTGTATCGATTCGTTGATACATTCGCTAATTGTATAAATTGTTATAAAAATCGAAATAATCGAATAATAATAATTGTTTCTATCAATATTAAAATATGGAAACTATCGCCGACATATCGTTTATGTGAATACTTATGTTGGAGTAGGAATAAGAAATGTCTATTCATGCACAAAGCGCTCCACATTTCGTAGCAATAAATGTGGTCTTTGTCTCTGGAGATTTGTTGTGGGCCATATGGGAAATTTCACATAACGCTTCAACGAACCACAACTACCAGAAGAAAGCTAAAAAACTAACAACAGCCAATACACGCATTAAATAAAACGAAGTGGCATACCGACAAGGCACAGTGTGGGGAAACCTGATTAGTTATTGAGCGAAAAACAGTGCTATGATGTAATTAAAGGGGTGTTTCACCTCAAGATAAAGAACACACAAAGCATTGTTTTGAAACTTCTTTTTTCATTGTCATTGGAAGGTTTTCGGAAATCCTCGTTTTTTAAAACAAACTTTTTCTTATTTTTTAATTATGTATGTATGATTTTCACTTTGCGTTCCGCCCTTATGTACACCCACCCTAAAGAGTACTTTTGAAGAATTGTTTAAAATTAATAACACGTGATCAGAGGATATTAAAAAATCACAAAAGTTCGGCTAGACGTGCTATTTATATTAACAGCAGACGTATTGATTTCTACCAAGTAGCTGCGAAAAAATATGTATGTATATGCTGTAGGAAAAATATATATAAACAAATATCCAGCACGAGGTGTTGTTTCTTTTTTCAGCAACTGAATGAATCACTCACTCACACACTTATAAACAATTGGAAAAGTCCGGCAAAGTAATGAAAAACAATTAATGATTAGAGGAAATTTCGATTCATATTTTTTGCTTTAGTTTCGAATTAACCCATTAGGAAATGTTAATGAATTTTTGGCGTTAGAAATGGATTATGGAAAATATTTACCGGAATTACACCGTCTTAGGGAAACTAAGCAAAAAAATTAAAAATCGCACATGTCAAAAATCAGCCTAAAAAATGTAAAATGACCCGATATGAAGAATGATATTGTGCCAAAAATAAAATAAAAAACGCACAACAATTTGAGTAAAATTTTAAATTTACCACATTTTTGGGGGGAGACTTTTTCATAATTTGTGGGCACAATTTCATAAACAGAAATTGCAGAAAGAGGCATCCATGTTTTTCTGCGATGCCTTGGTTTTGAGATTAATCTTATAAATTATAGTAAGTTTTTCAATATTTATGGTGCTACGAAATATCCCCACAGGAGATAATTAAATATCTAAAGATCGGTGTTAATTTATATTTTTCGGGGTGTTCATATGGGGAATTGTTTCATAATGAAGCGGCCATTAAATGAAATGAGGAAAGAGTTCGAAGTAAAGCTTTCCTGCATTCCAGGTCTTCGGTCGGGCTTAAGGATTTTCTCTTTTAGGTTATGTCGAATTCCAAATTTCAGCAAAAACTTTTATTAAAATAAATCGTGCGGAAACTAAATTTTTCCACCAGAGCCTTTACCTTTAAACAACTAAATTAAGTTCTAAAATTTAGGATGCTGGTTCCATTTCTGCCAAGCAATAAAGCGAAGCATAGCTAGACTATTAAAAACCTTGCCGATCCTTCTGTTATTCTTGTAGATCTTTTATATATTGACACTGGATTTTAGCTATTAAAAAATAAAACAAATATTTTTTTTCCAGATTTTCTTTTCTTAAAGATTTTTTCGTGCGAACAGAAAATATTTTTTTCGAAAAAATTTTCAATGCCATTTTTTGAGATAAATGATCGGATGTTTATTTCATAATAAAGAGGAAGGTATGCCGTTAATAATGAAAAACAACATCAGCCACTACGACCACGATTAAGGTGTTAAGTCACAAGATCTCGGTAGCTAATTGTGATTACCTCTTCGAGAGATAACACGGTCCGGAAACTTTTCCCGTAAACGAGCAATGGTTTCGTTGCTTGTGTGGCACGTAGCGCCGTTTTGTTGAAAGTAAACGTTGTCCAGATCAATACCAACAAACTCCGACCATAAAAGTCATTAATCATCTCTCGATAGCACAATCCATTCACCGTAACTGTTGAACCAACCTCATTTTTGAAAAAGTAAGATACAATGACCCCGCCGGAGCATAAACCGCACCAAACAGTCACTCGATGAGGATGGATAGGCTTCTCAACAATAACTCCAGGGTTATCCGAGCCCCAGATGCGACAATTTTGCTTGTTGACGTAGCCACCGAGGTGGAAATGGGCCTCATCAGTCAAGATGATTTTTCGATGGAATTCTGGATCATTTTCATTCATCTCAAGGACCCAATCAGGAAAAAACACGACGTTATCGATGTTGCATTTTTAGTAATGGCGTAGTTTCTACTTGTCAAAAGTCAAAGAATAAAAGCTTCAAAAGTGACAGATACCGGGTGATTCAAAATAACACCTCTTGTTGGAAAACCCTGTATATATCATACCACAAAAAAGTTACACATAATTAAAATTACATTGTGGCAAAACATATTATTATATATTTAATAAGTGGCTATGAATAAAAACATTACTTTTCAGGAGAGCGAAAAACTGTTTTTTTTTCTTAATTTTAGGAGTAATTATAAATCATTCATCTACAGTTTAATTTAAAAGGATTAATAACAATTTATCGAAATTTCCTATTATTCGCGGTTTAATGGCTCATATCCACTTTTGCATGTTTGCAATTTAGCACTATGGATGTTGAAACATTAATGGCCAAATATATAAATAAGAATAAACTCGAAAACGTTTTTCAAGAAATCTTGACATTGTTGTATAGAAAACGCATTCACAGCGAATTTAAAGATTCCAGATTTATCCGTCAGATTGGTACCATTTTTATCCCTTTTTCCATTTTTTTGAAAAAAGTGTATATAGCGGTAGTGCATTGTAAACAAATATATAAATTGGATATTTTTTGGAAATTTTTCTTTTTCGCCGGAAATATGGCTAAACTGATTTTCATGCATAACATGTTTGTCTTTTGATTTTCACATGATATAGAAAACGGACCCGACTGGATTTTTGTTTGTGTTAAAACACATATATGCAGTCAGTGTAATCCAAAATTTGCGGTTGCAATTGCTTATATTTTAACTTTCTTCAACCAGGATTCTGAAACTTTCCTGACACAAGAATTCCTCATGAAGTCAGCATTCACATGCCAAAAATAATATTTTGCGGGTTTATCTAAAGATACTTTTCACAATTTTTGGTCTTTACAGCCACGATTTATCCTATTTTAAACTGATAACTTGGGAACCAAAATGCTATTATACGTGTAATGATGGAGTTTTATAGTACGATATGCCCTAAATGTAGAAAAATGATTTTTTTATTATAAGTCTATAGATACAAATATCCTTACAGACCTAAATACTAACGTACATATATACACTTATAATACTTAATTATTAGGTATTTAAATACAATATAATTTTTCTTTTAATAGAGTTTTTATTTTCCGATAATTCAATGATGTGGTAATATTTATTAAATTGAACACACAAGCGGCGGAAAGGATCATTATTAGCATAATTTTTGTGGAAGTAATCAATGTGAATCAACTGAAAATTTCTAGTAGGTCTTTGAGGTACATATATTTATAAACATTCTATTCATGATAAAATTTGAATCAATGTTGCCCTGTAAAACATTCATCCGGAAAGTAATGTTCAGCACAGTACGACGACTTCTCAAAGATGGTCACTTAATAAGATTAAGTCTAAGTTCATATGACGGCAAAATATGAGGAACTGTTTTTGCACAGATTCAATAATGTTACTATGAATAGTATAATTTATAACATTATAAGATATGAATAGTATAAGATATATAACAGAACCATACTCAAGCATGCAGCGAACCAAAGAGGTATATAATTGCTTAGTGACTGAAACTGACTAGTGTTCCAAGGTGGACCAATATTATCACGTTTTAATAATTTAGGAACTGATTTAGAAATACAATTATGCAATGCACTGTAGAAATTATCTATCACAACGTCTAAAACCTTGGACGTGAGAATATCATTCCAATTAATAGTGGATAAAAGTGTGTTGAGTTTAGAGTAATCTGTTTTAGTAAAACAGTATTGTTTTTTACTTCTAATACATTTTGAAGTGTTTGTAAAAGAGTTTGAAGGAATCATAATTTTTAAATCAATTGTAGGATGATAACGATCTTCAGGGTGTGTTACCGTATTAGACGAGATCAGCGAAACTTCCGACGGGTGGTTAACAAAAATTAGATCTAAAAGTTTACCAAATAAATTATAAACATTATTAACTTGAGATAGTCCATAATCTAACAATGATGCAATGCATTCGTTAACACAGGTGTTTGCAACAACAGGCAATAGAACATTCGAGTAAAATAACTGATTCCATGTGATTACAGGTAGGTTGAAATCAACAAGAACATTTAGGATATCACGTGAAGTAGAAGATTGGAAAGCCAATTTAATTGCGGAAAATGAAACATCAGAACCGGGAGGAATGTTAGAACATGAAACGAATAAAGACAAAGTTCTAAATCGAACTTTTACTGCTACAAATTCAATACCAACAACGGAAGATTTTTGATTTGATTTTTAAACAAAATCATTGTAGCGAATTACAACCTTCGGTCATATGCTGCTCCATTTTTGAACTATATTATTTACATTCATAGCCACTTATACCGCCACACACTAACGTGTGGGTTGATAGCCAAGTCAGAAAAATTAAAAAAAAAATGTCTTCTCCAAATTCATATAACAGGTGACATCCAAATCTGAGAATAGTTTGGCATCAAAAACTCATTTTCGAGCAAATGGTTCATAGCCAATTATGAATATAAGCCCTCGATACATAGATTATTGGATGGTATTTCGATCGAAAAAAGCACAAATTATCATGAAATACCCTAAAACAATATAAATTTAAAAGATGGTTTTCGAGGTATTCATCCGTTTTCGGTAAGTCTACATGTTTTTAAAGTTTTCTGCAATTACAAATGCAAGTAATTTTCTAAAAAAAAACATTTTTATCGCCGCACAGAGGGTTGAAATCGACAAAAAATGGTGATTAATTCAAAAACCAAATTTATTTTTTTGAAATTTTTTTTATTATACGATTAAAGAATATAAAATTGATTATGGAATCTTCAAGTTCAGTTATTTTAGAGTATTTTTACAAAAAATGTTTTAACGAAAGTATTGTAGAAATATTTTTAAAAAATTGTTCAAAATATGACTAAATTTAAGGTATTTTCAAAATATATGTGGAGTTTTAAATATGAATTCGCCAGATGGCGAATTTCTAATTAAATTACAATGTGTTAGCTTCAATATTCCGCAATTACATGCTGCGCGTTTTTGCGCTAATTTATTTTATTAAATAAATTGTGAAAATAGCCACTCTCTATGGTTGCTTATACATTAAGTTTTATTGTACAACTGGAATTTAGATTATGACGAAAAATTAATATTTAAGCATTTTGCAATGATTATTTACTTAACACTTAAATGAAATGATTATTTCTCATGAAAATCATTCACTGAAGCAGAATCAGGTTCCAAGTTCCACAATAAATCTTATTTTATAAACATCACTATACAAAAACAAGTACGGAACGACAAAAGTCGGGTAATGCCAGTTATATGATACCCTGCATCTATTACCTACTACCCTATTACTAGTAATTTACTACCATTAATAGATGTATTAAAATATCTGTGATAGTTTAATGCCGGAAACATTCGAAACATTGCCCTTTATGAGTAAATGTCACCAAATCTGGTGCGACATTTGTATGGGGGCTTTATCATACAATGGACCGATGTCACTGAATTTAACTACAGCTGTTTCTAGGTGCAATATAATGTTATGTGCCAAACGCAAACCAAATTGGGTAAACAATTTTGTTACTAGAGAGAAAAAGTCAAATCTGGAGCGACATTTGTATGGAAGCTATATCTAAATTTAGACCGATGTGACCCACTTTCACCATACATTGTTATAGTTGAAATATAACATGTTGGGCCAAATTTGAACCATATCGGTTATAATATGTGGTATCTAGAACGAAAAATGTCAAATTCGGAGTGACATTTGTATGGAAGATATATCTAAATCTGTACTGATTTGCTTCAAATTTAATAGCGTCCATCATTAATGCGAAAAACGGACAAGGCACGACAGTTTTATAACTGTTTACTAAGATGCTAATAAATTATACACGCATTGTGACTATCTGATTTTTCAGATTAACCGCAAAAATGCCAAATATATTTTCTGCGATGACAAAAAAAACACACGAAATAAATTTCTACATTGAAAGGGTTAAATAAATCTCACACATACTTGCATATACATTTATATATTAAATTTAACAAATTCATGTACACATTCACGCAATTGTTGTGTGTTTATTCTCCGAATTCTCCAAAAACACAACAAAAATCAAAAAAATGAAAATTTACGTATGATATTGTTCGTACAGATCCGATTTTTTTAAGCAGATACACAGCAACAGAAACAGAACAAGCCAGCCAGCGGTACAAATCTACAAACAAATTTTTAATAAAATACAATTACTTTTGTCTGTCTGTCTGTCTATCCATCCGTCTGTTTGCTTGTTTGGTTCATTTGATGCGGCTGGTGTGAAATCTCGCAATTACTTTTTTCGTAGAGATTTCGGCGGTGTGCGTGGCGGCGGTGGCAAAACGAAAGATCACCGGGGTGATCGTTACTAAAAACGGATATTGAGATTTTAGTATTAAACTAAACGTCAGCAAGGTTAGAACTTTTTCGAAAATTGTTTTTGTTTTTTGTATGAGAGCGAGTGCAAGAAACGAAACGCCGAAACGAATCAAAGTGTTAAGCGTTTTTTGCGCAAAAAAGAAGATGTAAACAGAAATTGTGACCGAAATGAATTTAATGTAAAGATTAAAAACGCCACAGCATGGAAAATAAGAAAATGCAAATGAAAACAAATCAAATGAAATGGCGTTAAGATCGGCCGGGTCGAATTGTCTGTACCCTCCATCCATGTGCGCGTTACAGAGTAATATTGGAGCAATGCTCAACTGCTATCGATCAGCCGCACACAATCAGTGATCGATTAATTATCAAGCAGTGGTAGTTGACACTTCAATATTACTTACGGATGTGCAGCTTTGAATAAGCATAATTTATATCAGTTTTTGACATTAACATGAACTTACTGCGTTGAATATAAATCTTTCCACCACCTAAAAGTTTCGAATTATCGGGATGAAAAATATTTTTTCTTTTTCGTAGAAATGCCTATGTGAAGATTGATTGGGCAATAACTAAAAAAATTTCTAAAAACAATAATAAATAACGTGATTTTGTGATCTGTAATCGAGATTTACACAGTACACTGTCGTAAATGTATAAATTAAATCGGATTTGAAAAAGATATTGCCCAAATATTTTGGGAGTATTCAAAAAATCAATCGTTTGTACAAAAGGTATTTTGGGAATTTGATGACTGAATCTCAATCCAGTCTTCTATTTAAGCCCCTATGCAAAAATAAGAATTTTTTGTTCGAAATTTACTAAATAATAAAATCAAATTTCGAAATTTTATGAATAATTTTTTTAATTTATTTTATAAAATTTCAAGTTTCGTATAAGGTACCTTCAATATATATTTGTACTCTAATTTTGCAAATATAGTTCCGATCACACCCACTTATATGTTCAATTAAAGGTACTTACGATGGGTACAAATGTTGGGAATTTAAAAGTCTCCAAGAAAAGAGAAAAAATTTTTTTTCGAAAAATATTTTTTGGCGAAAAACCACGTAGATAATAGAAAAAGTGGCAAAAAGTATTTTGTTTTATTATTATTTACATTCTAACAAAGAAAATAATGTCAATCTATATGTCATCATCTGAAACGCAAAATGTCGAAACCTATCTTTTCATTACTTTTTAGGAAAATTAAAAAATGTTCAATTATGAAAATTATATTTTGTTAATAAATTCAATATTTTTGGACGTAGAGGCCTACAATTTTTTAAGATCATGTAAAATACATCTAAATGTTATTTTAGGGGTTCAAATATCGACACTTTATGACGGAAAATATTTGTAGATTTTCGTTATAAAGGGTGATTTTTTAAGAGCTTGATAACTTTTTAAAAAAAAAAAAACGCATAAAATTTGCAAAATCTCATCGGTTCTTTATTTGAAACGTTAGATTGGTCCATGACATTTACTTTTTGAAGATAATTTCATTTAAATGTTGACCGCGGCTGCGTCTTAGGTGGTCCATCCGCTTAGTCCAATTTTGGCATTTCCACGTTTTTGAGTAACAGAGACCCAATTGGTGCGAACGGCGACGAATCGAAAATTGGTGGTCATCATTAACACTGGCCGATACAGCTGCGATATTTTCTTCAGTTCGCACTCTACGTAAGCGTGTTGGTGGTTTAATGTCCAACAATGTAAATTTGGTGCGAAATTTAGTCACAATAGCCCGAATAGCCGCTTCAGTGGGTCGATTAAACTGACCATAAAATGGAAGCGCGCAATGAACTTTCTTAACAGAGCACGCATTTTGATAATAAAATTCAATAATTTGCAAGCGTTGTTCGTTTGTAAGACGATTCATGATGAAATGTCAAAGCATACTGAGCATCTTTCTCTTTGACACCATGTCTGAAATCCCACGTGATCTGTCAAATACTAATGCATGAAAATCCTAACCTCAAAAAAATCACTCTTTAAAATCATTATTTTCGAAAAGCAAATGTACTGTAATAAATACAAAATTCTATATGCGATTTTTTGCTGTTCTATATGCGCAAAAGATTAAAACATATTTGATTTGAACTGGGATATTTCACTGTCTCAAGACCAACTATATTTTATAAAATGAAAATTTATTTACAAATGACATGGTGAATTTTATTACGGACTGCACTGTCACTATAATAATTTCCGGTCCATGACGATCTTCTTCAGGTTCGCAGCGACTTTTCAACAATATACCCGGGCTCTTTAAGTAAAAGAGAAATCACTTTTAAATTTTCCTAAAAATATAGAGGTTTTTTCGCGCTATTTAATTATTTTTTAAATATAAATAAATAAATAAATCAATTTTAATGATTTTTTGTGACATCAAAAAATATTTTTTTTCGTAAAAATATTTTTTTCTATTTTTGGAGACTGTTCCTAAATCACTTTTGCTAAGCGAATGTTCATTATATGTAGGCATTATAATAAACTGTAATTGAACATAAAAGCGGTTGTGATCGGAACAAAATTTCCAAAATGAGAGGTACTTTTGACGACGGAATTTTAGCAAAAAATTAACAACAACAAAACTCATTTTTAGGACTTAATTTTTTTTTTTATTTAATGTTATCATTGAAATGACTTAAACACCATAGTTTCTTTTAAGAATGTTTAAAACAAAAATATATTGTCTATAGGTGGTTTCAACAAGATCTTTTCACATGTTCCATGTAATGTTCTACATAGATGTTCGGAACTCACCCTATACATAAAATGTAACATGGACTAATTCCATGTGAAATTGAACCCTAATCGGACCAATAACGTGTCTCGCTCACGAATGGACAGTTATAAAGCCGACATATGCGAAAACGCATTAAACAAACCAAAGATTAATTTTAGACGGGAATATCCACAATTTTATTGAAGTCAGCTTAAAGTATATTTCTATTACATATTTTTAATTTTGAGTGCAATTTTTAATTTCGACGTTTATAAATTTTGTAGAGTAAATACCAAGACACTATAAGCTGTAAAATTTATTTTAAAATATCGTAGAGGTACTTTTTAGTTTATTAAAAATACAGGAAATTAAGAAAAAAAAAAGTAAAAAGGCGTTAAGTTCGGCTGGGCCGAATCGTATATACCCTCCATTGCATTCCATACAATTACCGGTGGACTACCGCCTGTCGACTTTACAAAGATGTTAAGTAAGTTTAAATGTTGACCTTAAAGTACGATTTGGGAGAAATACTCATATTGTACGTGTCTACGAAGACAGACGAGTATAACCACTGAATTTCATTATTCTAGCTACAGCCGCTTGCGTGGTACCAATTTTATCCCGTTTTTATCCTAATAGAACGAATATCGAAAATATCTTTATTTTTCGTGTCTACGTAGTCACAGCAATGTACACACCGAATTTCACTATTCTAACTGCAACCGTTTAATTGGTACCATTTTTATCCCTTTCGCCCCATTTTCCGCCTAAAAGTACAATTTTCGAACAAATCCTTTATGATTCACGTATACACAGTCGTGATTTAATCTTCAGCGGTTTGGTTGGTACCATTTTTATCCCCCTTTTCCAATTGTATCCCTTAAAAGTACAAATTTCAAAAAATCTCTCTATTTTTCTTGTCTACATAATTGTAGGAACATACACACCGAATTTCATGTTTCTCGTATCAAAGGTACTATTTTTATCCCTTTTGTATTTAATCCACTAAAACTTTTTTTGTACTTTTTTGTGATTACACGTTACTGGAGGAAGGTACGAAACAAATTTCAAGTGTATACAATTGGAAAAGGGATATTTTCAGTCCTTATTAGGGAAAAATTTCCCTCTGGGCCGATTTTGCCCGGTTTCAATCGCAACCGATCTGCAACCATAAGACATATTAGGGAAAATTTGAACCTCCTAGCTCATTTCGTTCGGCCTCTACAGACAGACAGACGGACAGACAATCGTCTTAGAATTTAACCAGGATATATTGGAATGGAATCTTGTCCAGATGTTACAAACTCTAATCGAAATTGAATATGCAGTGCATCCTGTGGTGGAGGGTATACGAAAATTAGCTATTCCGTGCCAAAAGTGTCGCGTGCGTGGCTGTGCAAAATAAACAAATTTTGTTGTTGTTCGAATTTCTTTGAATAGAAGAATTTTCTTTCTACGGTGCGTGCCAATTATTGAAATTTATGTGTTTATTTTTTTCCACATCCTCCAACACACAACGACATCATCATCGTCATCATCATCATCAGTGACTTCGACGCGTCAACATAAACAAAATTATTAAAAAGATTTTGAAGCGTTGCTACGCATTATTCGGCATTGTGATTACCGGCGAACAAAGAAGGCGTTCGGCGTTTTCTAGACATTGTCTGCCATAAAAAATATTACAGAAGATTCTGTATGAAAATTGAAGCAACAAATTGCCGTTTAGTGTTTGTGTCGTCTGCTAAAGTTTCAAAATGCATTCCACGACATGTGGCGTTGGTGCCAGCACCAGCAATTCAACAACACCTTCGATGCAATCGTAAGTATGAAGAATAATTATAAAATTGTATGTATGTATGTACTAAACTTGGATGATAATATGAGGGTGTCAGAGGAAGGTAGAGTTTTAAAAATGGTGATTTACAAATAATTAATGCGGGAAACGTGTAATACTTCGATATTGCTATGGAGCCTAAATATGACTTACTTTTGTGCTGACACCATAAATATATTTATTTATCGTATGGTATCCTTATATTTTAAGTATATAGGGTGTGTTCTGCCTGATGTTAATTGCTATGCTGTTACTTTTTTTAACCACTCGTTTTTAAATTTCATTTTAATTATTTCTTGTTTTTTTTTATTGTTTTTAAATTGATTTATACAATTTTTTAATTTTCAAGACACGTTTTGAATGCAAAGGACTATGACATTTGAAATACTTTTACTTTTAAGCAAACAAAGAAAGAAAATGCAAATCCTACAATATGGGTGATTTCCCAAAAAACATAAATTATTTATTTAATTACAATTTCTTTGCATACAACAAAAATATATTATTCACAATTGATTGCAAGAAATCCCCGCAACCCGAAAGTAACACTCTTTTGTTTAATCGATTCTTAAACTCGTTTGTTTATTCGCTGCTGTTTCAATTCACACATGTATGTTATAAGTATTAAATATGAGGTTAATATTCCCAATCTGTTCTAATGATGATGATTCCAATCAGTTCTGTTCGAAAAAAAAACACACACAACAAAACATCATTAACCTGTTGAAACAAACTGAATGCACTCGTAAACAAAAATACAAACGGGTTTTGCATTAACATTTTTATACCCTCCACTTTAGGGTGAAGTGTATATTCATTTTGTCATTCCGTTTGCAACACATTGATATATTCATCGGAGATCCCATAATGTATATTCTGGGTCGTATTAAAGACAATGTCTGTTGAAAGTAAGCGAACGAAATGAGCTAAGTGGCTCAACAATTTTCAGCATATGTACGTTAGGCTGGGTCTAAGTTACGCCAAGGAAATACAATTTAGATTGTTTAGCATAATATTTCTTCAAGTAGTCTGTGAGCTAAAGCAGACTAAAATACAACAACTGTTTTTAATGTAATTAAGAAAAATAGGAAGGAATAGGAAAAGGAATTTTTCATACAAAACTCATTGTCTTGGTTAGAATTTCCTGAAAGTTTAAAATTAACAAAATGAAAATCTGAAAATTTCATTAACTCCGTCCACGCAATTATCGGGTGGGTGATTCATCGTGAGGTTCGATTCGACAATAGGCTTTTTGGCAGATCAAATTGTTCAGTTCTGTGAGAAGGAAGACCGTGACGAATCAATTCGTCGTCGTTTTCAGCCGGTTGGATTGTTGCATTCGACAACTTGGCGTGGAAACACATTTTAATCGCATCTCAACATCCAAATGTGAATTTTTCCCGCTTTTCATAAAGTTCTTTTAAAAAACTTCAAAAAAAGTTTATAATATGTTAATATTTTTATTACTTTTATAAATAAACAATATTTAATTTTGTATAATTTTAACAATTTAAAAATTTTTGCTTTAAAAATACAAATTTATAGTTTTTTAATTTACTTAAAATATTTCATATTTTTATTAATTATTAATACTACATAATATCAGTAAAATTAAGTATTGTCAATTTATTTAATATTAAATTTAATTAGTATTTATTTGTTATATATTAGTTCATATTAAATAAAAATTTTGTTAAGTTTCCTATTGTCAGTTCTGCCGAACTAAATGATTTGTTTTAGTTATTCAGCACTCACAACAGAGAATAGCGGAGATGGTTAGAGTGCCGTAGTAGCAACCAGAAGGTCCGCTATTCTACGCCCGGTAGTTTTCTTAAACAGAATTTTATTTTTATTTAGTTGAGTTTGCGAGGCAGATATACAACCAATAATTAACGAGAGTAGTTGTTGCATTGCACTGGGCATTGATAAGGGGGATAGCGTCCCTTGAAACGGTTGTCTGCCCTGCTAGCAACCGAATCAAAGAAATATCACACACTTCTTTTTAAAATACTCTGTTTTCTGTTTAAGAAAACAAAAACAAATGATCTCGAACCTGAGAAAGAGAAAAAATATAAAAATTTTATTTTATTAAACTACTTTTATAAGACAAGGCTGCCAATTCGATATATACTATATATATATCGAAAGACAACTTCAAGTCAATTCAAAAAGTAAATATAAGACAGCAATCTTCAAAAAAGCTCAATTACCATAAATAGTTGGTTGTACACTGGTGCACATTCCTATAAACGCACATCACTTTTTTAAAAAGAAGATTCAAATTATTTTATTCAATCTTGAAGGACTTCTCTAAGATATTATAAAGTAAATACTTCAATGGTACATTTAATTTTATAAATAATCATAATTTTAGTAGTTTAGTGCATTTTCCTATAAACGCACTTCAACTAATGAGACAGTTTTGTATTATTAGTAATGAGTTGATGATCCATTATTTTGAATTACTTCAAAAATTCGTTCCGGCATGGATTCCACTAACTTTTGAAGAAGATCGTGATCAATTTCCTCCCAGACTTGTTTAATTTTTAGTTTTAACTCGGTCACTGTCATTATGCTTTGATTCTGGGCATTTTTTGCGTAAACTTTGCGGGCCATATACCCCCATAAGTTCTCAATCGGGTTTAAATCTGGGCTGCAAGCCGGCCAGTCCAATAGAGGAATATTATGCTGGCTGAACCACGACTTGGTTTGTTTCGAAGCGTGGATTGATGCATTGTCTTGTCGTCCATAAATGTGATAAGAGCATTATCTAAAAGGTTATTATAAATTGTGCTGTTCATTTTAGTTGGAACAAAACATATTTTCGATTTCCCAACTGCCGAAAAAGCTCCCCAAACCATAACACTCCCTCCACCAAAATTGCGTTTCGACATTCGAATATCATTCGACCTCAAATCATGCCAATAGCAAGAGTACGAATCAGGACCGTCCAAATTATTTTTTTTTTCATCTGAAAAAATTACTTTCTTCCACTCATCTTCCCATGCCATGTGTTTGCGCGCAAATTTTAGGTGATTTTCTTTATGGTGCTGTTTTAGCTTTGGCTTACACTTGGGTTTCTTCCATTTTATGTTAGTCTGTTCGCAAAATGTGTGCAACATGTTTGGAAGTGACAGGAAGATCAAGTTTATTCTTTATCTGTGTAGCATTTAATTTATTTCTGGTGGCTTCTTGTTTTATCATATTAAACTGTCTTGTTGTCAACTTTTTATTTCCCTTTGTGGGTTTTCGTACTCCGTAGTTCTGCCCTTTCTTAAAAAAGCTCCGAATAACTCCTTCCGAACGGTAAATTTTCCGTGCAATTTCTCTGTTTGAGCAGCCTTGATCACGAAAAAATTTAATTTGAATTTTTTCCTGATCAGAAAGAAAATTTCCTTTTGGCATCCTTTATAACAATAAAAATGGTCAATTAAAGCAAAAATATTTACAGTACTTAGAGCAGTTGCGATCAAAAATATACCTGGAGTTATAAAATAACTAGAGTAAATATAAATCAGTTAATATTATGCTTTTAGAAAACTTTTACACTAAATTTTCGTGTCTGCGTTTATAGGAATATTCCCCTGAAATTAGCATCAAAATCTTAGGTTCACTCAATTTAGACGAATTAAGACGCAAAGAAAAAACACTGTTTACTAAAAAAAAGTTCCGTTATGTTACCACTCATTTGAATCACTCAACATTATTTTTGTTTGACAACAGCGAATATACAACAAAGAAAGTCAAAAAATGTTACTGCGTTTATAGGAATGTGCACCAGTGTATTACCATTCTTAATTTCAAAAGCACAAATTTTGAAAATTCGTTATCTCTCACGTACATAGATAGCCTAACTTTATGATTCAATCAATTTTAGCCGTAAAAGTAAAAAAGTGCGAATTTCGAAAAAATACCTTTATTTTACGTGTCTATGTAATCACCGTATATAATAATGTATACTCCGAATTTCTTTATTCCAGTTGCAGCCGATTGGTTGGTACCATTTTTATCCCTCTATTCCCATTTTAGCCCTTAAAAGTACGAATTTTGAAAACATATTTTTATATTATATATCCATTCAATTAGAGGAACGTACACACCGATTTTCTTGTTTCTAGCAGCTGTCGTTTGATAGGTACCATTCCCTTTTTACCCCATTTCACCAGCAATTTTTCAGTTTTTTCATAGTGGCAACTGAAAATTTTTTCGTATTTGGTGTTAGTATTTTACAAAACAAAAATTAATAGCGGCAGTCAATACCCTTCGAATGATGCCTAAAAGGTAAACATCGGAAGGAATTAACGCCGCAGCGCTATTTTTTTTAAGAGTTTGAAAATTTTGGCTCTGAAAATCCATTTTGTATTAAATTATTTTACAAAAATGGAGTCAGGGACGTCATTTTTATTCCGATATTCATTATTTAGACATCATTCGAAAGGTATTGATTCCTTATATTTATTTTTATAACACCGTTTACAAAATGTCTCCACGAAATATGCCTTTATAGCTGTCACCTTTATTCTAAGTCAAGGATCATTTTTTTATTTAGAATGCTATCAAGGGTCTATTAATTCAGAAAAAATTGGACAAAAATTCAACATAAAAAAATACACCGGAAAACATTATTTTTAGACGTATTTTCAGGAGCGTCTAGCTCTTGACCAAGTGAAGAAATATTTTGCAGATCATCATTAAACAATCAAATCTTCATTTCTTAGGCTGCAATTTATTTTCGTGGCCCGTACTAATATACAGTAATCACCGAGTTTCGTCGATTTTTCAAGATACACTGAAAGAATTTTCCTTCATAATATTTATGAAGCGATTTCATAAAAGCTTTCATAAAAAATTAAATGTTTCATAAAATTTTTTCATAAACATTTCATAAAACAAAATTGTTAAATTAGTGTAACATAGGTTGATAAGATCAAAGAAAGATATCATAGTATTAAATAAACCATTCTTAAATATTATGAAATATGCCATAACCAATACAGTATGTGTGTTTTGAAATGTCTTCATAAATATAATGAAAAATTTCATAGTTTTTATGAAATGTTTCATAACTTACAACCACATATTTAGTGTGTCGACTTTATTCGTTGAAAGTTAGCAATTCTCATTTGTACACTGTTAACTCTGACATAAGTATGAACCCTGATTTAGGTCAAAGACATATTCATTGCAAAGATTCTGGAAATGGCGGTGTGTGTTGATTGGTTAGTCAACTAGTCAGATCTTTTTTGCTATTTTTTATATTGGAAACTTCAGTATAAATTATTACTACTTATGAAATTCTTTCATAAAATTAACGAAGTTTCTTCATAAAATCTATGAAAATGTTCATAAATCATATTATGAAAAATAATGAACTTGTAGACAAAAGTTCATCGAATGAAGAACTACATTTCATAGTTTCAAAGAAATGTTTTATATATTCTATGACACTTTTCATTGATTTGTGCTTTATGAAACATGTTTCATACACTTTATAAATTGTTTCTTTGGCGACTTTTTAATGAAAATTTTCACTGAGGTTAAGACAAAATAATAATATTATGAAAATAATTATTTCAGTGTGGTGACGTCCTGACACTGTTCATATAGACTACGAAGGGAAGTCGCAGTCATAATCTGCAATATTTTTAAAATTTTCGTGAAGTTTGTAATCAGTTTTCCAATTCCGGGTAAGGTTTGTTTTTACATGTACTTTCATAGTTCCTTTTATGGTCGGGTTTCTGTATTGCAATCAAACTTCACTTATGTCGCAACACCCTGTATATAGTACTTTTTTTCGATTTTCTTCTTACAACAATTAATTCACTTGTTTTAAAATCGGCAAAATTGTCACAGAAATGAATGGCGTATATTGTCAACTGAAATCAAGCAGATACTTGAGATACATTCACAGCCAATTCAAAGAGTGCTTAGACAACATTAGTTTTGTGTTATTTTTTTAATAAACATTCAAACACAATTCCCACAAAACAATAAATACAATTCAATTTATGAGACTGTCTGTCTGTTTGTTTTGTCTAAGTACTACGACCTCATCGTATACTCTTAAGAAAACGGCGAACGAGTGATGAAGTTTCCATTAAAAAACGCTAGAGATTCGTATCAGAAATCATCAGACAACACTTTGTATTGCTGCTTCTACATTTTCCGCTACTTCTGTTTCCATTCTTCAATTTGATTGAGCTCTTCAAACTCAAACAAATGAAAAGGGAAAGAAGGAGCAAACAACAACTGAAAATTAAATTTATAAATTTTCAAAACAAATGAGATCAAATGCATAAATTTATTATATCGAATTGATGGAAATGAAGAAAACACACCAAACACATGCAAATTACTAGAGACTAAAACAGACTAGACTGGATAGGATTGAATCTGAATCAGAATAGAATACAATAAATTTAGATCTGCCAAATTGGACGCCGGCCGATGTACGTTGTGTGGAAATACTAGATTTGAATGCAAGTTTCAATTGTTTGTTTTATTTGTTTTTGTTTTGTTGTCGGTCACTCGCTCGCTCGCTTGCAACAGATGCAAGTTTTGTTCATGTTCCATGACTCCTCACCACCCAGTCACGGGCAGAGGACGTGCGTACATGATTTGTATGCCGTTGAAAAAGATTAAACAAATGTTTGTTTAGCATCTGAATTGGAATGGAAATAACATCCCATGCATCGTAGGCGACGTCTACGTAGGCATACGCAAACGCCACATCTTACTCACTAGTATTTATGTATGTTCGCATGTATTTGTGCTCTGTGGCACATTCTGGTGGAAGGTGAAACATGAAAAGTAAATTTAGTCATCACACTGACCAACAAAAAATAACAATTTTTAGACTTTTTAACTCCCATTTAAGTGCCCGTATTCTGTTTGGAAATCCTTCAAATATTCTCACGAGAAGTTTGCAATTCTCTGTTAAACGATTTACAAAATATTTGTTTGATTTTTGACTCTATGAATTGGTAACAACAAAAGTGTTTGTGGAATTTTAGTGTCACTATAGGCGAGCAAAAAAAATATTTTTTCGAAATTTATTCCTTAAAGTGGATAACCGGGACAAAAAGGGATAAGAGGGGTACCAACAAAAGTATTAAATCTGACTATGATTCAACAAAAGCAATAACTCAAAGACATAAATAACAAGTAAAAATGGGTTTGGACAGGCCGAATCTTATATATACTCCACCATGGATAGCATTCCTCCGTATTACCGGCAGAATAGAGGCTGTCGGAAAATTATGATTTTTTTGCGTTAACGATATTTGTTAAATAAATTGTGATGTTTCATTATTATAATTTCGAAATAAAACTAATTAATTATTTTAAGGACCATGCCCGCTTGCATTGCGCGTCTGCGAATTCAGAAAAATTTATAAGTAGAATTTCATGATTCTTGCTGCAGGCGTTTGATTGGTACCATCTGTATCCCATTTTGCTCCGTTTTCGCTAAAAGCACAAATTTCTAAAAAAAAACATTTATGTAGCTCGTCTACACAATTATCTATCGAATTTCTTTAGTCTAGCTGCTGCCATTCGGAACCATTTTGATCCCTTTTTCTCGTTCGCTTGTGAGAATCATCTCCTTGTAGAGGCCGGCCACTTGAAAAGGCATTTGACATGGTCGAAATCATTATCGTGGTAGTCTGCAGCCAAGTAATAAATGTCACCATGCCATTTGTAAATAAATTGACATTCTATTAAATATAGATGCAAAATGGTCTTGAACCAGGACAATATCCCAGTTCAAATTAAATTTTTTATTTTTTTTTTTTAAATTTCTACTAAAATTCGGTAAAAGATAATTATAAAAAAATCTCAAAAACAATTTTTTTTGAAAAATCTTAAAAAATAGAAACAGATAAAAAGCGTTAAGTTCGGTCGGGCCGAAGATTAATACCTTCCACCATGGAGACATTGTTTTCATTTGGATCGATTTCGCTCGTTTTCAATTCCATTTTATGATTCTAGCTGCAGCCATTTGGTTGGTACCAATTTTATTACTATTTACTAATTTTGACTCAAAAAATACATAGCTGCAGCCGTTGGATTGGTACCTTTTTGTCCCCATTCTCTCCGTTTTCCTCTAAAAGTTCAATTTTGAAAATTTTCTTTATTTTGCACTACTTTACATATTAGGGAAATATACACACCGAATTTTATGAATTTAGCTGAGGCCATTTAGTCGGTCTTTAATTGTGTGATACAATATGTCCCTCTTATGGTGGGTAGGAAACGAGATATAAGAAGTGACCAGTCGAATTTGACGTCGGATTCAAAAATGATCAATAGGATAGCGGTGTGATTCCCGTTCCGTTTGCATTTCAAACGGAGACGCAGTGTAAAAAAACTAAAAGGGCGGTATGTACGGTGCCACAAAAAAAAAATTTTGTGTACACTCCACGAGAGTATTATGTCTTTGTGCATTTGTTTGTAACACCCAAAAGGAATGGAGATAGACCCATTGTTAATTATACCGATGTCTTAGAATCACTTTTTGAATCAATTTAGCAATGTCTGTCTGTCCGTCCGTCTGTCCATCTATTCTTGTAATCACGATACAGGTCGCAATTGTAGGTAGAACCAAATGAAACATTGCACAACGTAGTTTTGCGGGATAAGGACGAACGCTATTTAATTTGAAGAAAGTCGGTTAGATTTAGATATAGCCCCCATACGAATTTCAGTACCGATTTGCCTCTTTTCACTCTAGATACCACATATTTTAACAGATTTTTCTTCAAAATTGGCAAAACATCTTATATTTGATTGAGCGCCCCGGTAGTCGAGTTGGTAGCGTGCTCGACTATCAGCGTGGGGGTTGAGGGTTCGATTCCCACCAGAGGCTCTGGTCTATCGCTGCAGCAACTAGCTACAATGGTCTTAGTCACCCGGCTCAATCCCTGGACCCAAAATTATAATATAAATTTACTTTGTATTGTAATTCATAATAAATAAAAATAAAATAAATCTTATATTTGAACTAGAAACACCTGTGGTAAAAATGTTCAGATTTATATATACATAGCTCCCATTAAAATTTCGTTCCCGATTTGACTTTTTCTGCTCTAGAAACCACATATTTTAACAGATCATCTTCAAATTAGGCGAAATATCTTATATTTGTTCTATAAACAGATAGTTGTTCTATAAACAGGTCAGATCGGTTCAGATTTATATATAGCTCTCAAACAAGGAAAAAAGTTCCCTCTGGACCGATTTCGACCATCAATCCCAAGCAATTTACAACTATTAGAAGTATTCTTAGAAAATGGACGCCCAAGCTCATTTCGTTTAGATGCTAGCGTACTTTCAACAGATCGTCTTAGAATTTCATGACGATCAAGAATAGAAAGGGTGATTTTTTAAAAGCTATAGGAAAGTTTTTCAAAAAAAAACACATAAAATTCAGAAAAATGCATGAAATCTTTATTTGAATCGATAGTACGGTTCATATAATTTAATGTTTGAAGATTATTTCATGCAAATGTTGACCTTGACTGCGCCTCAAATGGTCCATCCGCTTAGTCTAATTTTGGCATTTCCACGTTTTTGAGTAACAGAGGCCGAATTGCTGCGCACGGCGACGAATCGATAATTGATGGTCATCATTAACACTGGCCGATACAGCTGCGGTATTTTCTTCAGTTCGCACTCTACGTAAGCGTGTTGGTGGTTTAATGTCCAACAATGTAAATTTGGTGCGAAATTTAGTCACAATAGCCCGAATAGCCGCTTCAGTGGGTCGATCAAATTGTCCATAAAATGGAAGCGCGCGATGAACTTTCTTAACAGAGCACGCATTATGATAATAAAATTCAATAATTTGCAAGCGTTGTTCGTTTGTAAGTCGATTCATGGTTAAATTATAGACCAAACTGTAGATGTTTGACAGTGAAATAAAATACGAAACGTGCGTCAGCTGTTTAAACCAGTGTTGCCAAAAAAGATAATAGCTAAAAAATCACCCTTTATATACATTATAGGGTCGCAGATAGATATTACAAGGTGTTACAAACGCAGTAAACCCTCATCCTATGGTGGAGGGTATACAAATCGAAAATCCTCAAACATAAACTAATATTAAGATCGTTTAAGTTAATTTTCTATTTCTGTCAATATGATAACTGAACGAATGAGTAATATTATCCTTCTCTATAAACATAACTTATACGCCACCAATATAAAGATGATAGATTTGGACAATTGGAAAATATTGATTTTTTCATTTAATTTTTTCGTTTGTTTTATTTTGGTCTGTAATCAATATTTGATTTGAGCTGGGATATTGTCCTGGCTCAAAACAATTTTGCATCTATATTTTATAGAATGCAAATTTATTTACAAATGGCATGGTGACATTTATTACTTGACTGCAGACTACAACTATCATGATTTCTGGCATGTGAAAGACTTCGTCAGGTGGCTTCGCAGCGACTTTTTCTTGAAAATACCCGCAGTCTTTAAGTAAATGATTCTCACAAACGAATGAGAAGCACAACTGACTATCAGAAGATGTGTCTAAAAAATCGTACCAAGTAATACATTTTATTTATTTATTTTAAATTTTTGAAATTTATTTCAAAATATGTATATTTTTCAATCCTGTAACACTGTGCCGTGTACAGCAGTGAGTTGCATTATAGTAAAGACCACTTTACAACGAGTAGAATTGATATGAAAATTTCAAAGAAATGAATACGACCATAAAGTGGCACGATTAGTGAGGTGTTCGATCAAACGCACACGAGAGTATGTCTGCCACACTTGCAGTATGTAACGCACACTCGTTACACAAACTCATTACGCACAGACCTTCATACATACCAATGCATGGTACATACATACACACACTCACGCCGTGGCAATTACTTCAGTGGAAGCGGTACTAGGCAGTAGTACGAAAGCTTTACAACAGCAGCAGCAGCAATAGAACTTAAGTATTTGATGTGGATGTTGCCCGTTGTAGTGGTTGTAGTTGTTGTTGCTCTTGGTGTTTTGTGGGTAATTACATACACGTACATACATACATATGTATGCGCAGCACACAAACGAAGATAGTTTTGGGTTAATTTCGCTTGTTTGGATATGGAAGTCAAGTGTTTTTTACGATTTCGTTTTCCTTTTTCATTTTCATTTTTTTTGTTGGAAGTATGACGTGATGTTACTAAATTTAAATGCGTTTTTATTTTTCAATCTTGCTGCCGTGGTTGCTGTTTATTTTGTTGGTATAGAGCTACACATGGTGGTGTGGTTGGTGTTGTTGGTTGGCGTTGGTTTGAAATGTAAACAAATCATCGATGGCCGACCGAACTCAGCTGAACTGAACTTATGCTGAGTTAGTATCGACAAATTATGTATTCGGAGTATTTTCGAACGAGTTGAACTTAAGTGGCAAGAATCAACACCAACCACCAAAATTAAGTGTTATTTATGAGCGTTTTTGTTTTCATCTTTGACGCTGGCTGACAGCTGGGGAAGGGGGGTGGGGGGTGAAGATGGATAATGAGTTCAAATTTATGTTTGGCACCCTTTAGAACACATTAGAAGTGTGGAGTAGTATACTGTAGTTGTGTGTAATGAATGATGCTGAAAAAACAACAATTTTTGTTTGTGGTTACAAAAACATAAAAAACATTTTATTTATTTAGTTTGTTATTGAACGCATTTAAGTGAATTGATTATGGTTCTTAATGGAGATGATCGAAAATATAAATAGAATTTTCGTAAGTCTTCCAATTTTGATGAAAATTGGCGTACGTATTTGCTTTTGTTGTATTAATAGGTGTGTTTTATTTAACACAAGCGGATCGTCCTTCTAAAAGTATTTGTTATATAAAATGTGAAGCTTTTAAACAAATATTTGACTGCAGCAATTTTTTTTTAATTGTTTACATTTCATTACACTATAATCGGTTAATTTCGATAGACTAAAATTTTTAGAACAGCTAAGGGAAACAATAGGGTGGAATAAATTTCTTTACAATTTAAATACATTTGCATTCTATTAAATATAGATGCAAAAAGGTGCAAAATGATGCTAAAGTCGGGCGGGCCGACTATATGATACACTCCACTTTCTATCCGAATACAATTCAATTCGATAAAAAGTGAAAACGGGAGGGATTTTTGTATGTTACCTAATCATGGGCTAATACAACCCGACCCAATTTGTCAAATCGAGAAGAATATTTTTATCGGAGCTATATCCAAACATGGAACGAAGTGACCCACTTGCGCAACAGGTTCTTCCAGCGCAAGTATTACGTGTTATGCTCAATTTGAAGAAATTCGGTAAAAATACGTGGTGGTTTCTGAGGCGGAAAAAATCAAGCCGGGAGCGAAATTTGTATAGGAGCTATATATAAATCTAAATCGATCTTACGCATTTCCACCCTGGGAGTTTCTAGGGGAAATATTTAAAGAAAATCTGTTAAAATATGTGGTGTTTAGAGTGAAAAGAGTCAAATCGGGAGCAATATATAAATCGTATGGGAACTATATATAAATCTGAACCGATCTGACCTATTTTCATCACGGGTATTTCTAGTTGAAATATAAGATGTTTTGCCAAGTTGGGAAAAAATCTGTTTAAATATGTGGTATCTAGAGTGAGAAGAGTCAAATCGGGAGTGAAATTCGTATGGGGGCTATATATAAATGTAAACCGATTTTCTTCAAATTAAATAGCGTTCGTCCTTATCCCGAAAAACTTTGTTGTACAATGTTTCGTTTGGTTCTGGCAACAATTACGATCTGAACTTTTATTACAAGAATAGATGGACAGACAGACGGACATTGATAAATCGATTCAAAAAGTGATTCTAAGTCGATCAGTATAATTAACAATGGGTCTATCTCGCTTCCTTTTGGGTGTTACAAACAAATGCACAAAGACATAATACTCTCGTGGAGTGTATAAAAATGCAGACAGCTCCCATAAAAATTTCGCTCCCAATTTGAATTTTTCCGCTCTAGAATCCACATATTTCAACTGATTTTCTTCAAAATTCGCAAAACACCTTATATTTCAACTGGAAAAACCAATGGTGAAAATGGGTCAGATTGGTTCAGATTTATATATAGCTTCCATACAAATTTCGCTCCCAATTTGAATTTTTCCGCTCCAGAATCCACTCAATTTAACAGAGGAACATCTGTGGTGAAAATGGGTCACATCGGTTCAGATTTACATATAGCTCTCATACAAATTTCGTTCCCCCAGAAACCGCGTATTTTCAGAGAATTTCTTAAAATTGAGCATAACACGTTATACTTCAACTAGAAGAACTTATCGTGAAAGTTAGTCACTTGTTTGGATATAGCCCCGATACAGATATTATTCTCTATTTGACAAATTGGACCAGGTCATATTAGCCGGTGATTAGGAAACATATAAAAAATTTCCCCGTTTCACTTTTTTACTGAATTGAATTGTATTCCGATATAGTCGGCCACGCCCGACTTTAGCCTATCCATACTTGTTTAATATTGGAGAAGGGTCCGTTGAGAAAATGATTCAAGAAGGACATTAAGCACATCTGAATTATGTCTTCTTCCCGAAAAATTGCACAAATGTCATCGCCTTTTTGAAAAAATACCCTTTGGGACCCTGTTTTTGGAAGTTTTGTTTTTAGAAGTGTATTACTTCTAATTGAAGTAGCAAACCAACCTCGACAAAAAATATGATTTACTAGCAGTACCCGCTGCTTCGCACGCGAAAGAGCCAGTTATTTGTTAATTTTATCCGTCTTTGTTTTTGGATAGTATTTATTTAATTTTCTTTTGGTGGATATAGATAAATCTAAAATAGTAATTTGGTAAGCTCCTATTAGCTAACACTCACACACAGTCAAATGAATGTGCTGGTCGATATGCACTATTTTAGCTGAACTACTTCGTATGTATAGTTTTCTACTAAGTTTTGAACAAAAAATTACAACCATTTATATCCTCGATCTCATGTTTCTAGATTCAGCCAGCCAGTTTATAACTTTTTGCACCTCTTTCCCAAAAAGTACACATTTTGAAAAATCAATATAGGTAACATGTGTTTTTGCTCCCCTAAAAATATGTACTTTATTTGGTAACACAGGATTGTACAGCATTTTTATCCCTTTTCGTCCCGCGCACCCCTTAGAAGTACAAATTTCGAAAAATCCAATTTTACTTCGTTTCTATATGGGCAGAGGAATTTACATACCAAATTTCACGTTTCTAGCTGTAATACTTTAGTTGGTACCATTTTTATCCCTTTTTGTCCCGCTCGTCCCTTAAAAGTACAAATTTCGAAAAATCCAATTTTACTTCGTTTCTATATGGTCAGAGGAATTTACATACCAAATTTCACGTTTCTAGCTGTAATACTTTAGTTGGTACCATTTTTATCCCTTTTTGTCCCGCTCGTCCCTTAAAAGTACAAATTTAGAAAAATCCAATTTTACTTCGTTTCTATATGGTCAGAGGAATTTAAATACCAAATTTCACGTTTCTAGCTGTAATACTTTAGTTGGTACCATTTTTATCCCTTTTTGTCCCGCTCGTTCTTTAAAAATACAAATTTAGAAAAATCCAATTTTACTTCGTTTCTATATGGTCAGAGGAATTTACATACCAAATTTCACGTTTCTAGCTGTAATACTTTAGTTGGTACCATTCTTATCCAAATTTCACGTACCATATACCAAATTTCACGTTTCTAGCTGTAATACTTTAGTTGGTACCATTTTTATCCCTTTTTGTCCCGCTCGTCCCTTATAAGTACAAATTTCGAAAAATCCAATTTTACTTCGTTTCTATATGGTCAGATGAATTTACATACCAAATTTCACGTTTCTAGCTGTAACACTTTAGTTGGTACCATTTTTATCCCTTTTTGTCCCGCTCATCCCTTAAAAGTACAAATTTAGAAAAATCCAATTTTACTTCGTTTCTATATGGTCAGAGGAATTTAAATACCAAATTTCACGTATCTAGCTGTAATACTTTAGTTGGTACCATTTTTATCCCTTTTTGTCCCGCTCGTTCTTTAAAAGTACAAATTTCGAAAAATCCAATTTTACTTCGTTTCTATATGGTCAGAGGAATTTACATACCAAATTTCACGTTTCTAGCTGTAATACTTTAGTTGGTACCATTCTTATCCAAATTTCACGTACCATATACCAAATTTCACGTTTCTAGCTGTAATACTTTAGTTGGTACCATTTTTATCCCTTTTTGTCCCGCTCGTCCCTTATAAGTACAAATTTCGAAAAATCCAATTTTACTTCGTTTCTATATGGTCAGATGAATTTACATACCAAATTTCACGTTTCTAGCTGTAACACTTTAGTTGGTACCATTTTTATCCCTTTTTGTCCCGCTCATCCCTTAAAAGTACAAATTTAGAAAAATCCAATTTTACTTCGTTTCTATATGGTCAGAGGAATTTAAATACCAAATTTCACGTATCTAGCTGTAATACTTTAGTTGGTACCATTTTTATCCCTTTTTGTCCCGCTCGTTCTTTAAAAGTACAAATTTCGAAAAATCCAATTTTACTTCGTTTCTATATGGTCAGAGGAATTTACATACCAAATTTCACGTTTCTAGCTGTAATACTTTAGTTGGTACCATTTTTATCCTTTTTTGTCCCGCTCGTCCCTTAAAAGTACAAATTTCGGAAAATCCAATTTTACTTCGTTTCTATATGGTCAGAGGAATTTACTTACCAAATTTCACGTTTCTAGCTGTAATACTTTAGTTGGTACCATTTTTATCCCTTTTTGTCCCGCTCGTCCCTTAAAAGTACAAATTTACAAAAATCCAATTTTACTTCGTTTCTATATGGTCAGAGGAATTTTAATACCAAATTTCACGTATCTAGCTGTAATACTTTAGTTGGTACAATTTTTATCCCTTTTTGTCCCGCTCGTTCTTTAAAAGTACAAATTTCGAAAAATCCAATTTTACTTCGTTTCTATATGGTCAGAGGAATTTACATACCAAATTTCACGTTTCTAGCTGTAATACTTTAGTTGGTACCATTTTTATCCTTTTTTGTCCCGCTCGTCCCTTAAAAGTACAAATTTCGAAAAATCCAATTTTACTTCGTTCCTATATGGTCAGAGGAATTTACATACCAAATTTCACGTTTCTAGCTGTAATACTTTAGTTGGTACCATTTTTATCCTTTTTTGTCCCGCTCGTCCCTTAAAAGTACAAATTTCAAAAATCCAATTTTACTTCGTTTCTATATGGTCAGAGGAATTTACATACCAAATTTCACGTTTCTAGCTGTAATACTTTAGTTGGTACCATTCTTTTCCAAATTTCACGTACCATATACCAAATTTCACGTTTCTAGCAGTAATACTTTAGTTGGTACCATTTTTATCCCTTTTTGTCCCGCTCGTCCCTTATAAGTACAAATTTCGAAAAATCTAATTTTACTTCGTTTCTATATGGTCAGAGGAATTTACATACCAAATTTCACGTTTCTAGCTGTAATACTTTAGTTGGTACCATTTTTATCCCTTTTTGTCCCGGTCGTCCCTTAAATGTACGAATTTCGAAAAAATCCCTATTTGTAGCTCGTCTGCATGGTCATTGCAAGGAACTCACCGAATTTCATGTTTATAGCTACTGCCGTTTAGTCAGGACGAAGGTTCGATGTTTATCCCTTTTTGGGCCATTTTATCCCCTAAAAGTACGAATTTCGTAAAACCCTTTCTTAGTCGACGTCTACGTCATATTTGGGAACTACCCTGAAAATTTCATGACCCTGGCTTCAGCCGTTTGGTCTGGGGGCTGGTCAATGATAAGTCAGTCAGTCAGTCAGTCAGTAACGCAACTCTTTTATATATATAGATTGTATGCACTGGCACTATAATGCGCAAAATATTTGTGCAATTGATACATAAATGTAAGTAATCATTTCAAAAATTGATATGACCGAAGTGACGAATTTCGGATATCAACCACTGGGTATCCACATTTTTGCAAATCACCTCGGTTCTATATATTTTTCGTTCAAAACTTATTAATTTCAAAAAAAACTATTTGGTACTAATGGGCACTGTCAATGAACCCCAATAGGACTATTTTCATATGTCTAAGTTAAAAAAAGTGAAAATTAATATTTTTGTATTCATTATGAACAATTACTTCGAAATACATACATAGTATGCCAAAAATACATGATGGATAAATATATTTGTTGTATTTTTAGAAAACGAAAATATAGAAAATTAGTATATGTTGGTCGGTCCAAAGATGTCCTCCATTGTTGTTACAATAGCGACATTTCAGGATACTTTCAAAATACAAAAATTCAATTACGTTATAGAGTAGGACGTAGGCCGAAAGACACACAGTAAAAATGGTTATGTTTTCCTAATAAAGTCGCCAAATTTCGGCAATAGAAGGCCAGCATGAGTACTTTAGTGTAATAGACTATGCTCAATCAAAAGCTAAAATTTTGCATTTTTTCTGATGTTACGTCCTCGGGTTATCCACGTGACTACATACACCTGACTTCCAACCCATAATCACGATTTTTATACCCTCCACCTTCACGATGGGGATATACTATATATATTCTAAGACGATCTAGCCATGTCCGTCCGTCTGTTGAAAGCACGCTAGCATCTAAATGAAAGGAGTTAGGACGTCCAAATTTTCCATAAATACGTCTTATAGTCGCAGATCGGTTGGGATTGAACCTGGGAAAAATCGGCACAAAGGGAAAATTTTTCCCCTCACAAGGACTAAAAATACCCATTATAACTCCTAATATATTAGAGTATTTAAGCATATTTTTTCAATATGTCTGCTTGTACTTATTGGGTATGCGCATTCCAACTATAACAAAACATGCACCATAAAGTAATTTTTATTCGTAGGGTGTAAAATGGGATAAAAATAGTACATATCAAACGACAACGGCTAGAAACACGAAATTCGGCGAGTACATTCCTCTAATTGAGTGGATACATAATATAAAAGTATTTTTTTTCCAATTTCGTACGTTTAAGGGGTAAAATGAGAATTGAGGGATAAAAATGGTACCAACCAAACGGCTGCACATAAAATAATGAAATTCGGTGTATATATTCCTCTGATTGCGAAGGCACGTAAAATAAACGGATTTTTTAAAATTCGTACTTCTTTACTTTTTCGACAAAAATTGGTTGAATCATGAAGTTAGGTTATTTTGCACTATTCACGTGAGACAATGGATTTTCAAAATTTGCACTTTTGGAATGAAATACCAATATTTATGGTATTTAAGATTTTTTGAAAATATGAATATAAGAATATATTGAATTGACTAGAAGTATTATTGCGATAAATACAGTGATGGCCAAAACGTATGCAAATATGGATGACTTACTTTAATAGGCTCTGCAAGTTTATAAATTTGAATTACAAATAAACCAATGTTGTTAAAATAAATATTAATACAGCATTAAGATTTCAAATAATTAACAAAATTCACATATTCTGTTAACAATTTTTTATTATCGACATTTTTGTTGATAATTATAAAAATCTGTGTGGACAAAACATATGCAACTCGACATTTTTGTTTTAAATAACGGCATTTTTGATATTTATTTTGATTAGTCATTGTTCGTATTACTAAATAATAAGCATGTGTAAAGAAATTTATAAGAATATTTAATTTTATTTTATTATTGTTTCTATTGAAGTTAAAATAGAGTTTGTATTGAAATGGCATCCGATAAATTAGGATCTTAGTTCACACAACGAATTGTCACTGCTTATTTTGGTGGAATATAACATAAATACATTGTCAGAAATATAATGTTCATAAAAATTCAATATTTCGCATTATTGCTTATTTTTTAAAAGAAATCAAAAATCAATCTGTTGTACACCGCAGTGATTGACCGCCCAATATAAGCGTTCGGACGGACAATTTTATGACCTGACTTGTGAAAATAGACTCATTTGTCTCTTCCTATAAACGAACTGAAGCATCCTTAGTTGCATATGTTTTGGCCACTACTGTATAGTGTAAACGTATTGGTAGCCTTGCCTTATAAGCGTGGTTTGAAATAATAAAAATATTATATTTATTTATTTTTTCAATATTTGTTTTGGTTTGGCTATATTAAAAAATATATTTTCGTGTAATATTACTGCACTTCTACGAAAATCGACCTCTGTGGAATGCAATCCATGGTGAAGGGTATATAAAGTTCATCCCGGCCAAACATAACGCCGTTTTTACTTGTTTTTTATTACGCATTTTCACGTTTTTCAGATTTCTAATAAAAAAATTTTGAGTGCAAATTCTCTTAAAATGTGTGAGAAACAGTTCGACAAAGTAAATTTTCAAAATCTGAAAAACGTGAAAATATGTAATAAAAAAATTAAAAATTTTTTCTTAGCATTATGAACAAATAGGTAAAATTGTGTTAAAAAATATGAATACAAAAAAATAAAAAAAATTATTTTCTTTTAGTTTTTTCGTTTGCATTTTTTTGGTCTGTAATCAATATTTGATTTGAACTGGGATATTGTCCTGGCTCAAGACCATTTTGCTTCTATATTTAATAGAATGCAAATTTATTTACAAATGGCATGGTGACATTTATTACTTGGCTGCAGACTACCACGATCATGATTTCGACAATGTCAAAAGTCTTTTCAAGTGGCTTCGCAGCGACTTTTCAACATCAAACCCGGCCTCTATAAGGAGATAATTCTCACAAACGAACGAGAAGCACAACTCACTTGCCGAATTTGCGTTTAAAAAAATCGCACCAAGTAATAAAGCACACATGCCATCTTTGATATGTAAGTATGTGTATATGCAGGTATTGTTACCCAACAAAACTTCAGCCGTGCCAACGCTCGTTTGTTTTAGATTTTTCGTTTGCATTTTTTTGGTCTGTAATCAATATTTGATTTGAACTGGGATATTGTCCTGGCTCAAGACCATTTTGCTTCTATATTTAATAGAATACATATGCAACTCAATGAGATGCTTGTAAGATGTCATGTGTGCTTTATTACTTGGTGCGATTTTTTAAACGCAAATTCGGCAAGTGAGTTGTGATTCTCGTTCGTTTGTGAGAATCATCTCCTTATAGAGGCCGGGTTTGATGTTGAAAATTCGCTGCGAAGCCACTTGAAAAGACTTTTGACATGGTCGAAATCATGATCGTGGTAGTCTGCAGCCAAGTAATAAATGTCACCATGCCATTTGTAAATAAATTTGCATTCTATTAAATATAGAAGCAAAATTGTCTTGAGCCAAGACAATATCCCAGTTCAAATCAAAATTTATTTTCTTTAAAATCAAAAAAAAAAAACGAAAAGTAGTCAAATTTGGACCGATTTCTAAAATATATTCGATTTCCCGATTTTTAATGTCAATATATAAAAATAATCCTTGGGTCCTTGTCTAATTTGGTTTTTTTACAAAATTCAAATTTATATATATAGTGTAAACGAATAATAAAAATATTATTTTTATTTGTAAAATTATTTTTTCAATATTTGTATTGTTTTGGTTTGGTTATATTAAAAAAATATATTTTCATGTTCTTCTACGAAAATCGACAGGCTCTGTGGAATGCAATCCATGGTGGAGGGTATATAAAGTTTGGCCCGGCCGAACTTAACTCCTTTTTTACTTGTCCATATTTTAATTCAATCAAAATGAAGTGGTTAACAAAAAACTACAATTACAATGTAAATGATAGTAAAGTACAAATCAATTAAGAGATAGTTACAAGTTAAATAGATGGAATCAGAGGAAACTAATACAAATATTTAGCTTAATTTATACCACTGCTTTCTTTATTAATTGGATTCTGCGTAAAAAATGTTTCCATCGAGCAATTTATTTAACAAACTCGTTCTCTACTTTAAAAATTAGAAAAATATCAAAGAAGGAGCTATAAAGAATATTGATAGTTGTTTACAATAAGATGGACTGCAAACAAAGTGGGTGAACAACTAAAATATAAACATGGATTTAACAACTAGATTTGAGGGAGGATTGAGCTCGCACATGTACTCGTAATTCCAACAACAAGAGATTACGACATACGACATGCGTGGGGGAACTTGTAATTTGCCTAAACATCTTCGAACAAAATATACTCCAATAATGATTTCATGCTTGATTTAGTCCAACAAACAAATGTCTTTGTTTATCAGCTGTTCAATAACCCCCCAAAATAGTTCGTTTTTTAATTCTCGTGGTGGTGATAATTATGGTTTTCAATCTAAATTTACATTAATCATTTACTGCTCTTCCAAAAATTGAAACATTCAACATTGTTTATTTTTGATATGGCAAATTAATATTACGATAAGAAAATAAAAGACGAAGAAATTGAAATTTAAACCATTCGCACATCTGCTGGTATTACGTCACTGCGTCTGCGATTATATTGGATACTTAACAAGGCACTCGCATGACCAAAGTCTGTGTTGCCAATAGTCTTTGACATGGGCATGGGTTGGCTGGTGATGTGAATGCCTTTCTGACTGACTTCTTGTTATAGAGTCTACCCACGCGAAATTGTTTCCGTTTAATTTGTATCGCTTTTGCAACCAACAACAAGTTCAATTTCAAATTGTTGTCGGTCTATGTTGCCGCCGTTGCCTTTAACACACACCTCTGATTTGTTGCCAACATTGAGTTTGTTGGCATCGGCAGTAGTAGCTGCCTCCCATTAAAAGCAATAAACATTTTACATATTTTTTTAATTGTTAAATATCTCATATATTGTCGAGATATAGATGGTGTTTATTGCTTGCCACTAAGATAATAAGTCATAAATGTCTCTTCATTTGAGACGAGAATGCATCAGGCATGTGATGCATTTAAATGCAAATTATCTATCGGTAGATTTTAAACATCCCACAAATGATTGAAATGCGATTGCATATAATAATAATTTATGCGAGGGATGGTTTAAAATGTTGTTTAGTAACACTAACAAAAAAGTTCAACTACGAATAATATTTAATTCATATAAAAATTGTTTCCCCAAATTATATTCCCAACCAGTCCTGGAATTTAAATTAAAAACATTGCTCGTTGTTCATTTCTTAAAATGGAATCATCAGTTTTTATTTTCTATTCACGAAACCTATGATAAGCACTATTCAATTTTCCCCACCGGTGAATATTTAAAGCCAATTGAAAGTATTTGATTCATAGCCGGTTCCATTTGCAGTTTTTTCTGATTAGTATTTTTTTCGCAAATTATGATTCACATCTGCAAATACTTGTAAAAGGAAATGCACGTCCGTCATCGCTAGAATTCAAGTGTTGACACATTTAAAGCGATTTCTTAGAACCATTTTAAGGAAAAATGTCATCAATTTAATTAGGTTTGTTCGTTTTTTGCGAAACACGTACACGTACACTCACACTCAAACATACGCATTTTTAAAATTCTTTTCAAATCGCAGTTTAAATTGTGTTTTATGTGCCAAACAACTATTAAAAATTCATAATAATTAACACCAGCGAACATGCGAAAAAAAGATTTTCCAAAAGTGAACAAACATCAAAAAAAATCAGCATAATGAAGAGCCTCACGAAACGCCTGGCACATGCAGTGATGCACAGTGGTACCAAGTGCGCAGGAATTTGAAGTAATCACACAGCCCAATAGTAGCGGAAATTTGTGAACAACCATAACATATTTTAAAGCTATGAGGTGGTAATTGATAATTGCCGATATCTCGAATCTGAAATTTTATTCTTGGTTGGTCCTTATTTATTGACTTTCTAAAAGTTATGTCTCTGTCAACAAAAAGGTCTAGATTTTATTTGGACCACTATGAGGCAACTCATTTCGACTACAAAGTTTTACAATATTACCAGAAGTATTAAAATTTATTTTTTTTTTGAGAATTTTTCAGCTTCAGTTTACACTCTAAAAATTCTCTTACTCCTGTATAAGCAGATAACTAATAAAGACAGAAACCACAGAGCCCTGTAACGGCTTCACGGTGTAAAGGACAAATTTGTGAGTTTATAGTAAACAAATTGCTAAAGTTGGGTCACATATTTCTGAACATTACTAGGGTCCAACCTAAATCCGCGCGGACTGCCTCTATGGACAATTTTGATTGTTGATTGATGTATTCTTATGGTAGCTTCCTAATTCCGCATGATACCGTAAAAATAAATGCAATCAAAATTGTCTGCAGGGTAAAAATACACGGAAAGCAGCAAAACTGCCTCGCAGTTGGGTCCAGAGGTTTTAAATATATTAATTAATTGTACTTCTTCGATTCATTTTAGATTGGAATTTCAGTTCTTCGGAGAAGACCCAAATAACGAATAACAAAATTCAAACTCGAGACGCCAGCTTGACAAAACTAAATGTGAAATCAATATTTTAACATTTTTCGAATATAATGGGAATGAAATTGTTGTCTTCAAAACAAGATCTAAAGATGTATTTTTATGGCACCGGACAGCGAAGAAAAGTCCTGACCAAAGTGCATACTTGTTGACTGACACAGTCGTGAGCGTTTATTCCGACGAAACACCGATGAGATACTACCTAGCCAGAATGTTGGGAACATTTTGAACAGATAATTAAAACGATCGAATATGCACTCATTTTGTAATCATTAATGACTCTGCCGTCGGGAGAAAGTGGTAAACTTCATGTGTCTATTCCTGAATAATTGTTTATGATCTCTTTTTAATGCAAATTTTTGATATAATTTGTAATCATTTCTTTTAGTCACTTTTTACTTAAATTTGCAATCATTTTATGATCATATTTGGCATCATGTTCGATCAATTTTTTACTCACGTTTAATGGTCATATTTTGTATCATTTAAAATCCATTTTCCCCCACATCTTACTTAAATAACATATTTAATTAAATTCATTGACAATTGATATGAAAAATTATAATTATATACATGACGTCTACGTTTATTAAGGCGTTCCTTAGAATGTACAAAGTGTTTCTGAAAAATACTATTTACTTCTATGTCCTCTATCTTTTACTTCATGTGACAAATTTTTACTCTAATCAGACAAATGATCCAAAAAATAACATCTCGGCATTTAATCATAAAGAATAGACATATTTTAATGATTTTGTCTCGACTTTTGTCGTAACAACCCAGCAAAAACTCTCATTACCAAGTAATGTAGGGAATAAGGCGAAACCAAAAACCTTCACTACTTATTTTTCGGATCCGTTTCCAATTATTTTTATAAAGGGATTGTAAAAAATAAGTACTTCCACGCACGCTTACAAAAACATGAGAAATAAGTAATTCCATGCACGCTTACAAAAAGTTAATATATAAGTACTGGTTGGTAAGTATGTTGGTTGACGTTGTTGTGTGTTGTTGTTGGAGGTTTGAACACACATAGAAAAGCATTTCTAGCAACTTCAACTTACTGCAAATTCCAATATAGTTCAATCAGTTAACTTTATGATTCTGCGAAGAAATAACCAACATTCCGGTAACATGCACACACTTCGATTGACATGAAGCAACTAAATTTGCTTCATCAATCGAAAATATCAAATCTTTTTAATCTTCGAGCGAAGGTCGCGGCAGTATTGAAATGACTGGAAGACAAAGCTACGCACAACTCAATGTACAGCAAAACATGGATGTTTTGTTACCAATAAGTACTTTTTTTAAACCATTATAAGGATGTCATTATTACATACTTCAAAATAATGCAGGGCGTAATGGGCACTCCTTATGCCAATAACAAAGAGGTGTCATTACCAAGTTTTTGCTGGGACTTTACGTGTAAACTTGGTTTAGCACCCCGAGAGCTGATGCTTCAAATAATTATTTGAATTTTTTGAAAGCGATTGCCTGGTATAATTCAATTGATAATATTGTGTCGCAAAGATTGGTGAGTGGATTCTTTGGACATATCTGGTATCTGAGTGGTGAATCTGATTTGATCCGAATATTTACTCAGAAATTAAGCGGAAAATGGCGAATGCAATTCGTACATTTGAAGAAGAATTATCTGGCGATGAGATGGACAAAGACATCGAGACAGAAGGCGACGTGACTGATATCGAGTGAGACAAAGATGTAGGTGGAGAATATTTTATAAAAATCTAGTTTTTGTATGGGAGTGCAAATTACTGGCGGTGGGAGAAAATTTTATAAAAAAGTAATTTTTGTATTGGAGCCCTCTTTAAGGCAGGAAGATAGGGAAAAAAAGTTAGATTTAAACCCTCTGGGTCGACTTTGAGGCAGTTTTGTGCCTTACTTTCATAAATGAATTTATAAAAAATCGTATGGAGTCCACATTCAGGGTTGATGATAGAGAAAAGGAATCTTCTGAGAAAATATGGGCGTTGAAAAGCTTTTGGGGTCATTCACACCTTTGACACCATTAGAGGCCTCCTTGGACAGATAATGCGGTGGCAACAAATTTTATAAAAATGTTGGTCTCTATAGGATTGGGGATAACGGTAGGTATGGTTTGGGGACATGTTGAAGAGAGAACATTAATAGTGGTCGGTCGTCCTTATATTAACCTCTCTGCTTGGGGTTTTTGTGTATTTTTAACTCATTCACCACCTTCATTTTTGGCTCATGCCTTTTTTCCGACCCTCGAAATCGAAAAATCGTGCACTATCGCATCTCTAGTTTATATATTTCAAACAATTTCACTATCTCACAATTTTTAATATAATAGTCCAGTTGCATATTTTCAAGAAAAGTGTACCCACTGTAGCTAAACAACGAAAGTTTTGTTGTTGAAATTTATTGTCCAATTATTTCAGAACAAATTCTGATTTTGGGATTTTCTGTTACAATTACATGTTTAACTTTTCAAGGGGAAGCTGGAAATATCTATTAATGCAAAACTAATATAGATAGAGGCATGAAATTTGAAGTATTTTTAACAGATATTTTATATATACCTCATTTTCATTTGATACCTTCATCGCTATTTTCTGATTCACAAAAAGTGCGAAAATTAATTATTAAAACATCTATATTTTTGGAAATAAAAAATCCTGTAAAAAGGATAAACGATAACGAAATACGAAACTGAGTACTCAGTTTTTAGTTCTACATAGTCTCGTTCTTAGGAGTTGCATTTGTCGCACATTATTCAGAAAATATAGCCCGTTATTGCTAAACTGAAAAAGTTGCGTTGTTAAAATTTATAGCAGCTATACTACTAGCTATGTCTTTTATAAATCTAGGGTCCTCATATTTCAGACGAATTTCGGAATCTCACAATTTTGGATATTGTTGCCAAGTGGCATATTAGTTAAAAAATATGAAACATATCAATGCGGACAAAAAAATCGCATGACTGCAATTTTTCTGAAAATCTCATGAAATATTCTTCTTTAAAAATATTTATCTTAGAAAATAAATGTAAAAATTTTATTTGCAGAGTTACAGGCATATGAAGTTACGAGGAAATTGCAAATCCGGCTGACAATTGTATTTTCAAATGTTTGTATTTCGCTATAGGTTTAAACGGTTTTTCTATATCTTGTATGAAAAAAATTTATTCCTATTTATAATTTTCCATTTTTGTTTTACAAACATTGATTTATTTTTAATTTTGGTTTCGATTTTTAAAAATGATTACACCAATATTTTCCCGAAAATTGGTGTATTTTTCATTCATTCATATTTTTTTCTTTGCCCACATTTTTGTATTTTAAGGGATTTATCGATTATTATTTTAACCTCCTGAAGACCTTTTTCAAAAGTCATAGAACTTTAAAATCGGATAAAAAAATTGCGAAATATATATATGGATTTGAATAGACATCAGCATTTTAATTCTTTGTTGAAATTAGGGTGGGCCATGTTAAATTTTAAATTTGAACAACCGATTATTTTGAGTTTGAAAGGTAGAAGGAATAACATTCATTTTTATTTTCCGATTTACGTTTGACATTTGCAAAATGGGACGCTATACGCACGAACACAAAATTGGGAAATATAAAAACCTTGCTTCCAGTAAGTCTTTAACACAAACTGTATGAAGTTTACGTGTGTTCAGTTGAAGCTCATGTTCATCTCGGTGGCTATGTCTATAAGCAAAATTGCCGCATATGGGGTTCAAAGCACCCACACGTGACTATTGAGAAGCAAATGCGTCCACAACGAGTCACTGTTTGGTGTGGATTTTGGGCTGGCGGCATCATTAGGTCATGTACTGAAAAAATGGGTTAATTGGACGAGGTACTACCGAGCCAGACGTGGCAGTCTTATGAATGATATTGTGTTCTATTGATAAATGACGAAGTTCAACCTTTCCAATAAAACCAGAAATTTGAAAAAATAATCAGTACTTTTTTATAGCGGTTTCTAATTTAAAATTTTAAATGGCCCACCCTATAGTTATATAGACAAAAAAAATTTCGTTTTTTTTGAAAAAACGATATTTCATGAGAATTTCAGAAAAGTCGCTGTCATGTGATTTTCTGTTCGGTTTGACATGGAGTGACTCATACAGCAAATATAGCCCTGGGCAGACTCCACGTCAATTAAGGAAGAATTTGAAAATCTCACAATATAGGCTATTTATTCTCCATACTTTTAATATCAATCTATTCTGTAACTGGGTAGTCACTTAATTATTTTGCACTTTCAACTACTGTGCGACACATACTTATGGCTACAGTGAAAGACAAAAGTGCACAACATATACAGCCAAACAAATTTATTTTATGTATATTAAAAAAGATTTGCAATCATTCTGCAGATCATTGTTAATGGTCAATGTTGAAACGCTAACCACTAATCTGTCACTGTCACTTGTACCCACTGTTGCCTTTTGCCACCCACTGTTGTTGCCACGCATTTCGTTTCTTGTTCACACACTTTTTCTATTAAGCAACAACAACAGCAACAAACAAACGCAAAAATATGAGAAGACTGCAAACTACTCCATACATGCATACATATATACTACTCTGCTGCTTCTTCCATGTTGCCATTCAATGCCATCGAAGCGTGTGTCTTTCATGCTCGCTGTCGTTTGTTTGTTTACGAACATAAAGCATGAGCGTTGAAAAAGCTGCTGTTGAAAGAAATTTAATAGACATAAAAACATATATATATATATTTGGATGCGCGTGTGTGCGAGTGTTTATAACGGAATTAAAAGTGTATTTTATTGCTAATTATTTTGGCTGTTAACACACACACATACGTCACTCTCTGGCCGCCCCACCAAAAACCAAGTGCGATGCGATTTCTGTCGGAGGATAGCGGCACTGCACACATTAATATGCAAATAGCAAAACTTTATAAGCAAATACAAAAATTCATAATTATGGCCACGATTAACCTCCATTACATCTAACCAAATTCAGATTTCGACCGGGTAAATATTTAATTGAGAACATTGGTTGCATTGGTTGGAGCGACCTTGATGTCGAGGTTAATTTTCTATTTTGTGCGAGTTGAAAAATCAATATTTTGTTCCAGGTACTACAAAAATATGTAGTAAATTTTTAACGGGGGCAAATGGGAGTAAAGGGATAAAAGGGGTTAAATGAAAACATAGGGATAACAATTAAAAACGGCGTTAAGTTCGGCCGGGCCGAACTTTATATACCCTCCACCATGAATTGCATTCCACAGAGGCTGTCGACTTTCGTAGAAGTGCAGTAATATTACAGGAAAATATAATTTTTTTATATAGCCAAACCAAAACAAATATTGAGAAAATAATTTTATAAATAAAACACGACGTTTGGTTTCTCTTCTTTCTTGATTTTTGATTTTGTCCTACTAAATAGTTGGTTGACGGTCCTGTGTGTTTTATATGCCAACTCAAATTTTTCTTTGTCGTAAATATTAGAATGTTTTAGTCTTTCGGATAGTCCTGGAATGTATGTTGTTGATTTATAAATTTTGCTTGGTCTTTCGTCATTTTTGTTAAGTTTTTCTTCCGTCGTTCGCTTGATTAGATTAATTTTAATTAATTTTTCGGGAAAGTCGTTCATACGCAGTATATTTCGAATTTTGGATTTGTTTGTTTCGTGAAATTCCTTATCACTGGTTTGTAGGACCCTGTTTATAAAATTCGTCGCGGTGTTTATGATTGTTCGTCTTGGGTGCTTAGAATAAAAATTAATTAGACGTCCGGAAGCCGTTTGCTTTTGGTACCAGTCAACTTTCAGCAGATTCCCTTGTCTAATTATCACCGAATCCAAATATGGTAGTTTATTGTCCAATTCTTTTTCATCGTAAATTGTATTTGACGGTTGAAAGAGTTTAATGCGTTAAGTATGGCTTTTACTTCACTACGCTTTACAATTGCGAATAAGTCGTCTACATATTTGGTCAGTATTCTTGGTTTTTCTTGTATCTTTTCCATCGTGGCGTCCAGCAGTTCTTCCATAATGATGTAAGCAATTACAGGTGAGGCTGATGACCCCATTGGCATCCCCTTTTTCTGTTCATACACCTTGTCTTCGTACTTGAAATAGCGTGTCTCTTTAATGCAGAAGGTCAATAATTCTATGAAGAGGTCCCGAGGTATTCTTGTATGTTGTTCAATTTGATTCCATTTCTTATCTATTGTCATTATGGCTAAGTTTATGGGAATACTTGGGAACAAAGAAACCACGTCAAATGAAATCAATATTTCGTCATTATTTATCGTCATGTTGCTTATCCTGGCTTTGAAGTCTCTAGCGTCTTTGACATTGTACTTGGATCTGGTCGTCAAGTTTTTTAAAATGTCAAGTAGATATTTGCAGAGTCCATACGCAGGTGCATTTATTGATGAACAGATGGGCCGTAATGGCGTTCCCTCCTTGTGGATTTTGGGTAATCCGTAGATTCTAGGAGAAATATACTGCGTATGAACGACTTTCCCGAAAAATTAATAAGTAATCTAATCAAGCGAACGACGGAAGAAAAACTTAACAAAAATGACGAAAGACCAAGCAAAATTTATAAATCCACAACATACATTCCAGGACTATCCGAAAGACTAAAACATTCTAATATTTACGACAAAGAAAAATTTGAGTTGGCATATAAAACACACAGGACCGTTAACCAAGTATTTAGTAGGACAAAATCAAAAATCAAGAAAGAGGAGAAACCAAACGTCGTGTACAAAATAAAATGCAATGGTGACAAGTCCGACATATGCCAGAAGGTATATGTCGGCACTACGAAAAACAAATTGAAAACCAGACTTTCATCACACAAAACCGAACACAAATCTCTTGACAAACCCATTGAGCAAAAAACTGCCCTTGCAGCCCACTGTACCTTGACGGGACATAAACCAAACTTTAATGACGTCGAAATATTAGCGGAAGAGAATAATTATACAAGGAGATACACTTTGGAAATGCTAAATATATTTGACGTCTCCCCTGGAAAAAGGCTTAATTATAAGAGAGACACAGACGGTTGTGCTCAAATATATAGGAACACGGTGGAAAAACATAGACGACAAATTAGACAGTAGTTGACAAAAGCTTGCAGAGAGTGGCAGGAGAATTTTCCTATTGTGAAAAACTTTTTTAAAAACGTAAATATAAATATTGTGATATTTTTTGATTGTTAATGCTTGTAACTTGTAATTGAATAATTTGTGTTTTTTGACCCCTGCAGATGACCAACGGAGTTGGTCGAAATATTGGGAAATAAAAAACAAGAAAATAATAAAATAGTCATTTTTGTTTTATTATTTGAAAAAACTGACCTCAAGCCGAACAAAATACAAAACGCAACACATCAAAAAGGTCAACCATACATACCACTAACATAAATAAAATATTTTAATTATTTTAAATCACGCTTTTAAGGCAAGGCTACCAATACGTCAATTCAAAAAATAAATATTCTTATATTTATTATATTTTCAAAACGCTTAAATACCATAAATAGTGGGTGTTACAGCTGTTTGTGTTTCCATTCTATTTTAATTCCAAAAGTACAAATTTTGAAAATCCATTATCAGACGTACATAGTGCAATATAACCTAACTTCATGATCCAACCAATTTTTGCCGTAAAAGAAAAAGTATGAATTTGAAAAAAAAACTTTTTATTTTGCGTGTCTATGCAGTCAGAGGAATGTATACACTGAATTCCATGATTCCAGCTGCGCCCATTTGGTTTGTAGCATTTTTACCCCCTTGACATTTCTACGCAATTAGAATTTCATCATTCTAGCTGTAGTCGTTTAGTTGGTACTATTTTTATCCCTCTGTACCATTGTATGCTTGAAAGTACGAATTTCGAAATATTCGTCTATTTTCCGTGTCTACACTGTCAAAGAAATGTATACTCCGAATTTCATGACTCTAGCAGCGGTCATTTGGTTGGTACTATTTTTATCCCTTTTTTCCATTTTGACCCCAAAAAGTACGAATTTCGAAAAATCAGTTTATTTTCCGTGTCTACACACCCAGAGGAATGAATACTCCGAATTCCATGACTCTAGCTGCAATCATTTGATTGGTACTATTTGTATCCCTTTTTTTCATTTAACACCAAAAAGTACGAATTTTGAAAAACCCGTGTATTTTACTTGTCTATACCGAATTATACACCGAATGTCATTATTCTAGGTACAGCCGTTTGGTTGGTACCATTTTTATCCCTTTATTCCCATTTTACCCCTTAAAAGTACGAATTTGGAAAACATACTTTTATATTATGTATCTACTCAATTAGAGGAATGTACACACCGAATTTCGTTTTTCCAGCTGTTGTCGTTTAATAAGTACCTTTTTTATCCCTTTTTTGGCCCATTTCACCCCCTACAAATAAGAATCACTTTATGGTGCACGTTTTTGCTATAAGGGGAATGTGCATACCAAATATCAAGCAAATATAAACAGACATATTCAAAAAACATGCTTAAACACGCTAAAATATTAGGGATTATTATGGGTATTTTTAGTCCTTTTGAGGGAAAAATTTTTCCCTTTGGCCGATTTCGCCCCGTTTCAATCCCAACCGAGCTACGACTATAAGATGCATTTGTAGAAAATTTGAACGTTCTAGCTCCTTTCGTTTAGATGCATTCAACAGACGGACAGACAGGCATGGCTAGACATGGTCTTAGAATTTTATGACGATCAAGAATATATATACTTTATAGGGTCTCAGGTCGATATTTCAAGGTGTTATAAACGGAATGACAAAGTTAGTATACAGTTATCCTGGAGGTGGAGGGTATAAAAATTGTACCAACCAAACGGCTACAGCTGGAGTAATGTTTTCTGCTGTGTATTTAACTTGATATTTGGTAAGTTCAATTCTTTCATGGCGTGAACGCGCACCTTTAAGTGATCCATACATTTAGGAGTGAAATGGGCAAAAGGGATAAAAATGGTACCAGTGAAACGAAGTTCGGTGTTTAAATCCCTCTAATAGCATGTAGACGTAAAATAAAGCAACTTTCGAAATTCGTACTTTTAGGGGGAAAATGTTGAAAAAGGGATACAATTTACTGACCAAATGACTACAGTTAGAAAAACGAAATACGGTATTTACATTCCTATGACTGTATAGAAGTACAAAATCAAGAAATTTTCGAAATTTGCCCTTTCATTGGGAAACGGGGAGAAAGGGGATAAAATTGGTAACAATCAAACCGCTGCAGTTGGAACAATGCAAATCTGGTTGTGTAGACTCGAAATATTCGTATTTTTAGAGTCAAAATGGCCAAAAAGAGATAATATTGCTGTCTTATGCAGAATTATTTTGATATATATAGTCAAGGACTATCAAACGTAATTGTACACACGCTCTATAAGTGGGTGTAGACTTTAAAATTAATAAATTAATTTAATTCAAAATTATAATAGTAAATCATCACAATTTATTTAACAAATAAAGGGTGATTTTTTAAAAGCTATAGGAATGTTTTGCAAAAAAAAAACACATAAAATTCAGAAAAATGCATGAAATCTTTATTTGAATCGATAGTACGGTCCATATAATTTAATGTTTGAAGATTATTTCATGCAAATGTTGACCTTGACTGCGCCTCAAATGGTCCATCCGCTTAGTCCAATTTTGGCATACTCTTTCCAACATTTCTGCCGGTATCTCACGAATAAATGCTTCAATGTTGTCTTCCAATGCGTCAATTGAAGCGGGCTTGTCTGTATAGACATGAGCTTTAACATAGCCCCACAAAATAGTTTAAAGGCACGATCTAGGCGGCCAATTCACCGGTCCCGAACGTGAAATAAGTCCATTGTTGCGCTTGCTGTGTGGCAGGTGGCGCCGAAACCACATGACATGCAAGTCAAGCTCTTGCATTTTTGGCAAAAAAAGTTGGATATCATCTCACAGTTACGTTACTATTCGCATCATCTTTGAAGAAGTACGGTCCAATGAGGCCACCAGCCCATAAACCACACCAAACTGTGACTTTTTCTGGATGCATTGGTAGCTCTTGCAATGCTTCTGGCTGATATTCACTCCAAAATCGACAATTCTGCCTATTTACGTACCCATTGAGCCAAAAATGAGCTTCGTCGCTGAATACAATTTCTTTCTTTCTGAACTTTCTTAACAGAGCACGCATTTTGATAATAAAATTCAATAATTTGCAAGCGTTGTTCGTTTGTAAGACGATTCATGGTTAAATTATAGACCAAACTGAAGATGTTTGACAGTGAAACAAAACACGAAACGTGCGTCAGCTGTTTAAACCAGTCTTGCCAAAAAGATAATAGCTAAAAAATCACCCTTTATAACTATTAGCAAATAATATCAAATTTGCCTAATATTTTACTACACTTATATACGTGAAGTCGACAGCCGCTACTCAGACGGTAATACTGTGTAATGCAATCCATGGTGGAGGGTATGTAAGCTTCGGCTCGGCCGAACTTAAAGTTTGTTACTTAATTATTAGTACTTGGTGCGATTTTTTAAACGCAAATTCGGCAAGTGAGTTGTGCTTCTCGTTCGTTTGTGAGAATCATCTCCTTATAGAGACCGGGTTTGATGTTGAAAAGTCGCGGCGAAGCCACTTAAATAAATTTGCATTCTATTAAATATAAATGCAAAATGGTCTTGAGCCAGGACAATATTCCAGTTCAAATCAAATATTGATTACAAACCAAAAAAAAATGCAAACGAAAAAACTAAATTAAAATAGAATCATAATTTCTTTCTCCTCTTTGTTGACGTAGTAGAAGGATTAAAAATATTTTTGCCTAAAAGTTTTTGCTATTATTTTATTTTGCGATAGCCGACAACTTAATGAAAAAAGAGGACTTACTTGAATAAAATCTATGTGTAAATGTAGATGCTACTATGGCCGTGTAGAGATAAGAGAAATTCAAAGAAGCATGTTTCATATTTACTCCGTTTTACCTGAATACGACATGTTTTACTACAAAAGGATATATTACTATTAATAATGTCAGTTATAGGGTAAATTATAGGGATATTTGTATGGAGTCTATATCTAAATTGAACCGATTTCCTCCAAATTAAATAAATATAAATGAAAAAATTGCTTCTGCCAAATTTCATGGTAACCGGCCAACAATTTCGACCTGTAGAGTGCGAACAAGCTTAGATGCACAGCAGACGGACGGACAGACAGACATTGATAAATCGATTCAGCTGGTGATTCTAAGCCGATCCGAATACTTTAAGGAGGGTCTAGCTCGAATATTTCTTGGTGTTACAAACATTTGGCACCAAACTAACTTATAAAACAGTATTCCACGAAGTGTTGTAGGGTATAAACAGCTAAAAGGCAAGTGAGACCTTTAGTTGTTGCAATTTTAATTTTTGTGTAAATAGCGTTCTTTGCTGGCATGAATGAAATTAAAATATTGTTTCTGATAGCTGGTATCTTAACAAAGATAACAAGGCATATTTGGATTAAATCTATAAATAAAAGTAGAAGTTGTGAATCTGGGATTTAAAAACAAGTCACTTTTCATATGACTATAACTTCAGATGAAGTTTTTGCTTAAATCGATTTCTCCACACGTAAATACGATATGTTCTTCAAGATGCGGATCATACCTCTACAAGCATTGATTTATACAAATAGGTCATGTTTTCGTTCTTAACATTCTAGTTATTAGAAAATAAAACCAAATAAAATATTGTCTATTTTAATGGGTTTTTTCGGGCCACCAATATACGATTATTTTGTAAATTGTCTGAATTTCTTGTCCAGTGTTTCTGAACCCAAAAAGTCCTCATACTAATTTTTAACTAACACTGTGTGTAATTTTTTAAGTCATGGAAATATACTCTCTGAGGCAAAATTGTAGCTCTTGTCATAAAGAACAAAAGTTGCGAACATATAAAATCAAAAACTTCATCTTCATGGTCAAAATCACAAATCTTATAGGCTGTAGTGTAGGTAGGTGGCGTATACGTGTTGATAACATCACTCATACGCACTGTAGTCGGACTGACCATTGACAGAAACAGTTCAGCAAATTATATTTTTCATACCTAAACGGTGTTAAGAATCATTCCTAGGAAGTTCATATGTCCTAGAAAGTTGTTTATTGATACATTTTAGTAGTTGACTGTTCCCTTGAATTTTGAACGGATTACTAGCTATGGACCTGAACAGGGGAAAAAATTAAAAAAATCGATTTTTTAGTTTTTTGCGATTTTGACCTTGAAGATGTGGTTTTTTGATTTTATAAGTTCACAATTTTTGTTCTTTATGACAAGAGCTACCACTTAGCCTCACTTTTTCAAAAATGACACAGAGGCCCCACAACTTTGGGAGACCATAAACAAGTACATGACTTTGGGCAAAACTGGGAGACACGTTTTTTTGTCTTTTATCACGTAGCACAGTAGAATATTTTCATACAAGCTGCGGCAAAAATTAGAAGGAATAGAGCTAAGACCTTGACATTTCGCACACATCCCTTATATCCTCAAATAGGATCAAAAATAATTATTTGTTTAAACCCGCCCACAACCACGCCTACCTCCCATGTAAGTTAAAATGAAAAAACACCATAAATTTTTTAATATAATATATATGTTAATACAAATCATTACCAGTGATTTCATTTGAGTCCAAAATTAAATTAAAATTTTCAGTGCCACGCCCAACGCCAAAATAAAAATTTTAGTTTTTTACGATTTTTGAAATTTTGTATAAAAATTATTTTATTTTTTAATCGATCACAAATGGCTATTATATCCTTTTAAATAACTTAAGATTAATATAGGCCCAATATTTACATGCGCTCGTATGCCACAAAACCTTACATCACTAAAGTATACTTTAAATTTTTTTCCAAAATACATTGCTTCATTTTTGGCTTAGAAGGTTTTACCATTTCAGTAATAAAGTCGATGTTGGCAGCTATAAGCAGAATATTGTTTTTAAAATGAGTAAATAAGACAATAGTTTATCAAAATTTGTAAATTCCGAGGCATCGGCCGGCCTAGCGAATATAGTTTTATACTGTAGAAAATAAACAATACTAAATAAATACACCCTTCAGGTAAACCACTTTCTGTAAAGGAAGTCAAAAACATAATTAAACCTTTTTAGGTGTAAAATAACGCCTAAAGCTCTCCTACTAAACGGAATTTCAATACGATACATGGTTTCTGAGATACATACTCATAAAATAACCTATATTATGAAGCAATTTTCAACTTAAATTTTCATTTATGAACTTTAAGTGCATCCACAGTTTAGGTTAGCCGCGATATTGGCCAAGTCTTTTAGAATATGCTTAATAGGAATGTTCTTTGCAAAATTTAATCAGTAAAGTTAAGATTTGGACGCATGAAATTTGAGAGTTTTGCCGCTGATAAAACTCTGTGCATAGTGGTGGCCGTTCCTGTTGCACTGTGTTATCTTATAACCGATCGGATTTATAGTCCCAAGTTTATAGTGCAAATACCGAAGGTACCTTCGACGAATACTGGAGTTTTAATAGAAATGAAAAAGAACATAAAACGATAAATCTTTATTTTTTTTAATTTTCGTTGCATAGTATTTTCATATTCCAAATCTTTCTCTTTGAATTCGCAACTTAAGGATGTCGATGTACATTTATTTATATATATATATATGTAGCAGTGCAATTTTCCATATGTCCGGTATTCGTTTTATTATGGCCATTAAAAATGTCTGTCTGTCAGAACGTTTTGCGCTAGAATCTCAAAGTTCACAACATTAAAATAAATTTTAGCTTTGACAGTGACACAGTTCTACAATAACTTAAATAGTCGTACCAACATAATCGTCAATCTACGGCACTTCTATAGAACATAACGACCTACAGACACACCACACACGCACAAAGTACAAATATTCACACGTACCATCATCGGTCTTCTATGTACATTTGTACATAGCACATGTATCTAGTTACCATGTACGACAACAATAGCTTTCCTTTTGATTTTTGCATTATATACAGTGGGTGACAAAAAACGGAAGACTTTGCTGTGGGAATAAAATGAACTATTATACGCACTATTGTGTTGAGTGGAACATGATTAGGGGGTGCATATTCTTCAAAATAAAATTGATAAATGATATTTTTCGAAAAAAAATATTTTTTGCTGCTACGAAAAACCTCATAAAAATAGTAAAAAAAAAATGTTTATATGTAGAAGATATACGGATAAATGTAGAAGTAATGTTCATCTTTGTAGACGCAAAAGTTTTTTTTAAAAAATCATAATTTTTTCATTTCTGTTTAAATAGCGCAAAAACTAGCTTTGCGAATTAATCAACTCAATATTTTGTGGCCATTTTGTAATAGCTGGGATCATAACGAAGATAAACAGGGCTATTCTACGAAAAATCTATGGATAAAGTAAGGGGATTTCAAAAACTCATGTGACATTTTTATACCCTCCACCTCCAGGATGGGGGTATACTAACTTTGTCATTCCGTTTGTAACACCTTGAAATATCCACCAGAGACCCTATAAAGTATATATATTCTTGATCGTCATAAAGTTCTAAGACGATCTAGCCATGTCCGTCCGTCCGTCTGTTGAAAGCACGCTAGCATCTAAACGAAAGGAGCTAGGACGTCCAAATTTTTCATAAATACCCCTCATAGTCGTAGATCGGTTGGGTTTGAAAGTGGGCGAAATCGGGCCAAAGCGAAAATTTTTTCCCTCACAAGGACTAAAAATACCCATAATAATCCCTAATATTTTAGCGTATTTAAGCATGTTTTTCGAATATGTCTGCTTGTACTTTCTTGATATTGGGTATGTGCATTCCCCCTATAACAAAAACACAATCCATAAAAAATGGGTAAAATGGGGTAAAAAGGGATACAAATGGGACATATCAAACGACAACAGAAGAAATACGAAATTCGGTGTGTACATTCCTCTAATTGAGTAAATACATAATACAAAAGTATTTTTTTCCAAATTCGTACTTTTAAGGGGTAAAATGGGAATAGAGGGATAAAATGGTACCAACCCAACGGCTGCATCTAGTAGAATAATGAAATTCGCTGTATACATTCCTCTGATTACGTAGACACGTAGAATAAACGGATTTTTCGAAATTCGCGCTTTTGGGGGTAAAATGAAAAAAGGGGATAAAAATAGTACCAACCAAATGACCGTGTCCTCTGGCTACGTAGACACGAAAAATAAAAGGTTTTTTTACAAATTCGTACTTTCAAGGGATACAAAGGGTACAGAAGGATAAAAATAGTACAAACTAAACGAATACAGCTAGAACGATGAAATTCTGTATGGGATGTACATACGTACATTGCGTAGACAAGTAAAATACAGAGATTTTAGAAAGTCGTACTCTTAAGGGAGTAAAATAGGAAAAAGGGGATAAAAATGGTAGCAACCAAATGGTCGCAGCTAGAATCATGGAATTCGGTGTATACATTCCTCTGACTGCATAGAGAAACGAAATAAAAAGATTTTTCCAAATTCGAACTTTTTACTTTAACGGCAAAAATTGGTTGAATCATGAAGTTAGGTTATTTTGCAATATATACGTGATTATAATGAATTGACTTGAAGTATTATTTCGATATATATTGTAAACGTATTGGTAGCTTTGCCTTGGTTGGAATAATAAAAATACTATATTTATTTATAAAACTAATACCTTCTGCATGCGTTAGATTTTTCATATGGTGAACTTGAAAAATCGACGGGGAATATAATGCAGAATGTAGACATTTCAAAGGCGATTTTGCTATTGACACTTTCCAGCAAGTTTGTTTTAAATATATAGTACTTTTCCACAAAAGGACGTATTCGAGCATTCATTTAGTTTTTTGGGTGGAGTAGGCCGTGGAGTCACTGGAGGTGTTTGGTAAAAATCACCAAAAATCACCGTTTGGGTGGTACCATTTTTATCCCCATTCTCCCAATTTTCCGTCTAAAAGTACAAATTTCGAAAAATTCCTTTTTGTTTCGCGTAATTACAATCAGATGAATGTATATACTGAATTTAATGATTTCAACTTCAGAGGTTTGGTTGGAACCATTTTTATCCCACTTTTCCAATTGTATCCCTTTATAAAGTACAAATTTTGAAAAAATCGCTCTACTTTACGTATCTAAGCAATTAGAAGGATGTACATTCCAAATTTCATGTTTGTAGCTGTTGTCGTATACCAATGGTACCACTTTTATACCTTTTTGCCCCATTTCGTTCGCTAAAAATTTTATTTACCTTTTTTTGCTTTCACGCTACAAGAGGGATGTATGCAACAACTTTTAAGTGCTTAAATATTCTAAATATTAGGGAGTACTTTCAGACCTTGATAGGGGACAATTTTTCCCTATGGCCGATTTCGCCCACTTTCAATCCCAACCGACATGCAACCATAAGACACATTTAGAGAAAATTTGGTGAATATTTTAAGGTGTTACACACGGAATGACGAAATGAATATACCCCCATCTTTAGGTGGAGGGTATAAAAATTCTACATAGCTCTACGATAATTTTTTTTTGCACAACCTTCTACTGTGAAATATATGGACCTTTCTTTGAATTTGGTATCGCACTATATGATAAAGTCTATAGAAAGTTGAAGGATGGTGTTGTGATTTGGAAGTCGCTTCTATATAAGTCAATTCCAGTATGTATAAGGTGATCATCCATCCCGCTTTTCGCGGGATTGTCCCTCTTATTGATGCTCAATCCCGCTTAAATTTTTCATCCCGCATTATCCCTTTTTTATATAATTTTTTTTTTTGTGAAAATGGTAGATAGTTAATAGTAATTGAAACTTTTAAACAACATTATTAAAGACAAATTGTGTTTTTGTTTGTTTTGCATTCTCTTTCGTTATTCCATAAAAAACAAACGTAACAAAAACTTAGAGGTACATATAAAAATTAGTAGAATTCAGCTAAATTTTCTAATATCTCCATAACTAACATGTCCAAAATTTGGTCTACCAAATACAACTAAAAAGGCCAAGCAAAAACTTTCAGCTGGTTAGTAAGGGAGAGATGCAGTGTCTGTCGCTTGCTAACCTGCTGATTAAGTGCTGTGGGGGAAGTCCTGAATTAGAGCAATTACTGGGATGCAATAATTTAAATGGGCATGTAATTATTGAAATGCCGCGACCAGGATTTGAATATGGGACTCTTATCGGCCCAATGCCCCACAGTAAGTGATGCGATATGTTCGTCGTTTGCTTGTTAAAAGCACGAACAGGGTATCTCTGTGATTTTTTTCATGTTGCTTCTTTTATTGCAACCGGGTGTACTGCTTCCAAAATCTAGACAATTTTTTGCTGGAAGCTATCACTTGCTACTACTTTCGATCTTGGTGCAACTAGGAATGTCCTTCTCAGTTGAAATTAACGTGCTATTCTTTTTGGCAGGTCCATATTTTAGAACATTGTAATTCGTACACTGACTTCTTATTTTCCTTTTTTCAGATGTTCAAAATTGAAAGTGTGAAATTTGTAAACTCGTGTCCATATACAAAATTTAAAGAAAATCAAAATAAAATAAACAAAGCTAATTGAATATATGCGTCCGCCATCTAACGTTTTTTTAACTATTCAACCGTTGGACTATTATTTCTGGGGTGGCCTCAGCAGCCATTTGAATGAAATTATTTTCCATTATTAACCGGAAGGATTGTACTTTCAAATAAAAAAAGAAATTTGAGAAAATATTCATTAGCTTTTTTTATAGCATTTTCAAAAAAAAGTTATTTGGCGGACCCTATATAATACATTAAAATAGCTGATTTTTTATTTTTTCACGATCCCCATTTTTGCCACAAAATCCCGCCAAAGCCCGCATTTTGAATTCATATATCCCGCTTTTTAGCCAAATAGAGATGGCCACGTTAAGTATGCATGGTCATGTGTTCCTATAAAAAGCAATAAACAATAGCTACTCTATTGTGCTTCTTTAGTGTGTCAAAGTAGGTTGAGCTTTACCATTTTTTGGAAGAATTATGATATTCAAGACGTCTGAACAAATATGCCTCACATTAGAAGCTGTAATTGCAAAAATATTTATTAAATCCATCCATATTATAAATTTTGGGAATGGATTCCCAATCCCAAAACATAATTGTATGGAATAATAATATTAAATTATGGGAACATTGGCTAATATTAACGAATATTGAACTACTTGCCAAAAAATAAAAGAAAAGGTATTAAAAACCAATACAAATTGTTTCTTCCATTTTCCCAAAATTGTCAAATAAATAGGGGTGAACGAATGACAGAACGAGCCGAAAGCCGCCGACCCATTTTGAGTAGCACCGCCGCCGCCGATAATTATGGGTCGGCTTGTAACTCTGACATATAGCAGACGTAGACCTAGATGGGTCTAGAACAATTTTAAAATCTTTTGATTATTTTGGATCAGTTGAAAGTTTTAACGAACAGTGGCCGTTCTGTGGTAATATGGGAAAAGTTGGCTGGACTAAAGTTGTTGCCCTGAAGGTTGCCTAGCTGAAGGACACGGACACAATTTTGTCTTTGTTGTTGCCTACTCTCATTTTCCTTCTTGCGTTGACCCATTTTTTTTTGTTTCTATTATTTTTTGCCACTAACTGTATATCCATTTATTTATGATTATGATACACATATTTCATACCCCAAATAATGTTTTGACATAAGAACATAACATTACTACGTATCATCATCATCACAACATCATGATGTTTGTGGAGGGATGATGATTGAGGGCGGTCATGTGGACAGCATGTCACAAAAAAGAATCCAATCCAAAATGCTTTGGGCACTAGGCTATAGAGACAGTCGTAGGCATATTTATTTACACTATATGATGGCTGTTGCCAAAGGTCATGTTTAACTACATAGTTGTTATGTGCGTCGCATCGATTTTGGGGGAGTTTATGTATGTATGTATATACGTGTACATACCTCTTCGGTGTACTATGTATGTATGTGTGTTCTTTATGCTGGAAAATCTATGTACACAATGGCATTTGTTTACATGAAACCGGATTAAATTGTTGTGATAGTTAATGTGGTTAAATGGCATAGCGATATAGCAAAAGTAAATACGCAAAATCGACTTCCGAAACTAAAAGGAATATTTTTGCATACATTAGGGTGTGTCGTTGGCAATATTTCCACTAATATTAGGCTATTCATATGATGTCTTCAAATTGGATTGCATTAGTCCGTAGTGAGATATGTAGCCGATTACACATACTGTTGAATAGATTTCTCAACAATTTTTACAACTCCATATGTTCCAGAACATAGTATGTGGTAACAAACAGATAACTTTATTTTTTTGTACAAGTTGGCGTGTAATTTTGCTATTTAAGCGTGAATACCATTAGTTACAACTTTGGTGACCCCCGCTGAAATTCCCCGTCAATTTTTTCGTCATTTTTGAAAGGACTTTTTCTGATTTTCTCAAAAAAGGGTCAAATTGAGGAGCTTGAAGGCTAAGGTCTTCCACAAAAACGATCCTAATAAAATTCCACAATATAGTTCTGACAAATAAGAATTCACTCAGACATTAACTTACCACTGTAAAATGAAACTCAGACCAACTGGACTTTAAGTTTATTCTGCAAAAATGACCACCTCAACTATGTACTTTCAGAATTGTAGAGTCGCTACTCTGTTCAAAAAATGCTGCTGGACAGTGCTATTAACACAAATTATTTTACAAAAAACGAAAGAATATTTTTTTTTGATTTGAACTGGGATATATTTTATAGAATGCAGATTTACAATGGCATGGTTACAGTTATTACATGCATTCTATAAAATATGTATACAAAACTATCTTGAGGCAGGACAATACCCCTGCTCAAATCAAATATTGGATACAGACCAAAATAAAAGAGACGGAAAAAATAAAAAAATATAATTTCAAGAAATGCCAATTTTCTGCAAAACTAGAAGAAATTTGATTGAAACTATAAAAAACATTCGACAAAATACTTTATTTCTAATTCGCCATATAGAAATGGGTATATTTGGAAAATTTCATGAAAAATGAGAAAACCAAATACCAATAAAATGAACACAATTTGATGCTTTAAACGTCTTTTGATGAGTCGAAAAAACTCATAAAATGGGAAAGAATAGAAACAAAATTTTATTTAATTTGTTAATATCACCATGCAACAAATATTTTATTGCGAAGGGTTTTGTTTAACATTTTGTGATGTTCTTTGGATTTCTGAACACGAAAACGATGTTAAATAAATGTATGTATGATTTAAAAAATACTAAAATTTCAGTTTTCGCCAAAGGTACATTTAGTTTATGTACCCCTTTTGGAAAATATTAATACGAACCACCCGCTTATATGCTCAATGAATCTTTTTAGACTCTATATGTAAAAAATCTATTGATAAATGCAGAAGTTATTACGCTCTCTATAGATGCTAAAGAAAAACCTCCTTTAAAAATTAGATAACAGAATATTTAGTTTTATTTTGTTATAGCATCTTAGCGAAGAAGATAAGGCTTATATGAAGAAAATCTATGGATAAATCTAGAAGTTATGACCTTTCCTATCTCAGAAAATATTTTTCTTTAAAAAATATTTTACACGTGTCTTAGGCAAAAAATCTTAAAATTTTATTTGCAGAGTTATAGATATTGAAATTTATATACTGATATTATAAATAGGGCTAATAACATGTTTATGCAGCAGATTTAATGGGTTGCATTTAAAAAAATCAACATAACTTTATGAACCAAATATACCAGAAATAATCTGCTTATTTTTTTGAGAAATTTATAAAAAAGAGAATATACCGAAAAAAATATAAAGGTAATATCTTAAACTAGCAGTACCCGCTGCTTCACACGCCAGGTATTTGTGATTATCCGTCTCTGCTTTATTTGATTTTCTTTTCTAAAATAGTAAATTGGAAACAGAGCACTCATATACAGTCAATGGAATGTGCTTGTCGATGTGCACTGTTTTAGCTGAACTCCCCTAGTATATATATTTTTTATCATTTTCTACCCAGTTTTTAACAAAAAATTACAACCGCAGAGCCTTTTATTCGAAAAATAATACATTTTGATGGTGCTTCTACATGGTCAGAGGAATTTAAATACTAAACTTCATGATTCTAGCTGTAATACTTTAGTTGGTACCATTTTTATCCCTTTTTGTCCCGCGCAACTCTTAAAAGCACAAAATGCATTTATATTGCGCTTCTATGTGGTGAGAGGAATTTGCATACCAAATTTCACGATTATAGCTGCAATACTTTAGTTGATACCATTTTTATCCCTTTTTGTCCCGCTAACCTCTTATAACTATAAATTTCGAAAAATCCAATTTTATGCGCTTCTACATGGTCAGAAGAACTTACACATAAAATTTCAAGATTCTAGCTGCAATACTTTAGTTGGTACCATTTTTATCCCTTTTTGTCCAGCTCACTTCTTATAAGTACAAATTTCGAAAAATCCAATTTTATTGCGCTTCTACATGGTCAGAAGAACTTACATATCAAATTTCAAGATTCTAGCTGCAATACTTTAGTTGGTACCATTTTTATCCCTTTTTGTCCCGCGCAACCCTTAAAAGTACAAAAAGCATTTATATTGCGCTACTATGTGTGGAAAGGAATTTACAGACCAAATTTCGCGACTATAGCTGCAATACTTAAATTAGTACCATTTGTATTCCTTTTTGTCCCTCGCAACCCTTAAAAGTACAAATTTTGAAAAAATCCAATTTTAACGCGCTTCTACATGGTCAGAGGAATTTACATACCAAATTTCACGATTCTAGCTGTAATACTTTAGTTGGTACCATTTTTATCCCTTTTTATCCCGCTCATCCCTTATATGTAAAAATTTCGAAAAATCCATTTATATTGCAAGTCTACGTTGTCATAGAAATGTAGATACTGATTTTCACGAATACAATACATAAATTGGTACCATTTCTATCCCTTTTCTCCCTTAAAAGTACAAATTTCGACAAATCCCTATTTGTAGCTTGTCTTTGGTCGTTGTAGCTGGTCATTGCAAGGAACTCACCGAATTTCATGTTTCTAGCTACTGCCGTTTAGTCAGGACGAAGGTTCGATGTTTATCCCTTCTTGGGCCATTTTACCCCCTAAAAGTACGAATTTCCTAAAACCCTTTCTTAGTCGACGTCTACGTCATATTTGGGAACTACCCTGAAAATTTCATGATCCTGGCTTCAGCCGTTTGGTCTGGGGGCTGGTCAATGATAAGTCAGTCAGTCAATCAGTCAGTAACGCAAATCTTTTATAAAGGGTGATTTTTAAGAGCTTGATAACTTTTTTTTAAAAAAAAACGCATAAAATTTGCAAAATCTCATCGGTTCTTTATTTGAAACGTTAGATTGGTCCATGACATTTACTTTTTGAAGATAATTTCATTTAAATGTTGACCGCGGCTGCGTCTTAGGTGGTCCATTCGGAAAGTCCAATTTTGGGCAACTTTTTCGAGCATTTCGGCCGGAATAGCCCGAATTTCTTCGGAAATGTTGTCTTCCAAAGCTGGAATAGTTGCTGGCTTATTTCTGTAGACTTTAGACTTGACGTAGCCCCACAAAAAATAGTCTAAAGGCGTCAAATCGCATGATCTTGGTGGCCAACTTACCGGTCCATTTCTTGAGATGAATTGTTCTCCGAAGTTTTCCCTCAAAATGGCCATAGAATCGCGAGCTGTGTGGCATGTAGCGCCATCTTGTTGAAACCACATGTCAACCAAGTTCAGTTCTTCCATTTTTGGCAACAAAAAGTTTGTTAGCATCGAACGATAGCGATCGCCATTCACCGTAACGTTGCGTCCAACAGCATCTTTGAAAAAATACGGTCCAATGATTCCACCAGCGTACAAACCACACCAAACAGTGCATTTTTCGGGATGCATGGGCAGTTCTTGAACGGCTTCTGGTTGCTTTTCACTCCAAATGCGGCAATTTTGTTTATTTACGTAGCCATTCAACCAGAAATGAGCCTCATCGCTGAACAAAATTTGTCGATAAAAAAGCGGATTTTCTGCCAACTTTTCTAGGGCCCATTCACTGAAAATTCGACGTTGTGGCAGATCGTTTGGCTTCAGTTCTTGCACGAGCTGTATTTTATACGGTTTTACACCAAGATCTTTGCGTAAAATCTTCCATGTGGTCGAATAACACAAACCCAATTGCTGCGAACGGCGACGAATCGACATTTCACGGTCTTCAGCAACACTCTCAGAAACAGACGCAATATTCTCTTCTGTACGCACTGTACGCATTCGTGTGGTTGGTTTAATGTCCAATAAAGTAAACTGAGTGCGAAACTTGGTCACAATCGCATTAATTGTTTGCTCACTTGGTCGATTATGTAGACCATAAATCGGACGTAAAGCGCGAAACACATTTCGAACCGAACACTGATTTTGGTAATAAAATTCAATGATTTGCAAGCGTTGCTCGTTAGTAAGTCTATTCATGATGAAATGTCAAAGCATACTGAGCATCTTTCTCTTTGACACCATGTCTGAAATCCCACGTGATCTGTCAAATACTAATGCATGAATATTCTAACCTCAAAAAAATCACTCTTTATATAGATATTTGCGGTAAGAGTTACTTTATTCCAGTTTCATTTCCATTTCATCAATTTGGTTTTCGAAATAACAATTTTCTTCCAATATTTAGTCTTAAATTTGCTCAAACGATTCTACGATTCACTTTTGCTTCGGATTGGATAACCATTACTTCAATTAAATCGTTATTGCAATTAATTCTTAAGTTTTTTCGTGAATGATTTTTTCGGAATATTTTATGGCTTGCATCACACCTTCTTCGAGAAGAATTTCATTTAGAATTATTGAGCTTTTTTATTAAATGTGATTCGAGAATTTATGTCATATTAACTTAGGTCAGTTTCCAGTAATTGTCAATGGAATTGTCGATATTGCCAAAAATCGTCTAGACGTATTCACATCATTACACGAACAGCTTAAGTTGATATTTTTCGATTTCGATTTTTCGAAAGTCGGAAATTATTTTAAAATATTACTTTCAAGTATACCTTAGAGTACTTGTATACAATATACTTTATAATTTAACAAATACTTTTTATTGATTAAAATGAGACGTACGAACTATCCTAAGAAGGTCTTTCATGTGTTCAATACTTCATTATAACTGAGTCATTTGAAAATGGACTATTTTGTTATAGAATTTTGATTTTAAAATACGTAACTAAAAGTCAAACTTTGAGCTGTCATAGCTCCCACAAAAAAAACATATTTTCAAAAGTCTTTTGAAGTATTCTTGTACATACTGTTTTTTACTAAATTCGCATTTAAATAAACAAAATTTAAACAATTTTGGTCATCATATATGCATTTTGCAGACCACGCCCAGCTTTTATCAGTATATCGAATAGCGAATTTGTCTCTTCTCTTCGATTTTGATGAAATTTTCTAAATATGTAAAACTGCATATCCAAATTTTCATACAAATAAGAAGAATATTAGAGTTGATCGAAAATAAAGTATTTTAGAAATTTTAAAAAATTTTAAACTGTTTTGTGGTATGACATACAAATATATTTGTTTACTAATTTCAAGCAACTTTCTCCTACTTTTACAGGAAATTGACGAATCTAAAAAAATATTTTTTTATTTCATTGTAAAATACATTTTATTAATATTTAATAGTGTCAACAATTTCATGATGGCCTTTCTGGTACTTACTGTAAGCCTATTAAAAACATGATTGCTGTCGAATTTAACAATATTTAATAGAAATAATGAAAGTAACTTACATTAAGGTGGCTTTAAAAAATTGTGCATGTTCCCTAATGAATATTTGGTTCATTTAATACGTTGTCTTATTTTTCGGCATTATTACAGTCCATTAATTAATAATATTATTTTTAGCTATTGATAAAATTTATTTATCGAAGGTATATTTTTTGTTTATAAAATAAATAAGAAAAAATGAAAAATATATATTTTTAAGATTTGAAAATATTCTATAAAACTAGGAGATTTTTTTAATTAGAAAAAATATATATCTCATATAACAAAAAAAAGTTATTTTTATACACTCCACGTGGGTATTATGTCTTTGTGCATTTGTTTGTAACACCCAAAAGGAAGCGAGATAGACCCATTGTTAAGTATACCGATCGACTTAGAATCACTTTCTGAGTAGCTTTAGCAATGTCCGTCTGTCTGTCTGTCCATCTATTTGCACAAGTAAGTTTTTTTGGATCAAGGACGAACGGTATTTAATTTGAAGCAAATCGGTTCAGATTTAGATATAGCCCCCATATGAATTTCACTCCGATTTGACATTTTCCGCTATAGAAACCACATATTGTACCCGATTTTCTTTAAATTTGGCACAACATCTTATACTCCAACTAGAAACACCTGTGCAAAAATTCGGTAAGATCGGTTCAGATACAAATGTCGCTCCCGATTTGACATTTTCCGCTCTATAAACGACATTTTGTACTCGATTTTCTTTAAATTTGGCACAGCAGCTTATAATTAGATTTAGATATAGCCCAAATTCAAATGTTGCTCCCAAATGTTTAACCGATTTTGGCCAAACTATACTTATTATATTTCACCTATTGCGTACCAGGTTTCAATATACCCCCATACAAATGTCCTTTCCGGTTTAACATTTTTTTAAACACATACATTTACAGGATTTTTTATCCGAATTAAATTGTATTCGGATAGAAAGTGGAGTGTATTATAGAGTAGGCCCCGCCCGACTTTGGCCTTTCCTTACTTGTTTAAATTATCTTATGACAAAAATATATAATAAGCGTTACATATCTGTTCAAAAAATGATTTTTTGAACACTTGAAGCGTCGAAATAAATGTCATGTATAGGTACATCCCTGGTTTGACACCTTCTTCTTAGTATTATTGTTATGTCATTAATGAATTCCAAAATTATTATTTTCAGGCACAACCTCAACATACATACATATGTACATGATACATGTTTTAAATAAATAACCCGTTCGCCTTTTTTTTACAATAAATTTTTATCTGCTACCGCAACTTTATGGACCATCACAAATTTAATTGTCTATTAAGGAATTTATCTGCACACGTTTGCGAGTGTGTGTGTGTCGTTTATATGTGTTGTGCAAAGTGAGAATCTCGAGAATCTGTACGATTTGAATGGATGAAATACACAGATATTTCACAGATATCTCATGCTAAATTTGAGATAATTCAAATAATTCACTAATGCGCGAGATTTATGGGAACAGGCGAAGCGTTGATTAAGTTAAGTTCGCCGTGCTTTGTTAGTCGCAGAACATTAAAATCTATTCACGCTGAAGATGAGATGCTTAAACTTAAATTGAAACTAATTCAATGAATGCAGGCGTTTGTTGTTGATTTCATCAAGGCGAATTTAAGTGTTGCATTCAAGTATTCATATTTTATGAATAATTTTCCAAAAAAATAAAAATCTATGAAATATTAGTAAGCGTGAAACAAAGAACATTGTACAGTGGTTGCAAATTGTATTTTTTTAAATTCTGCAAATTTTGTACGGAAAAAGATATCTTAACGAAATTTCAGTAGCTTAGGGGTGGAGAGTGGTGTTTTCCCAGACAATTTACAAAATCTTGCCATGAGATTTACCAGGCGACCCTCCACAGTTAGTCACCTCGGCCATGTTAAATTTTAAAATGATTCTGAAAATCATCTGGACAAAAAATCAATTTCATCAATATCTTCTTCTTTTCCGCGCAAAACTATAGAATTATTTTCAAAACAAAAAATCTATTTGGAACCACTGTGCGTAGGAAAATGTAGACCTGATAGTTACACATTATAGTACCTTAGCCGTGGGAACATCAGATCTAGAAGAGTACGTACTTAACATGCACTCCATCCATAGATCGGAGGTATAGCAGTCTAGAATTGTACATCTACTTTCAAGATTCCAAGATTAGATTTGCTCTCGTGTGATGCTTCATAATTATTCTTTCAGATAGAAATATGTGCTCCGGTACTGAAGAATTGGTATTCTCTATTTTTTAATTATTTTATAAATTAATCACCAGAGCCATTAGTTCAATTGACCTACTTTTCTAAGTAATGGTTTTGAATCCCTGTCGAATTTGTGTTTTCTGGCTCAGCAAAAATCCAGCCAAATAATCTTTTCCTATCTCGACTCAGATTTAAGTTCTCTTTGTGTTGAAAATTTAAAAATAAACAAACAATAAAAAAACACGTTTAAACGCGTCATTAGTATGCTGCGTATTATATTTCTGTAGATTGAATAATTATTATTATTATTATTTTGATTAATAAATAGAAATACATTTAAAGAGTGATGCTTTGAAAATATTTGTGTAGCACAAAACTGTTCTAATAGATCAATCAAAATTGATCTATAGCAGTTGTCAGACAGGCCTATCGTGCATTGTGTGGACGAGTGTGTGTGTATGGGAAGAAAAAATCGCTTGGGCGGCAGACGAATCTTATACTTGTTTTGCTGTAAATTTTTCATAAAATTATTTTTTCCGTGCTACCAACGTTGTAATTGAAAAATGTCAATCCAACAAACCTTTTGATTAATTGTAAATAACTGCACGAATGTGTATAATTAGACGTAGTTTTACACCCTCCACCTTACATTGGGGATATATTAGGTTTATCATTCTGTTTGTAAAATCGGTTTTAAGATACTACTTAGCCAATATTCCCAATTTATGTCGACCCTACGCAGTATTCATGCAAGTTCATAACAATGTGCGACATTCCAAAAACTCTGAGAAATGATATTATTTTTTAAGTGTATACGCAATCAGAGGAATGTATACCCGATTTTCATTATTCCAGGTGTAGCCGTTTGGTTGGTACCATTTTTATCCCTCCGTACCCATTGTCCCTTGAAAGTACGAATTTGGAAAAAAAACTTTTATTTTTCATGTCTACGTAGTCAAAGGAATGTATACTCCGAATTCCATGACTCTAGTTGCTCATTTGGTTGGAATACAGGAATGTATACACCGAATTTCATTATTCTAGGTACAGCCGTTTGGTTGGTACCATTTTTATCCCTCTATTCCCATTTCACTCCTTAAAAGTACGAATTTGAAAAAAATACTTTTATATTATGTATCTAATCAATTAGAGGATTATACGCACCGAATTTCGTGTTTCTAACTGTTGTCGTTTAATATGTACCATTTTTATCCCTTTTTTGCCCCATTTCACCCCCTACAAATATCATTCTATTTGTAAAATCGGTTTTAAGATACTTCTTAGCCAATATTCCCAATTTATGTCGACCCTACTCAGTATTCATGCAAGTTCATAACAATGTGCGACATTCCAAAAACTGTGAGAAATGATATTATTTTTCAGGTAGGTATTGTCGAGTTGATCTTGAGTTACGGATAAAAAACCTGTAACTTAGTTTCTCATCGGATTTGAAAATAAGAAACGTGTAGCTTTCTATAGATATGTAAAGGGTGATTTTTTAAGAGCTTGATAACTTTTTAAAAAAAAAAACGCATAAAATTTGCAAAATCTCATCGGTTCTTTATTTGAAACGTTAGATTGGTTCATGACATTTACTTTTTGAAGATAATTTCATTTAAATGTTGACCGCGGCTGCGTCTTAGGTGGTCCATCCGCTTAGTCCAATTTTGGCATTTCCACGTTTTTGAGTAACAGAGACCCAATTGGTGCGAACGGCGACGAATCGAAAATTGGTGGTCATCATTAACACTGGCCGATACAGCTGCGATATTTTCTTCAGTTCGCACTCTACGTAAGCGTGTTGGTGGTTTAATGTCCAACAATGTAAATTTGGTGCGAAATTTAGTCACAATAGCCCGAATAGCCGCTTCAGTGGGTCGATTAAACTGACCATAAAATGGAAGCGCGCAATGAACTTTCTTAACAGAGCACGCATTTTGATAATAAAATTCAATAATTTGCAAGCGTTGTTCGTTTGTAAGACGATTCATGATGAAATGTCAAAGCATACTGAGCATCTTTCTCTTTGACACCATGTCTGAAATCCCACGTGATCTGTCAAATACTAATGCATGAAAATCCTAACCTCAAAAAAATCACTCTTTATATAGCTTACTTAAGAAAACTTAAGTAATATCTGAGCTTTTTAATTTTTATTTTTAACCATATTTCAACTTTGGCAATGTTTTTAAACATTAGTTTGTCTGGCAACCGTACCACTTTTAAATTTATTTAACTAACACATTTAGTAAGGTAATTGGCTGAGTTATTGAATAAATATACTTAAAATTCGTCAAAGGTTTTAGGTGGAGGTATAATAAGAAGATAGATCAACTTCTTATTATACCCTCCACCTAAGGATGGGGGTTTATTCATTTCGTCATTCCGTTTGTAACACCTTAAAATATTCATCGGAGACTCCATAAAGTATATATATTCTGGGTCGTGGTAAAATTCTAAGACATTCTAGCCATGTCCACCTGCCTGTTGAAAGCACGATAGCGGCAGAACAAAATGAGCTGGAAGGTTCAAATGTGTCTTATGGTTTCAGAACGGTCAGATCAGGATTGAAAGTGAGTGAAATCGGCCCACAGGGAAAAATTTTTCCCTAACAAGGACTGAAAGTACTCCCTAATATTTAGAATATTTAAGCATTTTTGTTAATTTCTGCTTTATATGCACTTGAAATTTGTTGCGTACATTCCTCTTGTAGCGTAAAAGCACAAAAAAATAAATACACGTCTTAGCGGGCGAAATGGGACAAAAAGGGATAAAAATGGTACTAATGATACGACAACAGCTAGAAACATGAAATTTGGAATGTACATCCCTCTAATTGCATAGATATGTAAAATAGGGAGATTTTTCCAAATTCGTACTTTTAAGGGAAACAATTGAAAAAGAGGGATAAAAATGGTACCTACCAAACCGCGGAAGTTGAAATCATGAAATTCGGTGTGTACTTTCTTCTGACTGTGAAGATGCGAAATGAAACGGATTTTTATCGAAATTTGTACTTTTCGACGGGAAATGGGGCGAATGGGTATAAAAATGGTACCAACAAAACGGCTGCAGCTATAATAATGAAATCCGTTGTGTACACTTCTCTGACTGCGGTGACGCGAAAAATAAAGAGATATACCGATATTCGTAGCATTCTAAATGGAATTAAATTTGTCTACAATCAAACGGTTGTAGCTATAATCATGATAATCAGTATTTGCACTCGTCTGTCTACGTAGACGCGGAAAACAAGAGGTAAGATTTTTTCTAAATTCGTACTTTTAGGGTCATTATGGAGAAACGAGTGAAACTGGTACCAATAAAACGACTGTAGCTAAAATCATAAAATTATGTGTGTACATTCCACTCTGAAACATATTGGACCTTCAATATTACAATTTTCCTATCAAAATGGTACAGACATTTAGGCTGTAGATGGAATCAAGAATTTGCATATGGGGGAAACAGACTTGAGGGAAATTGATTCTACCTAATAATATTCTTTAAGATTTCTTTTTATTAATATTTATATATAGTATTAATATTATAATTGTGAAGAATCAATGAAAGAATGTCGACAACCTCTAATCTACCGATAATACTGTGGAATACACTCCGTGGTGGAGGGTATATAAGATTCGGCCCGACCGAACTTAACGCATATTTACTTGTTTTTTATTTCATGTTACATACATGAAATAAAAAATCGTCATATATTTCTTATTTTAAAATTTGCATATACGTTAATGCAAATCATTATCACTGATTACATTTGGGTCCACTATTAAAAAAAATGGCATCATGCGAAAGGTATTGACTGTAGCTATTCATTTTTTAAAATACAATCACCAAATACGGAAAAGTTTTGAGTTGTTTATATGAAAAAAAAACACAAAAAATACTATAAAGATCCAATAATTCGACCAATAAGTTACTCTAAGACAATAATCCAAATTTATATTTAAAGTGCAGCCAAGTACAGAACAAAATCATTTAGATTACGCCAGGACTATAAATGCGTGTTCTTTCGTAAGAATTATTTTCATTTTGAGAAGAATTTCTAACTTGCATTGCAATGAGTTGCGATTATTTTTAATTTCATTATAAGAATTGTACATCTTGATAAAACCGCATTGGGATGGAGAAAATGTTAAGTCGTTAAGGATTGAATTACACATATAGGAATCAGACTCACCGGCTAGATAGTTGTTCTATAAAAATAATTACTCTCAGAAATTGGCCTTAGAAAGGAATTGGGAGTTTGGCAAATTTGAACTTTTGCCGCGATAAAATGTGTATAATTTGACAACTATCATGATAAAAGCCGTGTCACACTACATGAGTAATCGAACAGAAATAACATAATTCTAAATTTATAAATGTCAGATCCTAAAAAATTTGACATTTGAAAATCGATCTTATGTCATATCTGCTAGATTTCTCATGCAGTGTGACAAAACTATAACTCTCACTTCTAAGTGGTGGCCCAACTTAACAGAACTCTGTACGTAAACGAGTACGTTAATGGTCGAAATGTATGCATCATCTGTGAAACTATTTAGAAAGGGTGGAGGGAAATGGCACAGAACTAAGCGAAAAAATATCCCCCAAAAAGTAAGTGTTGATGAATAACTAAAGTTGACCTAAAAAGAAAGAAGAAAAGACTTAAAACTAAAAAAATACCTTTCGAAAAATCATTATTATTAAATATACGAGAAAGTGACTAAGTAAAGACCTAATACATATGTATGTACATGGCAGAAAAAAGTATTATCTAAACGTAAGAAAATACATAACAAAACAAACTAGTAAAATAGTGATCATTAAGAAGTATTGTTTCTGCTTCGGTTTTTGTTTTGTTTATACTATGATAATGCAAGTAGTTAAAGGGCATAAAGTTCAAACAAATTATTTGTGGTTAATATATTTCTAGGTAGGCTACAATGATATAGTACAGGCATAATCGAAGTAAGGTACTATTCTCTCATATTTGCGCTGGAAGACAGCAAAAAGAAGACAACGTTTTTCACATTGAAAAATGTTTATAAATATTTAGAACAACAGAATAAAGACATTGAAAAAATTATTATAAAGAAGTAAAAATGCGTTAATTTTTTTATACCCTCCGGCATGGATTGCATTCCACAGAGGCTGGCGATTTTCGTAGAAGTGCAGTAATATTACTGGAAAATAGATTTTTTTTAATATAGCCAAACCAAAACAAGTACAAATATTTATAAATAAATATAATATTTTTATTATTTCAAACCACGCTTATAACGCAAGGCTACCAATACTTTCACACAACGAAATAATACTTCAAGTCTATTCAAAAAATAAATATTATTTATATTTTCAAAAAGCTTAAATACCATAAATATTGGTAGATAGTGGGTGCTACAGTTGGTTGTATTTCCATTCTATTTTAATTCCAAAAGTACAAATTTTGAAACTTCATTCATGTACATAGTGCAAAATAACCTAACTTCATGATTCAACCAATTTTTGGCGTAAAAGTACGAATTTGCAAAAATCATTTTATTTTGCGTGTGTATGCAGTCAGAAGAATGTATACACCTTCACTTGGTTGATACCATTTTTCCCATTTTTAAGGGGGTAAATACGACTTTCTAAAATCTCTTTATTTTACGTGTTTACGCAATTAGAGGGATGTTCTCACCGAATTTCATTATTCTAGCTGTAGTCGTTTAGTTGGTACTATTTTTATCGCTCTGTACCCATTGTATCCCTTTAAAGTATGAATTTAAAAAAAACCTTTTATTTGTCTACGCAGTCAGAGGAATGTATACTCTGAATTGCGTGACACTAGCTGCTGTCATTTAGTTGGTACTATTTTTATCTCTTTTTTCCATTTTAACCCCAAAAGCACGAATTTCGAAGCAATCACTTTTATCCCTCTATTCCCATTTTACCCCTTAAAAGTACGAATTTGGAAAAAAATACTTTTATATTATGTATCTACTCAACTAGAGGAATGTGCGCACCGAATTTCGTGTTTCTAGCTGTTGTCGTTTAATATGTACCATTTTTATCCCTTTTTGGCCCATTTCACCCCCTACGAATAAAAATCACTTTATGGTGCAGGTTTTTGTTGTTGTTGACCAATCTCAAGTAAGTACAAGCAGACATATTGAAAAAATATGCTTAAATAGTCTGAAATAGTAGCAGTTATTATGGGTATTTTTAGTCCATGTGAGGAATTTGTGAGGGATTTTTTTTTTTCATTTGGGCCGATTTCGCCCTACCGATCTACGACTATAAGATGTATTTGTGGAAAATTTGGACGTCCTTGCACCTTTCGTTTAGATGCTAGCGTGTTTTCAACAGACGAACGGACATGACTAGATCGTCTTAGAATTTTATCACGAATGTATATATTTTGTAGGTTCTCAGGTCGATATTTGAAGTTGTTACAAAGGGACTGAAAAAGTTAGTATACCCCCATCCTGGAGGTGTAGGGTATAAAAATAGGATAGCGTAGGAGAGATATCATCAATAGTTTAGCAATATGGCGATAACAAAAATTTTGATAAAAACTGCAAAACACTTTTATTGAGTTAAAAATTGTAACTTTTTATAAAAAAAAATAAAAAAATTATTTACAAAATATTAAAAATTATTTCTACTGCTTAAATTTTGCTAAAATTTAGAATTACAATTTTTAACCCATTACTCGGCTTTACATTATATGGTTTTCGCGAAATTGACAATATCGCTTTGTCCAAAAAAGTCCGATTTTCTTAGGAAAAAGTCCTCAAGTTCGAATGTTTCTGAAAAGAAATAAGGTGTCCATCCACATACATATGCTCATGCAGGTTTTCGCTATACATAACAATCCACATTAATATACCGCAGATCTATCTTAGCTTTCTTTCGATGTGTCTTTGGATGTGTAAGTCTTAAATAAAGTGTATCTCTTGTAGTCGTAGTATTATTATTGCAATGTTGTTAAACATTTCAAACAATGTTCGTACCATACGACAATGGAAATTCTGTTGTTAGAGAAGCGCACACTCACGCAATTATTATTGTCGACGTTGTCGCCGTCGCTGTCGTCGTCGTTGATGTCGTCGCGAGCACTCTGAATTTCAAACAGACTAAACGATGGCGAAAATTAAACTTCTGTTGCTCGTTTCGAACGAGACAATGCGAACAGCATGAAACAACATGTGTAAGTAAGTACATACTGGCTTATTAGAATATGAGAAATTCCATGTTGAAGTTTTTTCATTAACCAAATTTGTTGGTCTTTCAATCGATCTTAATGAAAGTTGTCAAAGAAGTGGAAGGAGCGTAAAGCTACAATACAGTCTTCAATACACATATAAAGTCTTTAAATAAGTGTGTTCATTTCACGTGTTTGGAGGAACGGACTGTTTGTGCTAAAGTTTTGTTGAAATGTTGCATTGACTCTTGTCAACAAAGGAAGAACAATCTATGTACTCACACACACACACAATAGGATTTCTTGGACCCACAACAAGTTGGCGTTGGTCATTGTGCAAAGATGAGCAAACAAGTTTGACTAATATTAGTTGTAATCAAAAGCATATAAAAAGGGCGTTAAGGGCATTACAAAAAAGTGTCATAACTTCTACATTTATACATAGATTTTCTTCAAATAGGCCTTGTTTTCTTCGTTATGATGTCAGCTAAAATAACATAATATTATTCTTTAATCTAGCTCAAAAAAGACTTTTTCGCTCTATTTTAAGTAAAATAAAAATAATATATAATGTGAAGTACGTTACCATTGTATATATCCTAATTACCTTAATTGATAGTATAGGGTGGCCGATTTAACATTTTAAATTAGAATCGGCTATAAAAAGTACTGGTTTCATTGGACAAATTTCTGGTTTTATTGGAAAGGTTGAACTTTGTCATTTAATAATGGAACACAATATCATTCATATGACTACCACGACTGGCGCGGCCGTACCTCATCCGATCAATCCAATTTTTCAGTACAGCCCAAAAGCCACACCAACCAGTGACTCGTTGTGGATGCATTGGCTACTCAATAGTCACGTGAGGATTCTCTGAACCCCATATGCGATAATTTAGCTTATTACATAGCATCCGAGATGAAAATGGGCTTGATGAAGGCTGAACTGAATCTCTTCTCGAAAATTTACCACGTAAATTTCTTACAGTTTGCGTTAAAGACTCACTACTTTGGAAGTAGGTTTATAATATTTCCAAATTTTTGTTTGGCATTACAAAAAGTATCATATTTATACATAGATTTTCATCAAATAAGATGACTGTTACTGCAAAATGACACAAAAGTATTCTCATTCGCGCTATTATTATTAAATTATTTTACGTCAACTGAGAATGCAATTTATTCATAGATCTTTTACATACATAGAATTTGTTTTCTTTGTTAGAATGTTATCTATTTGTGCAAGCAAAAAATCAAAAAAAGAATTATTTTTTCTTTATTTTTTGTAGACGAAACCACTGTTTTTATGTGGAAGCGTAGTTCGTTGCCTATTTACACATCCTAATTACATTTAATATATGACACGTTTTATCGCACTTATATTTTCATAATAAGAAATTAAAAAAATAAAGTTTTAGGTCTGTAATCAATATTTGATTTGAACTGGGATATTGTCCTGGCTCAAGACCATTTTACATCTATATTTAATAGAATGCAAATTTATTTACAAATGGCATGGTGACATTTATTACTTGGCTGCAGACTACCACGATCATGATTTCGACCATGTCAAAAGTCTTTCCAATTGGTTTCGCATCGACTTTTCAACATCAAACCCGGCCTCTATAAGGAGATGATTCTCACAAACGAACGAGAAGCACAACTCACTTGCCGAATTTGCGTTTAAAAAAAATCGCACCAAGTAATAAAGTACAGTACATCTTACAAGCATCTCTATATGAGTTGCATATGTGTATATGCAGGTATAGTTACCCAGCAATACTTCTGCCGTGCCAACGCTCATTTGTTTTAGTTTTTTCATTTGTATTTTTTTGGTCTGTAATGAATATTTGATTTGAACTTGGATATTGTCCTGGCTCAAGACCGGGACCGAGGGTAAATAAATTTGCATTCTATTAAATATAGATGCAAAATGGTCTTGAGCCAGGACAATATCCCAGTTCAAAAAAATAAAGTAAGGATTTGATAATTTTATATTTAACTACACCATTTTCAATTGAAATTGAGAAAATACAAATTAAAAATAAAAAAACAAATTGAAATTCTGAAATATAAATTGAGAAAATAAAAATTGAAATTTTAAAATGTAAATTGAAATTGAGAAAAATACAAATATAAAATAAAAAAAATAAAAGATTAAATTCAGAAATGAAAATTGAAATTGAGAAAATAAGAATTGAAATTAATAAAAGTAAATAAAAATTGAGAATATGCAATTTGATATTGAGAAATAGACAATTGAACATACATTTTTCTGCAAACCAAAATAAAACAAGCGAAAAAACTAAAATAAATGAGCGTTGGCACGGCAGAAGTATGCTGGATAACTATAACTGTATATGTAACGCATATTCGACAAGTGAGTTGTGCTTCTCATTCGTTTGTGAGAATCAGTTACTTTAATTCTTTTCAAGAAAAACATTTTTATAGAGTTTTTTTGAACATGTCCAGCTCACGGAAAATGATAAAAGGGAAATATATTGGGAGAACTCGTGAAACAAACGAATCTTTCATTTTATCTTTCATTTCATCGACAACTTTTATTTTGAAGCCACTCTAATAAAAAATTTTGGGCTTGCTGAAATTTCTTAACCTACTCTGAATTTTTGATATTTTGTAGAGAATAAAATAAGCTAAAATGCAAAACAAAGTAAAGAAAATTAAAGATATGTTTTTCAGGATATTCAAGGATTAAAATTATTTTTAATTTTTGGATTCCTTGAACTACAAGGACTATCATATTCGAAAAGAGGAGTTGCAAATCTTTCAGATGATATCAATATCGTTAAAATCCGATGACACGATCCAATGTTATGATATCGATAAGGAAGCCATCTCATCAAAAAACCCCGAGATAACCAGTTTTGGCCACTGTATAACTTAAATCACGTACTACTTTGAGCTACGGTAAACGATACACTACCCGCCAACACTACTAGAATGTATGTACCAAATTTCATCAAAATCGGAAAGGATGAAAATCCAAACCTATGGTTTTTGGGTCGTTTTCTGTTTTCTAGTTTATTAATATCTTGTTTTTTAAGAGACAAAATTTAAAATGGCTGTTAATGCTAAACTAATACAGATAGAAACTTGACATTTATAGTCTTTTTAGCTAATATTATCCTTTTTGATTTGGCATTTATACCGTCATCATAGGGTGATCATTAACAATATTTTTTGAAAAATTGTATCCTTTAAAACTTTGTTGGCATTTGGCAAGAGGATGAGAAAATGAAAATCTAAAAACGACAATGAACTCTATTTCACCTATAGTTTGAGATGTATATATTTTGGTTCAAGTGTGATATGGACAGTGTTAAATTTAAAATGATTTGAAAAATATTAAAAATTCGAAATAAGTTCGTTTTCTTATTTTTGTCTATGAAACTGAACAGTTTTTGTAAAATAAATTTGAAAATGTTGATTTTTCATAATCAATTAATACAATCATATTTTGTATTAAAAAATAAATAAAAAATATCCATCATTTAGGCATCAAGCGAAAGATATTTATTCCTTTTTTATTTTTCATAAATATGAGTTTTGTCACTTTTAAAAGACCAGAAAAAAATTTATAATAAATGTGCAATAACAATGCAACAACAGAAAATAAAAATTGTGTGTCCTAGACCTAAAAAGGTATTTTTTGTGTGCAATGAAAAATACTTCAACACAAAAATTATGGATATTTTTCTAAAATTTTTGTTTCTAAAATTTCAATTTTCATCGAATACACTTTTAATATTTGAACTCTCATTTTGGAAATATATTTCCGATCACACCGGCTTGTATGTTCAATTAAAGGTACGTTGGATGAATACAAATGTTGCAAAAACGATTAATCGAAACTGTTATCATAGACTGAAGGATTTTTAAAGGTCTTCGCTTCATTGCGAACAATAATAGGGCTGTTTTCCTTTAAGTGGGATAACAAGCTGCAATAACAAAAACATTAATAAAACGTTATTATTTTACTCAAAATAAAAAAAAATATATATTTTTCACATTTTTCTCGAACTACTACTATATAAATATTTGTACCCAAACAAATTATCCAAAGAATTACTTTGTGTTATCTTTGTTGGACTTAGCCTCGATAGCCATCAATTTGACAGGCAATGTCCAAAATTTTCAACATAAAATTATGTTTTCAAGTTTTGTGTTCGCAAAAAAGATTTTTTTATTTTGATTGAAATTTTAATTTTTTTAGGTTTCTGTTATCGCAGCTTTGCTATCCAGTCTTAAAGAAAAACAGACCTAATGTTGTCTCCGGCATCCAACATTTCTTTTTTTTTTTGCTGTCTATGCAACCTACCTAACAGGGAATAACTCATACGTAGTATGTACATACACATGTCGAACATACTCCACACACACTTTTGCTGAAATGCACATTATTCATGTTGTTACTTAGAACCCGACCGACAAAACCAACGACGATGAACGACGTAAAGCAACAGCGCTCGCACTCAGTGTAAAAGTGACGCTGACGACGCTGCGAGAACAGAACGCAAGGCAACGCAACAAAAAGTTGCCTTGTAAGCTCCACGGTGGCCCCAACATTAGTCAGTTGGACATCAACCATCAAACAAAGCACAGCACAACACAACAGCAGCAGTAGCACTGTGCGCGAACTCCTCGTGTACTCGTATGTACTCGCAACATAAACAACTATATTTTCACAACTATACAAGTGGCGAGCGTCAATATTCGTAGCAAAGACGAAAAAAAAAATAACTTAAAAAATATTAAACGAATTGTATGTGACAAAAGATAAACGACCAACAAAAAATTTCTTGCAAATAATCTGAACTTAGGCGGACAAGATTTAAGTTGGTGTAGTGGTTTGCTGTGGCACCAGAAGACACACACGCACACACATATCTTGTGTGTGACAGAGTGTGGCTCGTGGCCCCAAAACAAAAAGTAACCGGCAAAATCAAACCGCCCACATTCCAAAAAAATAAAAACAAAGTGAGAACAAAGTTTATTGTCGTTGGTTCTTATTCTTCAATTCATGTGTTCTTAAATTCATTCATACTTAAGCAGGCGACAGAGGCAACAGCAACGGCGACGACAACAATGATATCGAACATGACTAAAACAACAACAAACAAGAAATCTCAGCCAAACGCATCTTTCTAAGAACGACTCAACTAAGCTCGACTCGTCTCAACTCGTGTGTGTGTGTGGCTCTGGCTGAGTGTGTGCCCGACACTATTTGGGTAGGAGATATAGAGAGAGAGAGTGTGAGTGAGTGAGAGTGTTTGTGTTCATGTTGTTGGTTTAGTGGCGCTGACAAGTTTAACTGTCGGTTACTTAACATTGATTTCTTTATCTCGATTTCTGCAATTGTCTTGGTCGTTGTTGTTGTTGTGATTGTTGCCTCTTGGTTCGTTTCAATCTTCAAGTGCTAATTTTGTTTTTGTTCGTTCATCGTACGCCTCCTCGCCTCATTCGGTTATTTCTCATTCGGTGTGTGTGTGTGTGTTCATCATACGCCGTGTGGTACGTTGAGTGTAGTTTTAAAAAAGAAGAAAAGAACCACAGCGACCGACCACCAACTCTTTCTTTAAGTGTCAGTGCTGAACAAAGTGTAACGCAAATTAATCAAATTGTTCCAGATTTCCAGACACATCCCATTGTTCGGATTTTGCTGTTGCGGAAATTCTAGCTGTGATTGTTTTTCCGTAAAAAACAAACCAACAAACAAAAATTATTACTTCAGAATTTGTGTTTATAAGGTAAGGGGGCAAACAAACAAATGTACATACATATATACTATGAATTTTGCACTTCAATGAACTTTGACCTTTTAAAATTTAATGTATGGAGTGGGCGAGGGTTGTGCTATGTCGCTTCGCAATTAATCAATATTGTGATAAATAACTAAATTGCAAATCGTATTGAATCGATATTATGATTAATCGTTTAATCCCCTGTTGTATTAATCAGAGCCAAGCAACTGGTAAATCAAAATCATGTTTATTGTGAAACAATGTTGGCATATATACAATAGCTTGGGTCGTGGTAAATACAAATAAAAATAATAGTTTCCAGTCACCTCAGAAAATAAATTTTGGATTGTTGAATTTTTAATTTGCAAAATATATTGTCCGCATGTCAAAGAGACTGTGAACTAAACGCCTAAAGATAACGTTATTCCAATATAGTATTTAATGTTCTGTTTAATTTGATAACTGTGTTCTTAGACCCTTAAATAACTTTAAATACAAAATTGTAATCTTGCCTTAGGATAAATTATTTATTGCATTTTTAGACATTAATAGTATTTTTTGCGATTGTTCATATTTACAACTGAGAATTTTTCGTTATTCTTTAGGAGTATTTTGTAGATGCAATCAAAACCATTTTGAATGATGCTTAAATGATGAACTGCTACGGCCCCATACTACCATTGAATAAAATTAGAAGGAATTGCCACAATGCAATGAAACTTTATTTTTAACAGGACTACGAAGCACTGATTTAAAATATTATCGTCTTTTAATGTGTCATTTTGGTTGTTTTTTTATTGAATCAACAAATTTCTTCCTGAAAAATACGATTTTTTTGTATTCTCTCAAAATCATATATACTTTAAAAAATATTTGCAGTAATCTCCGCATCACGAAATTCAGCAGCGTTTAGAAATGGATGCGGCAGAGTCAGCACAAACCAGTATATTTATTCTTTTGCACTTTTCTGTAAACTACCTTTTTCAAACTGAACCGAATCTACTGAACCGATTTGAATAAATTATTTATTCATTTATTCGCTACAGTATTGTATACCGTCCATTGTACGGCTTTTTTGATTTTAGGCCCTGTTCAAAAGTTATGTTTTTTTTTGCACAAAATTTTGATGAAAATTTATGTTGTTTTTTTTAACAGCTTTCATTTTTACAAAAAAATAAAACAAAGAAAAAATCGTAGATGGACGACAGTCATATCCTTGTTTCCTAACGGAGAAAACATTAGCACCACTGTCTGGATGATGTAACCCTTTTAAGTATATTTAAATTGGCAGAAAAGAAAAAAACAGCAAGAACAAAAATTTTACTAATAATAATTACTAATAATTTACTAATAAAAACTTGAGCTACTAGTATTTTTAGACACTTAAAAATATAAAGTAAATGGAAAAAATTGGAGATGATTTTGCTTATTTCTTATAGATTAAAATTCAAACTAAAATATTATGAAAATTTTAACCTTTTTTTAATTAATTTTTTGATGTTATTTGATCATCAAAAATTTTAAAATTTTCAAATCGTTTATCTTTAAAATTTAAATATATAAAAATTAATTAAAAATAATATTTTTAAGATTTCAACCAAAATTCATACTACTACTGCTAGTTACTACTACTACTACTAGCTATTAGGGATGTATTAGAATATTCAAATCCGCACAAAAAAATATTTTTGACAAATATGTTCCTTTAACTACTCACCGTCCAGAGCCCAGAAGAGTATTTGTATGAAAAATTTTTGCGAAATTTTCTAGACTATTACACGGTCCGACGGTTCATATTACTCTCCTCTTTAATTTGACACTTATAGCATTATCGTAAGTTGCCAATAGCTTTTTAAAACAATTTTTTGAATAGTGTTATCTTTTGAAACGTTGTACAGGATGAGGAAATGAGGAAAAAACTGAACACGCCAATTAAATAAATTGTTCCTATATTTTCAGACGTATATTATCCGGTTCACGTGTAATGACTTCTTTAAGTTGTTGTACTGTATTATCTTTAAAATGATTAAAAAAGTAAAATCGAAACATGTAAGTTTTCTGTTTTTTGTCCATGAAACAGCGAAGGGATTTTTGTTAAAAGAGTTTGCAAATTTTGTTTCAAAACGCATTCTGTTTATTTTGTAGAACATTTAAAAAAAAATCCAAGAAATATGAGTTTTTGAGTTGTAAATCTGAAAGACCAGAAAAAATCATCATAAATGTATCCGAGTAGTATTAATTCATAAAATCAAAATAAATTCCTATTTTTTATTTTGGAAATATAGGCCCGATCACTCCAGATTAAATTTTCACTTAAAGGTTCTTATGATAGCTACAAATGCTGCGAATTTCATTTTCTTATAGAAAAAGTGATTTAGTGGTCTCCAAAAAAAGGAAAAACTGATTTTTTGAAAAATGCTGAATTTCCGATCCCGGGAATTCCCGAGAAAAAATAATTTATTTCAGGTATGTCCAATATGGTTTAAAATAGGAACATTTAGTAACTAATGTGTTTTTTAAATACTGACAATATGTCAAATTAAAAACTAATGTTGTCAAAATATTTTACAAAATATTTTTCATTTTAAAAGTATTTTACTCTACATTAGAAAGAAAGGCGTCATTTAAATCATACGCACACGTACACTAGACGTAAAGAAAACAGCATGAAGTGGAATTTTGTGGATTTTTTTGACATTTCTCTTGCAAAATTTTCAAATTTATATGGAAACGAAAAAAATCATCTTGCAAATCCACATGAATTTACGTAGCAATTTCAACAGAAAATTCCAAAAAAAAATCAAGCTAGGGTCTTAAAACGGGACATTTAAATATATAGCAGGCTATATTTCTATTCCTATTAGATTTCTCTTGAAAGTTTCCAGGTGAACAATTTTATTTTTATTCCCATTTTTGGACAATTTGTTACCAGTTTCATATGTAATGTATATTCTTCGTTGAGAAGATTTTCACCTTTTATTTCGTCGATTCTTCTCGAAAACAAGAAATTTAGAGTTAAACCAGATAGCAGTATTGTCAGTATGATATTTTTTATTCGCAATAAAGAGCCTGCAAATATCCTCACCAAAAGTTTGTATTCCTCTAGCTGGGTTTCGCAAAAATAACGAATTTAAAAAAGTTAATTCTCATTATTATTGTCAATAATGTGAATATATGAATTTGAAATATTTCTACAATTTACTATTTATATAGAAAAACTAAATTAGTACTCAAAATAATCAATAAAATATTTTTTTAATATTTCCCGTATTCCCGGTAAATTTGAAGTTCTTCCGCGGGAATTCCCGGACCCCAAACCCTACAATAGGGTACATCGAAAATGAATTTTGTTTGTTATAATGCAATTTTATATTTTTTAACTTTTTTCTGGTATGAGATATTTTTTTGCTAATTCTCAAAAAAATTCTTTTAGTTTTACAGAAAATTGTCAAATCTTAAAAAAATATTTTTTTTATTTTCTTCTTTATTTTTCATTTATTTTATGTAAAAAAAACCTAGAATTTTTGCCAAAATAAATTTTATTAATTAGTTAATAGTAGCAAGACGCTCCAAGAGTTTAATGATGGTGTATTTACTCTAAAACGATTATAAACGTGATTGCTGTCGAAATTAAAAAAATAATATAAATAATTAAATTACTTAATTACTTTAAAATGACTTCAAAAAAGTAGTGGACGTTCCCGACTAAAATGATATTTAATTATTTATATTAACTATTTTTAATTTCAACAGCAGCCACCTAATTGTTTTAGAATCAGTAACATCAGCATGAAGCTTCGTGCCGATACTATTGACTATTAATACAATTTATTTTACACAAATCGAAGGAATATTTTTTGTTTATAAAATAAATAAGAAAAAAATTGGAAAACATATTTTTGTAAGATTTGACGTTTTTTTGCAAAACTAGAAGAAATTTGATTGAAATTAAATAAAAATCCTAATGACAAAAAAAATAATTTTGGATCCACCCTAGAGTCTGCATATTTTTTTGAAAATTGCACAAAAATTGTATCAAAATTGGAGATAAGAGCCAAAAAGTGTATGTGATACTATATTTAGACGCAAACGATGTTTTAAATTTTTGTATAAATATCGATCCTTTAAACATAAAATAAATTACCACACTTATCACCCCTTCCTCTTTCACACGCCCCCAAAAACAAGCACCTCAAAATTATTTTATGTACTTCTTTGTGCAAAAATCGCATTTACTTGAGTGTTGCGTCCAATTGAAATGCTAATTTGTAATGTAATCTGAAACACTTTCGTTGATATGATAATAAGACTCGGCCAGTCAGTCTATGCATAGATGAATGAATAGGTGAATCCACACTCATGATGAGGTATTTATTTAATGCGGTCAATTTAATACAATTGTTAAACTCGCATCATCTATATATTCAAACATATGGTAGGTGTTCCCTGGAAATACTATACTACGACACTATACTTTACAATGATATGAGGTATCGGAAGCGTGGAAATTGCCATTAAACAAATCTGTGCATTGTTTTTCAATGAACCAACATTTACAGGGTGTATAAATATATTAATTAGCCGCAATAAAGATATAATTAAATATTGTTCAGATAACTTTAATTAGCAAACAATACAGCAGCTACGACATGTTCGGCATGAGCAAATGCACTCAATTGCAATGCAGCAGAAGCTTTTAAGTGATAATAATGTGTGTGTGTGTGGCGAATTGTTTAATAATTTAATTAATTTACATGACATTCAACGTTGCCGGTATTACACAAGCATCTGTTTCCACTAAAAGTCATTAATAATTCTAAAACGATTACGCCCGTCCACTTGAAATTTAGATGAGGTTCCAAGAAATTTTGGTAGATTACGAATTACACAATTGAAAAGTTTTTATCGTGGACGTTTTTGCCTTGTCAAGTGATAAATGATTGACATTTTTTGAACTGACAAAAAAGCTTGCGGATAAGGAGTGGTGTTAACACTGACCTGCCGCTATCGTCTTCGATGTATTAGAACTATTGAATGTGACTTAATTAGAAATTTAGTAAATAATACTCTTCAACAAAAAAAATGTTATGTCGGAGGCCTATTATATTTTATTGTGCGTATTTCGACTGACTTATTCAACAAAAAATATTTTTTTTTTATTTTGTAATACTTCCTATTTGGTCGTAGGTACTTCTAGTATTTGTACTATGATTTTGTTCATTCATGTTTAACATACCTTCGAAATGTCACCTTCACTTAGAAACAGTGGTTTAGGAACAATTTAGAATAAAATTATATTACACTATGTAACAAAATTTTGTTTAAGTGAATTTTTTTGCTGTTTCTCATTGGTTATGTCTCTAAACTGAAGAAAAACTTTAACTGATGTCTGGCTAATCGTTTTTTAAGAAATGACATCGAATTTTAAAATTTTTAAATAGTGCCTTTATTTTTCATGGTACAGATAGATAAGAGTGTGCATAAAAGATTGTTAAACAGCTTAATTTTAATGAAGGTATGCTTTTATATGATAATAAAACGAAAAATACACTTGAATCCTTAAATTCAGGATGACTTTTTTGGTTTTTTATGAATTTTAAGACAACATTTTTTTTTCCAATTTTGCATGAAAAAAAAAAAATTTTGGAAAAAGTTTCTGAATATTTCCAAAACTATTCACTTTATCAAAAAACAGTGTAAGAGTAACTTGGAGGTAATGTAGCTGCGGATTCTCGGAGTTTTTACTTAATCAAATCGGACAAACTGTTCTTGAGTTATGCTAAAATGTGTGGTGAAACCTCCATCATTTTTAAAATAGCGGTTTATATGCTAAAAAAAACGTTTAGGTAGAGGAAAGACCACTCATTATATTATATTTATGACCTAATACTCATACAAATGTCCTTTCCGATTTAACATTTTTGTCAAACACATACATTTACAGGATACAAAGAACCTTCCCGTTTTCACTTTTTCACCGAATTGAATTGTATTCGGATTAAAAGTGGAGTGTATCATAGAGTCGGCCCCGCCCGACTTTAGCCTTTCCCTAACTTCTATATGAGTCATTCCATGTCAAGCAGTACAGTTTTTGGCCTCGATAGCTGCGATTATTTTGAAAATTGGTGTATGTATTCTTCCCATAAAAATACTGAATACGTATTTTGAAAAAAAAAAAAAAATAGAATTTTTTTCACGAATTAAGACCAATTTAAGACTAAAAAAAATATTTTTTTCAAAGAGGTGTGTTCATTCAATCATGTAACTCCCGAAATATTTAAGCCAATTTTTTTCTATTTTTTCTTGCCAAATCAACCAGAATTTAATTGAAAAATCAAAATCAATCACAAGGTTTAAAAACAATGACATGGTGGAAATCATGATATGGTGGATATCATTGACAGGGTGGAAATCATAAATCGGTTAAGTATTTCAGGAGTTACAGGCGATTGAATGAATACACCTCTTTGAAAAAAAATGTATATTTTTACTCTTAAATTGACCATAATTCGTGAAAAAAATTTTTCTATTTTTTTTTTTTCAAAAATACGTATACAATATTTTTATGAGAAGAATACATACTAGGGTATCCAATTCTTCAGACTTTAATGTTATTCGATTTATGGTTTATTTGAAAACAAAGAATTTCAGATTAATCGAATAATGACGTCGAGAGTTATTCGATTTACCGATTAGTCGAACAATTGTCCATTTAAATAAAAGATAATTAATAAATGTTATATAGTCAAGACACGCTTACGAGTAGTTCAACTATATATTGAACGTTTGTGATGATTTCATTTAAAAATTGTAGTTTCAAAAGAAGTGGACCAAAATCTTTATTTCTTGTAAAAAATAAAGAACCTCCCCTTAATTGAGAATAATTTCAGAAGTTATCTTGAATTCTTTCGAATACATTAAAAAATATATTTTATTATCACGGTGTTAACCTCAATTTTGTTTGCTATTATCACTTTTCGATTTTTTGCTATTTTGTAAATGAAGTTTCCGAGTTATTTTAATATCTGTAGAGCATACATTTCCAGATAGTGGTTATTGGATTTTATATTTGTTGTTTCATATTTTATTACCCAAATGGAGCAAACTGGTTTTTCAAAATCAATTTCTCATACAAAGCAGGCGACGATTTCATTAGTTGTTTAAGGCAAAAATTATAATATCGATTATTTGGGATAATTTATTCGAATTATTCGAAAATCATGATTTTTCATTATTCGAACAAATATTTGGCAAAAATTATAAAATTATTATACAAACTTTCAAAATAATCGCTGCTACCGAGGTTAAAACCCGTACCGCTTGACATGGAATGACTCATATATATTATTTTTACACAAATATTTATTATTCTTATTTTGATTACTAAACGTTGATTCGAAATCCCAGTAATTCGAAAATATTGGATATAAAAATTACAGTATGCATAGTTTTGTATGTATTCAAGTCTAGTAAAAATTACTCAAAAATAGTTTTATTTACTACAAACGTACTTAAATTGAGTAAAATTTTTTAAACCAATTTTTAGTATGATCCAGTGAAGAAATATATGCGTATCAATTGGAGCGGGAACAATTTTTTTATATTGATGTTTCATCCATTTGAAATCATTAAATTGTCTACAACGAAATGTGCTTCAATTTTAAAAAAGGAGATTGGATGATCGAAATATTCCATCATTGTTGAGAAATCAACAAACACTTCATTCGTAATTGTTTTGGTCGATTAAATATCACTGAGGATTTTTCATGGCTACTTTGGTATCCAGCGTATGAGCAATAATATATTTAATAAATATAACGTATACGCCCCCCAATATCGTGATACAAGAATTGTTCACTGTCGTGTAGTTCTGAGACAGTTCTGTAACAAAAATTTGACCGCATAAGGCAAAATAAACAAATATATTTTATGTCCGTTTCCACATGAAAAATTTAAATTTGTTTAACCTTCGCACAACCAAAACCCACCCGGTGGGCTTTCCATTTTTCTAACATGGATAACTCCACGAATTACTATAAAATCAAAAATATATTTTGGTTCATTTAATAAATTTTTGTAATTGTTGTTTGTGTTTTTCTCTATGAAATTCTTCTTTTGTCTGCACAACTTCGGAATGTTGGTCTAAATACGTCTCTCTACAAATTTCATGTTTTCTGACAGCTCATCAATATAAACTGTATGGCCAGGAGCATTGTCTACTAGGACCAAAGCCTTGAAGTTTAAGTTTTCCTTGTTGCAATAAGATTTAATTTCTGGAATAGCACAAATCGAAAAACGGCTTTGATGTCTTCACCAAGAAGAAGAGTCAGTCTATCCGTGCTAGTTTAAAATCCTGGCGCAGATTTTTCTGTTTTAGATATGAAAGTTCGGTTAGGTAGACGTTTCCAAAATAACCCAGTCTCGTGAACATTAAAGACCTGGTTCGGATCATAGCCACCTTCATGAATTAACGTTTTTAACTCTGTCGGGTAGAGTTCTGCAGCAGTTATATCAACGCTAGCTGCTTCGCCTTTAAGAGCAATGCTGTGCAGATTTGCTTGAACCCTGAATCTCTCAAAACAGCCCTTACTATCTTTAAATGTTTCATTCTTGTCTGTATTACTACCACTAGCATTATCGTTGGATTCTGCTTTACTTTTTATGTCGTCAAATAAGCTTTTTGTTTTCGTCTGAGTTACCATTTTACTTAATGGTATTCTCTGCGCAACTTGATTTTCAATCCAAATAGAAAGCAAGAACTCCTCATCAAAGCACTCCTTGTACGGGTCATCGTTTTAGTCTTGGGACAGCGAAATCGCTGAATCCCCGAGTTTTTATGGCATGGCCCAATTAGAAACAAAAGTCGTGCCATCTTTTCGAAAAAAAATTAAAGACTTGAACCCAAAACAACGCAACTTCGAAAATCTAACTACGCACAGTGACGCATCTTTGAAAAAAACGCAAAACGAAACGACACAAAGCGAGGTATTGGTGTATAACTTCCATACTGGTATTCAGAATCATTTGCAATTTGATATGTGAAAATGTTTATAATCGCATTAAACATAAAAATATGTATTCCCCTTCTAGTGCCATCCACACAGTTATCTCTACTCTAGGTAAAATTAAATCCTTTATAACTCTTATACTGGTGCATGAAATCCATTACGACTGCATATTTGATAATGTTTTTACAATTATTTTCAAATGTGGAAGCTGAGTCTAATTGCCACAAACATCCAGTACCTCACACACACATAATCAGGCTCTAAGAAAAATTTTAGTCCTTCCATAGACATGTGAGGATATATAAGTTAGTTTAACCAACTGAACCTTATTTACTTGTTTTTCTTCAAAATGGTGCATTAATGTACCGATCTCGTGAGAGCGGCCAAGTATTTTTTGTGCGAAGTCTTTGATATAAAAAACTTTTTTCGGGGAGAATTGAGGATTTTTCATGATTACTTTGTATTAGTTTAGCATTAACAACCATTTTAAATTTTCCGCCTTAAAAAGACTAAGGGAGAAATTTTGAAATGGTTGATAATGATGTGTATGGCTTGTAAAAGTGCAACAATAAGTTAAATCCTAAACACTAAACAAAAATTGATTTAAAAAATAGAAAAATAAATAAGGCAACAGTGTACATTTGAAAATATTTGATGTATAAAATCTGAGTTTAAATTTTTTTAAACAAAAAATGTATCCATAGAAATTATATCATTTTCGACATTAGAACGCCCAAATACATTAGAAAATCTTATACACCACCATTCGACAAAATCGTTGTAAAATAGTGTTATTAATGTAATTTTCATTTTTACCACTTCCAGCCAAAAAATGTATCAATTTTTTGCCCAATTAAATTCAATGATAGAGGGAAAATTAGATTACTGCCGAACGAATTAAATGTCCTTTCAACTTGAAAGAACATTAATAGTTCATTATATTCATAGCGTAAACTTCATTGGCTCTCCTATGGACATTTCAAGGTCTTCCAAATGATATAATCTTAGTGCTTAATTTACACTCCATCCTTGGCTGGAGGATTGTGAACTTAAAGACTGCGATAATTTCCAATGGACAGACGGATGGTTGGACGGTTGAATGGATGGATGACATACTACTATTTGCGATGTCTATGGATAATTTTGCTCTTATTAAAATCCAATTAAATGCAATGATAATCTTTATTGTTAAAAATTGCAACCAACAACCATGTGTAGATATATATGCGAATGGTTGTGTGTTTATATGACTATATCCGCAGCGTTGTATGGCTACTCGGTAGCCGTACTACTTACTTACTTGCTGCATGCCAGCCTAGCGCGCAACTATTTACGAGTAGATTTTTATCACAATGTCATTGATGTCAAGTTAAATGGATCAAAGTGTTATTCATCCGTTTAATAAATTTCTAAGTTTGTTTTGCTTTTCACATCATCCATCCTCATCTCTACACTTTTATCATACAGAGATTATCTCAAATTAGAACATTTTCTTTATGCTTCTCATCCTCCGCCACCTCCTCCTTCTCCTCCTCCTGCCACCGTGTGCAAACATTCTACAACACTGAGTGCAGTTAGTGTGAATGAATGAAAGCAAATGGGCGGACGGGCAGATGGACGGACTGACATATGTGATGAACGCGTAGTGTCTTCTTCTATGTCTGCCGTCCGTCTCTCTTTACTTAGGATACTAAATACGTACGTTCAGTCAAGTATAGACGACAATGATTATATATGTTTAGTACTCACTCATCCGTTGTATGGGCTTTATCGTCATTCTTATGTGATGACGTTCGACTTTGTTAGACTTTTCAGGGATGGGGCCATTTTGGTTGCCTTTGGCCTTTTTAGCCTTTTCAAGCGACATTCTATTGCTCTCGTTGCAAAACGTTTCATTTGGAATTTTCAATCTGTGGGAAGGAAGTTCCTGTTGAAACTATTCCCAATTTATTGTGGAATCTCGTTTGATGCGCATAAATACAGCTTTTTAATCGAGCAAAAGACCAGCGACAGGCTGGCTACTGTTTATGTATCCTTCCATAAGATGTGTGGCATTGAAAAGTGACAACAATAAATAAAGGAAAATAGCAAATTTTTGGGGATAAAAGAACATGTAAATGGTTAAAACTATAAATTTGTGTATATGATGGAAATTAGAATTTAATTTGGAAATAATACAAATAAATAATACCACGAAAAGGGTTAAAAGGGGAACTCCTCTAAATCAATTACTGCTAAGATCTAGCTGCCAATAGAGAAGGAACCTTTAGAAAACTTTAACTCAGAAATGTATCAAAAAATAGTATTTCAGTGTCCTCGTCTGCATAAGTTTTTCGGAACCAACTTTAAATAATAGCTCCCTGTCCAAGTGTTTGAATTTACATCGAGCTCACTTCCCCATTTTTATTTAGGGGTATTAGTGGGACTTGTTCTTGTTTGTTACAGAATTCAAGGAATTCACATAAAAAATTTCATCTGGACTTATAGTTTCTCATTTTGTCTGCGAAGGATTTTATCTTGGGGACAATTTTCTCTTTATTATACCCTCACTACTAAATTGTTTTCACACGTATTATCCTATCACGGTGGATCATTTTATAATATATAGGGTGGTTAAATTTTAAGGGCCGATGTTGAATAAAACACAAATTATTTAGGAAATTATTGTCATTTCTTTTTAAAGAGTGATTTTTTTGAGGTTAGGATTTTCATGCATTAGTATTTGACAGATCACGTGGGATTTCAGACATGGTGTCAAAGAGAAAGATGCTCAGTATGCTTTGACATTTCATCATGAATCGTCTTACAAACGAACAACGCTTGCAAATTATTGAATTTTATTATCAAAATGCGTGCTCTGTTAAGAAAGTTCATTGCGCGCTTCCATTTTATGGTCAGTTTAATCGACCCACTGAAGCGGCTATTCGGGCTATTGTGACTAAATTTCGCACCAAATTTACATTGTTGGACATTAAACCACCAACACGCTTACGTAGAGTGCGAACTGAAGAAAATATCGTGTGTTAATGATGACCACCAATTTTCGATTCGTCGCCGTTCGCACCAATTGGGTCTCTGTTACTCAAAAACGTGGAAATGCCAAAATTGGACTAAGCGGATGGACCACCTAAGACGCAGCCGCGGTCAACATTTAAATGAAATTATCTTCAAAAAGTAAATGTCATGGACCAATCTAACGTTTCAAATAAAGAACCGATGAGATTTTGCAAATTTTATGCGTTTTTTTTTAAAAAAAAGTTATCAAGCTCTTAAAAAATCACCCTTTATTATGATAATATTGGTATGGTTCAATTATGTATGGCACAAAATATCGGTCAAACGGTCGCAGCGACCTCGGCGGCACACCTCCATCCGATAGTCCAAATTTTCGATGACGCTGAGGCATAATTGAGGTTCTATGCCGTTAATGTGCCGAATTATCTCATCCTTTAGCTCTTGACTTGTTGCTGGCTTATCGACGTACACCTTTTCTTTCACATAACCCCAAAGAAAGAAGTCCAACGGTGTCAAGTCACATGATCTTGGCGGCCAACTGACATCGCCACCACGTGAAATAACATGGTCACTGAATTTGTCGCACAAAAGAGCCATTGTTTCGTTAGCTGTGTGGCAAGTAGCACCGTCATTTTGAAACTACATATCGTCCACATCCATATCTTCCAATTCGGGCCATAAAAAGTTCGTTATCATCATCACGATAGCGAAGATCATTCACTGTAACTGCATGACCTGCCTCATTTTGGAAAAAATACGGCCCGATGATGCCGCCAGACATTGGTGCATTGATTTTTCGACAATCACTCTTGGATTATCATTCGCTACATTTGAGTAAAACTGAATGAATTATGTTTCCTTTTATTCCAACAGACTTTGTCTTTAATAACTCTACAAAAAAGATTGAAGTAGAAAAATATAAGAAGTGAATCTAAGTGTGCCGGACACTCCCAAAATCTTACGATAAAAAACGTTGATTTAAACCGTGTTGAACATTAGTTGGTTATCAACCGATTTTCACTTTCTCGTTGAATTTAAAAAGAAGAAACCTGAATATTTCGATAGATATATAGCTTAATTAAGAAAACTTAAGAAATCTGTCTGCTTTTGTCCAGCAAACATATTTGTTAAAACAATTTTTAGTCTTTTATCAACTTTGGCAATGTTTTTGGACATTATTTTGCAACTGTAACTGTAATAAAAATAAATTTATTTAAATGACAAATTTAGTAAGGAAAAAACTGACGATTAGCGAATTGGCTGAGCTATTGAAGTTTTTATTGAAAAAATACAAGTTTAAGTCATTCCAGTTCACATCTCTCATAATTTTACGAATTGAGGTCCAATAAAAATACACAAAATTCACCTAAACAGATAAAAATGGTATAAAAAATCATCACCGTCATTGTAATAAAAAATCTCCAATTTTGGAACACAGTTTCCCCACTTTGGGAATTCGGGTATTTTTATACACTCCACGACAGTATCATGTCTTTGTGCATTTGTTTGTAACACACAAAAGGAAACGAGTTACACCCATCGTTTTTTATACAGATCGGCTTAGAATCACTTTTTGAGTCGATTTAGCAATGCCCGTATATCCGTCTGTGTGTCTGTCTGTCCGTCTGTTCATCTATTGTTGTAATCAAATTACAGGTCGCAATTATAGTCCGATCTTAACAAAAATTGGCACAAGTAAGTTTTGTGGATCAAGGACGAACGCTATTTAATTTGAGGCAAATCGGTTCAGATTTAGATAAAGCCCCCATACAAATTTCACTCCCGATTTAACATTTTCCGCTCCACAAACCGCATTTTGTACCCGATTTTCTTCAAATTTGGCTTAACACCTTATAATCTAACTAGAAGCAGCTGTGGCTAAAGCGGGCCAGATCGGTTCAGATTTAGATATAGTCCCCATACAAATGTCGCTACCGATTTAACATTTTCCGCTTTAGAAATCACATATTATACCCGATTTTCTTTAAATTTGGAACAACATCTTATAATCCAACTAGAAACACATATGAAGAAAGTGGGTAAGATCGGTTCAGATTTAGATATAGCCCCCATACAAATGTCGCTCCCAAATGTTTAACCTTTTTTTGGCCAAACTATACATATTATATTTCACCTATTTCGTTCCAGGTTTCAATATACCCCCATACAAATGTCCTTTCCGATTTAACATTTTTTGTCAAACACATACATTTACAGGATGCAAAAATCTTCCACCTTTTCACTTTTTACCGAATAGACTTGTATTCGGATAGAAAGTGGAGTGTATCAAATAGTCGGCCCCGCCCGACTTCAGCATTTCCTTACATATTTTTTTTTTAAGTTAAAATCTAGTATTTTTCATAGTAATGATGGATTTTAAATATTTTTATTGGGTCTCAATTCGGTTGAAGAGAATTGAAGCGATAACTTTGCGTACACATTTCTCCATAGTACTTTCCTCCTTTCTTCTTTGTCATAGAGTTCTCTGGCCTTTCCTACATATTTTAAATAATTCCATGCAAACCATAATAAAAATGTGACCTTTCAATAGGTTCAAAGTATAAAAGAAATTATTGCAACATTGTTCACGTAGGGTCATATTTGCAGCAGCGATATTTTGAGAATTATAACAAAAGAAAGAAATGTTTATTTTAAGGAGCACTATGAGGTCGCTGCACTCTAATGTACATACACATAGCGATTGCTTAAAATCACTTCGATGCTTCTCATCTCATATTTTTCACCAGACAAACTACTAATATTTGTTCATTCTTTGATTAGCACAATGAAAATGTTTGCTTTACAATATTGAATTGATACATTTGATTTGGAATTTGATTGAATGTTTACATTTTCATTCCGCCTGAGAGCCCATTTTGTAGTTCTTCTTTAATTTAATTTCAGAACTAATGTGTTTGTTGTCGTTGTCACTCAAAAAAAAATCAAATTGATTTAATTAAACGACAGTACCATGACTCTAGCCGTCATTTGGCTGATGGCTTATACGAATATGTCCATAGATTCAAACAATGGAAGCATATATGGTAGTGACACATTGACATGACAAAGAAATTCTTGTGTTAAACAAAAGTTCCAGTAACTTTATTTGGCATTTGTAATAACTCTTCTTGTTCTTGGTTTGGAATATGGTCGTTTCCTATTTAGCCAGGCGTCGCAGCAGTTAATAAAATGTAAATTTAAATTTTATTACAATGCATTGCCTTAATAGTTATGGCAGGTGATTTGGGCCAACACAATTGGATACTTTTTGAATATTGAAATTGATTTACAGTCCGAGTGAAAAGAATGAGGCATTCATTCTGAACATATGACTAAATCCATGTGAAACGGAATAGAAAATTCCCTTAGGTTCTTCAAATTTAATGAAGATTTGCAAAGGGGATAAGGGGAATAAAATTGCAATTCCCTATTTTCAAATAAATATTAAATAGTAGACACTAGGGTTGATTGAATGTAGGGAATATTGTCATAAGGTAATTTAAAAAAAATCGTAACTTTTTGTTGGTATAAGATACAAATATAATTTTGTTGGTGAATATCAAGCAAATTATGTTTAGAAAAATAGAAAATTATCAAATTAAAAACAATGTTTATAATTTTTTTAATATGTATTTATAAATATTTTTTAAAATTTTATAAAATCGATAAGAAATGATAAAAAATATTTAAATATCTGCAATTTAAAGTATATCCCTTATGTGAGAATTAATTAAGAATCCATTTAGCAAACATCCTGATTAAAACATCTGGTATCATATCATATTTTACTATGTTTACTCATATATTATCATGATGAAGCAAACGCCTTTCATTAAATCCGTTAGTAGATATTTTCATACCACTGTGCAAAGAATATATATTTAAACATGACTAAATCAAAGTGTACGCTAATATATGTACGGCTGTCGGATGTGTTGGCGCATCTTAAATTACTCGTAATGCCATCATTTCTATGCAATGAGCGAGCGAGCGTTACTTCCAATGTCAGATTTTTTATAACTTAATTTGTAAAACAATTCATTACAGACATTCTTTCACTTAATTGTTAACAACAAAGTATTTGCTGTCATAATTGTACAGCTGCCACAGTGGTACGGATAAAGTCTATTGCGTTTGCCACTTCGCTGAAAAAGCCCAAAGTAATTAACGAATAATATATTTCGACACTTTTATATATAACTAGCTGACCCGACAAAAATTTTCCTGTCCATATTTCAATTATTTTGTTTGTGATCGTCGTGTGAATATTTAAAATATTCTCAGTGATTATCGATTAACGTTTGCTGCCATATATATTCAATTTAATGATACGGTCATGGCTATCTAATTCAGATTACGCCTATGGAAGTGTATGCATGTTCGCTTAAGTGGATTTTGAACAATGTTTACGAACACCTTTCGCATGAGTTTGATATTTCATACGGTGAACTGGAAAAATCGAACTAATTCTGGCTGATCACAAATTATCCTTCTTTTAGATCCAAGGGCTATAGTTAGGAAGTTATGGCCTTCTTTTAGCTCCAGAGATTTTTTATGGCCGATTTAAGATTTCCAACTAATTCTGGCTGATCACAAATTATGCTTTCTTTTGCTATATTTAAGAAGTTATGGCCTTCTTTTAGCTCCCGGGGCTATATTTAAGAAGCTATTATTTTAGCTCCAGGGGCTATATTTAAGTAGTTATGGCCGATTAAAGATTCCCAACTAATTCTGGCTGTTCACAAATTATCATTATTTTAGCATTTGTTTTGAAAATACACCAGATTGGCCGTTCCACAACACATGATTCTGTGTGTCAGCTGGAGATTGCCGTGGAATCGCCAGTAATTTAAATCGAAGATCACCTTCCAACAGAATAATTGAACCAACACTGCGCCATAGTAGACTCCTCCGGACCGATCAAAACCTTGGTCATATCATAACTTCAAAAGGTTGCACTGCACCATAGAGTTTCGTTAATTTCCATTTTCATCGCAACTTGTGTACATTTCGACAGCTTCCAAAGAACGCAGCTGAAATTCCTGATGAAGCAAGCGATCAAAAAATATTTTCCGGTTCCACCGAGAGCGCCCGAGAAGAAAATCATTATAGTTCAATCGTTCATAAGCCGTGTGTTCCGTAAGCATCTTATTCTCGCAATGCATCGTATTCGCATTGTTTTTGCATTGCATTCCAACTCGGATAGTGGGGCGCTGTCATTCCTAGTTGGGCTAATATTAATCGCAAGTCTTCATTCAATGCTTCATTGTGAATTTTCAGAAATGTCATCTTTGTATTTGCTTCACGATTCGGTGAAAATACATGAAATACGTGTAACTTGATTTCCCTGTTTATTTGACGACTGATTACATATTGGAATTATCAACCAAACAAAAATGACAAAAAGTGCATAAATATAAAGATTTTTTGCATTTTGTCCGAATTTTTTTACTTTTCTTTTCTTTAATTTCATTTTAATTTTTGTGTTCAGAAAAATTTTACAGAATCATAACAAAAAAACATTAAAGAATTTCGTATATCCATTGCTTGAATTTAGAATTATAGCATTGATTTCATTCAAAAATCCAACTATCCAAACGTTTTTTCATCTTAAAACCCAGTTCGAACTACAACGAACAGTTTGTAACATAGATCAGCCAAATCTGTTCAGCCGTTCTCAAGTGATGCGATTACCAACGAACATCATTTCAATTTTATTATATAGATTATAATTTATATATAATGTCAATCCACCCGAAATGCTATTGCAAACTGTACACTCATCATAATATTTATGAAGCGATTTATAAAAAGCTTTTCATAGATTTAGGAAATTTTTTTCTTAATGTTTAAAAAAAAAGTATATAAAATCATAAAAAATGGTTAAATCTTAGTTTCATAGGATCAAATAAAAAAATCATTGTATTGAATTAAAATAAAATAAAACAAGTAAGGAAAGGCTAAAGTCGGGCGGGGCCGACTATACGATACACTCCACTTTCTATCCGAATACAATTCAATTCGGTAAAAAAGTGAAAACGGGAAGAATTTGTGTATGTTTCCTAATCACAGACTAATATGACTTGGTCCAATTTGTCAAATCGAGTAGAATATTTGTATCGGTGTCACAATCAATTTGAAGAAATTCGGTAAAATATGTGGTTTCTGTGGCGGAAAATGTCAATACGGGAGTGAAATTTGTGTGGGAGCACTTTTATAACTGAACAGGTTTCCATTAGGATAATGGCACTGTTGGTCTCCCCTAGACGGAGTCTAGAGGAGACAATTTATAAAAAATACAACAAAAATACAACAATAGATTTTAATATTTTATTTCAGCACGTATTGCTGCTCCGTACGAAGTACACACGAACAACTTTGACAAACATAAAAACAAACATAAAACAAACAATAACGCCATCTGTATGTGGATGTCACGGTATGTCATATGTGCATCAGGTGATGTCGATCATATGGCCGATCTTCCACAAGCCAGCATCAGCTGATGTCGATCATATGGTCGATCGTCAACATGCCGGCCTCCTTGCACTAGTGCGAAATGATGATGACGCCGCTTACATTGTAGTTGTTATTGTTGTGCTTCAAATACTGTGTGGTTGTGTACATTGTTTTTGTAGTTCAAAGTACATGGTTATGTGGTAGATGCTGCCGTGACTGCGTAATCCTTTGACGACTTGGGCTATTTCTTCCTATATCTCTGAATAATGACTCATAGAGTCGTGTAGAGAAGCAACGTATATTTGCTTTATTCACCGTCACTGGCTCGTAAAGCCTTGCTTCACGTAGTGACAACAATGGTATGGTGACGGGGAACTTAGTGGCTCGTAGAACCATGTCACGTAATGACATTTTATTTAATTAATTTGGATGGATATGCCGACACTTCTTAACGCGCACTGCAGATTATCACTAGTTTCGATCGAGGGTGGTTACGAAGGACCATGAACAGGTTTCCATTAGGATAATGGCACTGTTGGTCTCCCCTAGACGGAGTCTAGAGGAGACAATTTATAAAAAATACAACAAATAGATTTTAATATTTTATTTCAGCACGTATTGCTGCTCCGTACGAAGTACACACGAACAACTTTGACAAACATAAAAACAAACATAAAACAAACAATAACGCCATCTGTATGTGGATGTCACGGTATGTCATATGTGCATCAGGTGATGTCGATCATATGGCCGATCTTCCACAAGCCAGCATCAGCTGATGTCGATCATATGGTCGATCGTCAACAATAACAGTGTTGGGCAATGACACCAAGTCGTGCACTCAAAAGGGAATTTTAAGTGATAAGAGGACCCTCAAGATGGGGATAGGCCAGGGCAAAAAAAAATTTTGGAAAAGTGTTAAAGATAGAGATGTGTTTAGGAAGACGAGATAAATAACTTAAGAAATATTTCTTAATGGTACGAACCACGTTTCTTTATATTTTTTCAGAAATTTTCTGTTATTTTCTTAACTTTTCAGAAACATTTAACAATTTAATATATGTGGCGGAATTTGTATTGTCTAAAAAAATTTCCAGTTCAGCACAATACTGCCATTTGAGTGTTTGGAATCTGTCTATAATCGTGATCCAAATCGTATTTGTTTTAGGGCTGTTTTTCTTTCTTTTTTGATAACCAAGCTGCAAGAACTTAAATTTAACTTAGTGCCGAATTATGTGTATGGGAGGTATGGAAGTTTGTGGCAATTGGACCCAGCTTCCACATTAGTAAATAATTGTAAAAACATGATCAAATATGAAGTCAAAATGGACATGGCATACTAGGAGTCATTTAATTTTACCTAGGGTAGAGACAATTGTGTGGGAGGTACTAGAATGGGAGTGGTTAAGCATAAAAATTGTTTAGGTTTAATGCGGTTATAAACATTTGCAAATATCAAATTGCAACTTATTTTGACTACCCGTATGGATATTATATTGGTTTTATTTTAACCAAGGCTTATGCCACTTTTGGGAGTTCCCAAAAGCATTGTCAAAGGTCAAATTTCTGAGTATTCTGACCAACCGTATATAATTTATAACAGCTTTAATTTTAGGTAGGTTGGGGTGATGTTAGTCTGATTTTCCGGGAAATAAAAAAAGTTCGGGAAACCCCAAACCGTAGTTACAACTAATAACATATTTGAGCAATTAAATGTTTGATGTGTTTGTAAAACGTTTCATAAATAATAAACATATTTTTAGTGCATAGACTTTATTCGATTGAATTTTGCAGTACTAGCAATTCTCATTTCTCCTATGTTGTTTCTGACATAGATATTTTTCGTAATTTAGGTTAAAGACATATTCATTGGGAAGGTTCTCTCAACGATCATCAGACTTTTTTGTTTATATTGGAAACTTCAGTAGAAATTATTAATATTTATGAAACTTTTTCATAAAATAATGAAAAATCATTATAATACCTATTATATACCTTGTTGAACGTTTAAAGCATATTTTTGTCTTAACAATTTATTTTCATACTTTCGAGAGTCATACGTAGGCGATATAGGTATCAAATGAAAGGAAAGAATGTCTGTTAAAAATACTAAAATACTAAATGCCTCTATCTGTATTAGTTTAGGATTAATAACCATTTCACTCTTAAATAGTAAAAAATGTATAAAATAAATAAATAAGGAGGAAACTTGCAATTCTTGTTAATGTTACTGAAAATTTCCCTAAATTTAGGATATTGCAGCTATTTTAAGTTTCCGCCTTATATTAAAATTTTATAGCGTGAATGCGAACCGAAAAGTTTTTGTTTGCAAAGTTCATATTTTTAGGGGTGAAATGTGGCAAAAGGGGATAAAATTGGTACCAATAAAACGACAACAGGCAGAAACATGAAATTCGGTTTATACATGCATCAAATAGCGAAGAATAAGTGGATATTTCGAAATTGGAATGGATGTAGCTGGAATAATAAATATCGGTGTATATGTAGACCTGACTGCAGAGACGCGATAAATAAAGAGATAATGTGTAATGCATTCCGTGGATGTGGGTATATGAATCGACTCGGTCGAATTTAACGCCCGTTTACTTGTTTTACAATGAAAAATTACCCAAATTAAAAATATGAAAAATTGGCAAACAATTATGAAAATGACCTATTTTTTAAGGTGATTATTCATATGAAATATCGCTCATTTTGGTATGAAGATTTTATATTTTATACCTTCACTCTACAGAGTAGGAGGGTATATATCATTTGGGACAGAAAAAAGTGTAACGCCTTGAAGGAGTGATTTAAGACCCTAAGTATGTTTGGATCAAATCAGTTTCACGACTTTTTAAGCTGTTTGAGCCACGATAACTCTCGAAAGGAATTAAGGAATCAATTCAAACTTTGCACATGATAATATTTTTTCCCAAACTTAGTTTAAGTTCGAAGATGTGCGAAATTGCCACTCCCCTTCTGGTACCTTTCACACAAATGACCCATATTCCTATGTTTAATTAAAACCAATGTAACTTCCACACGGATATTTGGAATCGGCTATATTTTGATATTTGATAAAGATTTTATAATCACTTTAAGTGTGAAAAAAATGACGGGTATTGCCACGCCCCTTCTTGTACCTCCCACACAAATCACCCTAACCTACGTAAAATTAATCCTCTTATAACTTCAACAAGGCTGATCGGAATTCTATGAAATTTGGCAATGATTTTATATATGTTGTATAAGTGTGGAATATGGACGATATTGCCACACCCCTTGTGGTACCACACAAAGTGGCATAAGCCTTGGTTAAAATAAAACCGATATAACTTCCATACGGGTAGTCAAAATCATTGGAAATTTGATATTTGAAAATGTTTTTATAATCAACTAAGGCCAAAAAAATATTTACGGTTTGGCCACGCCCATTCTTTTACCTCCCACACAATTGATATAGGATATAGGTAAAATTAAATCCATCATAAATTCTATACTGGTTCATGGATATTTGATCATGTTTTTGCAATTGTTTTATAACTGTGGAAGCTAGGACCAAATGCCATGAACCTTTTAGTACCTTCCATATTATCCGGCCCTACTTAAAATTTATAAGTTATTATAATTTCCATAGATATGTTCGCTGAGAGTGATGGTATATATAAGTCGGCCACATTTTCTTACTTGTTTTTCATAATTATACCCTACACCACTTCGTGGACTAGGGTATTATTTTTGTTTAACTTTTTTTCTTAACTCCCCCAGATATTTTTGGGTGATTTTTCGTGTTAAAAATTACTGAAATTTATGACCGATTTTTCTTTTATTTTTGGGCATTTTGGCCCATTTTAATTTTTTAGGCTCATTTTGACTTGGGTCATTTTTCTTTTTTTTTTGTCTTTGGACGATTGTTCATTTCCCTCTCAATTGTTGTGTTGTAATTGACCACTTCCATGGCCTGAGACATTCGAAACTTTTTAGTTTAATATTCTACACATTCAGTCACGATTAATTAAAAAAACATTAACCTCAAATCGACACTTTCGCCAATTGCCTTTTATGCGATTCCAATGAAAAGCGATTTAATATGGAGCTACGACGACAACGATACGTTCATTCCACGTTCGCAAAAACTGTTGCATGTTTATACGCAACAACAGCAACACAATAAATCCCCCCCTTAAAACAAACAACATGTGAACCCTTTTCCGTAGCCTACAATTAAAAAAATAAACGGCGCTAAAGAATACTTAAAAATAATATTTGCCAACTATTAACCTAAAAACTCGCAAGCATGTTGTTGGTGTTGTTGTTCGAATCCTTTTTGCTATAATTATAAACACGTTTGTGGTGTTGTAGTGGTTGGACAGGATTGTCGGAGGAGGAGTGGGAGGACGTGTTGGTTATGGCCAAATTTCCCAAGAACCATTCACCTAATGGCTAACACAACATATATATTGATACTAAAAAGAACTTCAATATTTCAAATTCCATTTGGAATAGCCTCCGTCGGGGGAGGGGAAATATATAATAAATATTTATTTGCTAGGATTGTCCATCCATCTCGTTGTTAGCAAACTTCACTCCACACCTCCTTAGCTTTTGTCTGTTTTGAAATTGATTGATTGTAGTTGGTGAATGGACTTTTTGGATTTATTAAGAAATTTCTAAGAGAGTGTACACTAGGGTGCTGCAAAACTTATCTTCGAATCCTTTTAAAACATAAACACATTTGCATTTGCCAGTACCTTCCACGCTGCATTCCCTCCGGCTGAAATATTGTCATAAAGTATAGAATTCACCCTCCTTGCAAAACACTTTCAAGAGGTCCTTTGGCGTGCAATTCATTATTTTAAATCACTTTGAGTGCAAAGCAAGCTCGCCGATTCCAAGAATTTTTATGTGTTATTTCTCATCCAAGCCCCGGCCACAATAAAAGTGAAAGTGCTGCGGTGTATATATTTTTTAATGAACCTTCTCCATAATTTGCATGTTACTATGTGACCCATTTCATCAAATCCATCGGCCAAACATTGTGTTCCAAATTGTGTTGTGCAGCCATGCCATACTCCATGTGGACAAAATACATTTGAAAAATTGTCGAGTTGCGTTTATGTATGCAGCCAGACATACTTTGTGGCCACCGCCACCACTACTCCAGCGGAGTCAGCCAGTCCCAGTGCCAGTGGCGGTGGTGCTCCTTCGTATGTCTCTACTCCTTTCGACTGTGTGGGAACCTTGTGACTGTTTGCAATCACAAACATTGTTGCCGCTCTCGTTGACGTTGTCGTAGTCGTTGTCCTTAACGTTGTCACTCTCGTTGGCGTCGACGATGAAATCGACATCGTTGTCATCGCCGTCGTCAGAGACCAGAGCGCCAGAGAAAGCGACGACAAATATACGTCCACGCATACATGGGTATGTATGCATTCTCGTGTTTTGAATAATTATTGCAAAATGAAAGTGTCCAAGTGTGCGTGTATGTATACTTTAATAGCTTTATAAAACATCAGATGGCAAAAGGGGTTGCCATGTAAAAATATATACATACATATGCGCGACACATTTGCGCATATGTATGGATATTGATCGATTTTTGTTAAATGTTAAATGTGAACGTGAAAAGCGAAAGGCTTTAATTTGTAGATCCTCAAGAAAAAACTCACCCTCTTCCGTTGAATTTAAAATGTGTACACGAAAAATAGCCCAATAAAATGAAAACTGGTCAAAAAATCTCATACGAAATTGGGAGTCACCCCACAAATTGGGTCTTTTTTCATATTTTTATACACTCCACGAGAGTATTATGTATTTGTGCATTTGTTTGTAACACCCAAAAGGAAGGGAGATAGACCCATTGTTAATTATACCGATCGGCTTAGAATCACTTTCTGAGTCGATTTAGCAATGTCCGTCTGTCCATTTATTGTTGTAATCACGATACAGGTCGCAATTGTAGCCAGAATCAAACGAAACTTTGCACAACGAAGTTTTTCGGGACAAGGACGAACGCTATTTAATTTGATAAAAAAATCGGTTCAGATTTAGATATAGCAACAGATTTTCTTCAAAATTGGCAAAAAACCTTATAATTCAACTATAACCACCTGTTGTAAAAATGTGTTAGATCGGTTCAGATTTATATAAAGCTCCCATACAAAATTCGTTCCCAATTTGATTTGTTCCGCTCTAGAATCCAAATATTTCAACAGATTTTCTTCAAAATTGGCCAAAAACCTTATATTTCAACTGGAAACACCTGTTGTAACAATGTGTTAGATCGGTTCAGATTTATATATAGCTCCCATACAAATTTCGTTCCCAATTTGATTTGTTCCGCTCTAGAATCCAAATATTTTAACAGATTTTCTTCAAAGTTGGCAAAAAATCTTACAATTCAACTAGAAACACCTGTGGTAAAAATGTGTTAGATCGGTTCAGATTTATATATAGCTCACATAAAAATTTCGCACACAATTTGAATTTTTCCGCTCTAGAATCCACATATTTTAACAGATTTTCTTCTAAATTCGCAAAAAACCTTATATTTCAACTGGAAACACCTGTGTGTTAGATCGGTTCAGATTTATATATAGCTACATACAAATTTCGCTCCCAATTTGAATTTGTCCGCTCCAGAATCCACATATTTTAACAGATTTTCTTCAAAATGGGCAAGACATCTTATATTTAAACTAGGAACACCTATGGTGAAACTGGGTCACATCGGTTCAGATTTACATATAGCTCTCATACAAATTTCGATCCCCCAGAAATCGCGTATTTTCAGAGAATTTCTTAAAATTGAGCATAACACGTTATACTGCAACTAGATGAACTTATTGTGAAAGTTAGTCACTTCATTCCATGTTTGTATATAGCCCCAATACAAATATTATTCTCGATTTGACAAATTTTATCAGGTCATATTAGCCTGTGATTAGAAAACATACAAACAATTTTCCCGTTTTCACTTTTTTACTGAATTGAATTGTATTTCGATAGAAAGTGGAGTGTATCATATAGTCGGCCCCGCCCGACTTTAGCCTTTCCTTACTTGTTTTTTTAATTTTCCTTATTTTTTGTAGTTTTCCTCAGCGAATAGCTACATAGATCTAGTGTTCTAAATACTCTAAAAAGATCAGATTGGGCATTTGATCTATAGGACCCACGTTTATAATTAAAAAAATTAAATTAGAAACAAAGACGATAATGTTGAAATATTTCGGGACAACGCATTAAATGAACCACAAGTTCATTTTAGTCGGGAACATCCAAAACATTAAGTAAGTTATTTTAAGTACTTATATTATTATTATTTTTATTTCGGCAGCAATCACATTTATAGTGGTGCACTAGGGATATATATAGTTATATAGTATAGTTAGAGCAAATCGATTTTTCGACTTTTGGAAATATGTGAATAGTCGAATTTTCGACTTTTGCAAATATATGAAAAGTCGAGTTTTCGACTTGTGCAAATATATGAAAAGACGATTTTTCGACTTTTGAAAACTCGACTGTTACAAATAAATAAAAGGACGACATTGCAAATGAATGAAAAAGACGAATAGACCAAATCAAAACCAAATCGAGAGACATTTATATTGTATATATAAATCTTAACCGATCTTACCCACTTTTTACATAGATGTTTCTAGTTGTTGTGCCAAAGGCTATGTTTTGTCTGATTTAATATTCTGTGCAATATAACTCAGCAATTTTCATCAAAATCTGAAGATCTTCGAAAATTTATCATTTATTTAATATGGATTTCCTCATTTGTAGCGATATCTCATAAGCTACTTTCTATCCCACAGGGAGTGTGCTATTTGCTCAATATAGGGAGTGTGCTCTTTGCTGAAAAAAAATCGAAAACTATCAAAAATTATTCTTTAATTTGAGCTAAAAACCAGTCATTTTCCCGCAAAAAATGTCTCAATATCTTTTACAGGAAAAAAGTTTTGACTGGTTAAGTAAACCCTGAAAATTTCTGTTTTTAACATTGAATCCTCACTATCAAAAATTATTTGCATATATCAAAACTTCAACATTGTATGTCACATACACTATGATATCATAATTTCTACAGCTTCAATCCATACAATGCTAAGTCCAAAAAGTGAATTCTGTAGGATATACTAGAGATACTAAAGAAAGGGAGATGATCTTCCATGGCGAATATTGAAAAAACAATATTGCGACGAATAGGGGAAAAATGTCAAAAATTAAATTGAATATAATTGTCGTTTCTTGTTTTAAATCTGATTTCTTTTTAGTGATTATTTTACCAAAAAAGCTAGAGATAAATAATAATGCGATGAAAGTTTTAATTAAATGGATTAATAATACTTTGGAACACAAGAAACAAGTTTCTGACAACGGATTCTGATAGAGGGGGAAAATACAAGAATACACGTGTAACGGTTTTTTGAAAGTTTGCTTATAAAGTCATTTTAGATGCGTTTCAATATTCCCCTTTGGCAGATTCTTTAAGTATAGGATGTGTTCAGCAATATTCCTTAAAGTACGAGGAAACTTTTTTTAACATTTTAACAATTTAGCTCCTCAATGTGGTGTCTTTTTGATCTTTGGAGATCTATATGGAGTGTTAAATATGTGGTTTCTACACCTTTTTCAATTGTAATTTAAAATACATCACTTGAAATTCAAAATACACCAGTTGAAATTCAAAAATTCCTTTTGAAATTCAAAAAATGTTAATTGAAATTCAAAACTCATTTGTAATTCAAAAGACATCATTTGAAATTCATAACCCTTCATTTGTAATTCAAAACTCGTCATTTGCAATTCTAAACTCGTCATAAGTAATTCAAAAGACACCATCTGAAATTCAAAAGTTTTCATTCGAAATTAAAAAATTATTCCATTTGTAATTCTTATTCCATTTGCAATTCAAAAAGGGCAAACAAAATTATTTAAGCAAAATATACATTAGGTTGGGTAGCATTTATTTATTTCTGTAAACTTTAATATTCTACTGTTAAGAAAACAGATTTACGTATCTCTCACGCAAATCACTCTAACCTATTTAAATTTAAAGATTTTATAATTTCTATACGGACGATCGGAATACTCTGAAATTTGATCTTTGGTAATGTTTTCATAGATGCGATGTGAGCGATATTGCAAGACCTCTCACACAAATTGGCATATATATGCGGATGCTCTCTGAGCTGGTGAAGGTTATAAACTATATATGAAATTACCGAAATTTTACATCATTATAATTATTAGTTGCTTATCATTTTATTAAATCTGTTTTCAAAACTACAGAATATCCAAATTTGCAGAAAAAAATAAATGCTACCCCACCAAATGTACATATATTTTTCTTAAATAATTTTGTTTACATTTTTCAATTTCAAATTGAATCTTTTGAATTTCAAATGGAATAATTTTTGAATTTCAAATGAAAACTTTTGAATTTCAAATGAAAACTTTTGAATTTCAAATGGTGTGTTTTGAATTACAAATGACGAGTTTTGAATTTCAAATGGTGTCTTTTGAATTACAAATGACGAGTATTGAATTTCAAATGATAATTTCTGAATTTCATATGACGAATTTTGAATTTCAAATGGTGTCTTTTGAATTACAAATGGAATTTTTGAATTTCAATTGATATTTTTTGAATTTCGAGTGGAATTTTTGAATTTCAAATGGTGTTTTTTGAATTACACTTGAAAATGGTGTAGAGCGGAAAGAATCAAATCGGGAGCTATATATAATCTGAATCTAATTGAATTTCAGGTAATGATATGGGTTTCTTCTCTGCAAAAACAGTAAAAATACATAAACTCTAATCTTGGCAACCCTTTTGCGACATAAAACACAAAAACACGCACAAAACAACTGGGAATAAAGTACAAATACAGACGCAGACACAAACACCCGCATCGTGGAAATGACATAAAACGAAACGACGACGAAGACCGACAGCATCGCCGCACGAATGATGCCACGAGCCACGAACATTAAATTCATGCCAAACAAAACCGTTGCAATGGTCAGTCAGTGTGCATTTAGTAGAAGGCCGGTGTGGTGCGGTCGGCGATACTCATACAGGCAGCAACAAAACATAGAATTCGTATTCGTTCGCTCACTCGTTCACACACACATACACCTATAGACAGAGTACAGAGATTTATAACATTAAAGCATACCTTGGGGAGCAACAAAAATATTAACGAAATTATGTTTTTTTTTCTGTTTGTTTTACGCTTTTAATTTCAGAGCTGATGGCTTAAAAATGGGTCTAAGCAATAATGATGATGCTATGAACAAGATTCCTCTCAAGTCGGTAATAGATGATGACGAGAAAAATGGCGGTGAATTCATACATGATACGGCCACGGCGGAAGAGGCGCGACGAGAGCAAAGGTATGTATGTACATACATAACATAAGTGTATTAAAACAAAACAAAGTGTATTATTACACTAGTGGACACAAGTATCGGTACAGTGAGTAAGTTAGAGTTTTAATTTTTTTGAAGGATCTGTCTAAATTATTGAGATTTGTGCAAGTTTTGATATCGGAGGCCCTAAACTATATATTTTTGAAAACGAACCTCAAAATAAGAAAAACATGGTTTACATGTTATCAATAATTTGCTAAATTAGAAAAATCGAAATCGGAAAAAATCCGAAATAATAAAAATTGTCGATAACAATATTAGTTATCGAAATTGTAAATTTAAAAAAATAATTTTGTTATTATTTTTAGCTCATTTGAAAAATCATTTAATAATTCTCGACAACTTTCGCTAAACTTCCAGTTATCGAAACCAAAAATATCGGAAAATCTGACTTTTACAGAAAACTCAAAAATAGACAGAAAAAATAAACTAAAATTGTCGATAACTGGTGTTGTTATCGAGATATTGTACAATGTAGCAAAAAATGTGAAGAAATATGAATATGAAAGCACAATTCAGTATTCACCTGGCCATGCAATGGGAGTAACATCGCTATAGCTGCATTTTATATTGTGGGCGACAATTTGCGGAAAGGCCCATTCACGTCTTATCCACTTTTAAAAAGGTGGGAAATTTTAAAAATATTTTGGTAGAAACAATTACTTAGGTTCTAGAGGGTATAAGAGGACCCCCCCGCTTCGCCAGCCAGAAAAATAAATGGTTAAAATCAGGTTTCATATTGTTTTTTTTTTCTTGTGATAGATAAACCTTTATAGACGATAGAACGGTAGAATCTTGTGATAGACTACCCGTTGAATATGTTGCTTCTAATATCGAAGAGAGAACGTGTAGATACATTGGATGTGGAAACAGACGATGTAATGAACAGATCTGATATTGAATTTGAGCAAGAATGATTATGTAATAAATTAATAAACCTTAAAAATATTTTTATTTATTTTTCTTTGAAACGCATGTAATAATTAATTTTCTTATTGTCTTGAATTCCGTTGTAATGTTAAATTAAGCATTAAATACATTTTTATAGAATTTCAAGAATCGATAAATATGGACTACTAAGACAGTTATCGGTAACTGAACAAGTTATATATTTTTTATTGTTGTCTTCTAATTTTCTATTTTGAGTCCACTGAAATAAAAAATCGATTTTTTAAACTTTAACCATTTTTTTCTTATTTTGAAATATTCACCGCCAAGACTTGCATTTTAAACGCATAAAGTATAAAAATAAAAAATATATATAAATTCTCCTGAGAAATAGTTATAACTCTATTTGGAAGAGCAACAGAATAAGAAAAGTTTCTTTAAAGGAGATACCCGGAAGATACGAGTGATTTTTTATCCTCATTAGTTATTGAAGTTAATAACTGAAAATACAAATTTAATCGGAAATTTAAGTAAATTTGGTATTGAAAATTGAAAAGTGTAGAATAAAGTACAAAAACAAGAGTCCAAATATTTTTGCAATCGTCGCAAAAATTTCATCAGTATAACATTAGATACGAGAGCTGATACTTATATTTTTAATATTAATTGTTTACAGGCGCCAGCTGACGTTTCCCATTGAAAGATGGAGCTCCTTCATAACCTTCTTCAGCACTGAACTTCGGCTGTATAATACCACTACACGTTCAATAAATGTATATGGATTCTCTATTCGAAATTCTCAAATATTTACAAATAGTCGAATGTTACTCCGATAGGGCTCTATGTTTGAAATTTACGGAAAATAGTTATAATTAAAGCAGCAGGAAAGTTTTTGAGTTTTCGATTCGATAAATACATAACCGGCAGAGGAGTGCCGATAGTTTTAATTAGTTAGTTTTAGATTTTATGTTGGAGTCTTACACTCACACAGGAGAGTGAATATGATATTCGAAGCCCAACGAGCTGACTACATTTTTGGATACAGGACTACAAAATAATAAGAAAACATGCAGAAGATATTATCGTTACCTCGCTTAGTTATCGAGTTAACGGACGTTAATGTTTGTAAACATTGAAGTTTATCTTTCCAATAGCTCAAAATCAAAAATTCAAAGAAAAAAACTGAAAACATCTATAAGTTTTCTTAGTTATCGATAGCTGCCTCACTTTTGGGGAAAATTTATACAAATTATGAGTAATTTTGATTTAAAGCAAAAATAAAAATTACACGATAATTTCGTGGGAGTTATCTAAAAAATAATTATTATTATATAAAAAGGAAAAAAATATTTTTTAAATTGCGCTATTAAAAAAATTGAATGTTGCGCTCTATTCAGTTTTAAATCAGAATCTGAAAACCTAGTATGGTGTATAAATTCACAATACATCTCTTCCCACTCAAATTCATAGGCAGAATTATACCTCGCATCGTCTGTTTTCCCACCCAAAGTCTTCTCACACCTTCTTTCTTCGATCTTAGCAGTAAAATATACTCCAGAATTCACATGCACTTTTAATCCTATTCAGATGTGGGACCAATTTAAATTTCTCATATTCCAAACATATTGCATTTTAACCCTTAACCCATAAAAATTAAAATAATTGACGTCACCATGCCATTTGTAAATAAATTTGCATTCTATTAAATATAGAAGCAAAATGGTCTTGAGCCAGGACAATATCCCAGTTCAAATCAAATAATTGACGACCACATATTTGGATTGAGCACTTCAAAACATGAAAAAATTGGTCGGCATGTTTTCGACATCTCGCTTAGTTATCGATTTATAGGATACTAGTATTTGAAAAATTCGATTTTTTTCGTTCCAACTCACTAAAGATTAGAAGAAGAAAAAATAGAAAATAAAAAGAAAAATCGAAAAACAAATTCGATAACATTTTTATATAACGATAACTAAGTAATCGATAATTTCTATAGTTATCGATTGTGGAAATTGATGTGTATTTTTATTTAAAGCAAAATTCAATAGCAATAATAATTATTTCATGTACTTCAAAGATAACTAAAAGGAAAATTTATTTAAAAAAATCGCGCGAATTTTTGAATATATATTTTTTTAATTTTATTGTTGTTTTATTGTTGAAATGCCTCAATAGTGATTTTACTTCAATTGCATTGGCCTACTGAATTGTGCTTTTGGGCTAATTATTGAAGTTTTAAAAAATTTTCTACAACTTATCGTTCACAATAAAAATGCAGCATTATCGATGTTAAATGCAATTTCATGGCCTGCAGATTAATGAATTGCTCTATTGGACTAATAACTGCAAACAATTAGTTCATGGGAACATTGTACAGTATCTCGATAACAACTTTACATTTTTAGCCTATTTTTGAGTTTTCTATAGAAGTCAGCTTTTTCAATATTTTTGGTTTCGATAACTCGAAAGTTACAGAGATTTTTTGCCGTACTTTTCTTTTGTTTTTTTAATTAGCAAAAATAATATTTTAAAATCTGGACAACTAACAAAATTATCGGAAATTTTTATTTTATTTTTTTTGGTGTTTTTCCATTTTATCATTTTTTCGATTTTTGCAAACATCCTAAAAGATGATAGCAAGTTATCGTTAATTTGTAAACCAATTTTTATCTTATTTTGAGGTCCTATTTCCAAATACATACGCGGATCTTGCGGCCTCACATTTTTCGAATATTGTTAAATTTTTCGAATTATTATTATATATTTTGATAAGTACGCCAGTTATCGAAAAATATTATTTACAATTTCCTTGGCCTGCTGAATACTGAATTGTGTTTTTGGGTTAATAATTTCAAATAATTAATTCGATAACGACGCCAGTTATTATTATTATTAAATTTTACTTTTTTCTCTATTTTTGAGTTTTCTATAAAAGTCTGCTTTTCCAATATTTTTGGTTTCTATATAAGTTAAGTTATTGAGATTTTTTAAATCTATTCTTTTTTTAATTTACAATTTCGATAACTAAGATAATTATCGAACATTTTTATTTTATTTTGTCGGTGTTTTTCCATTTTGACCAAACAATTTTTCGATTTTTCCAAACCTCCAATGACACGATAGGAAGTTATCGATAATATGTAGAACATTTTTTCTTATTTTGAGGTCATTTTTCCAAATATATTATCAGATCTTGGGCCCCGGATATTATATTTTTAGGGAACATTGTTCATTTTTTCGCATTATTATATATTTCGATAAGTACGCCAGTTATCGAAAAATGTTATTTACAATTTCCTTGGCCTGCTGACTACTGAATTGTGTTTTTGGGTTAATAATTTCAAATAATTAACGACGATAACGACGCCAGTTATCGAACAATTTTACTTCTTTGTCTATTTTTGAGTTTTCTATGAAAGTCTGATTTTCCAATATTTTTGGTTTCTATATCTTGAAAGTTCTTGAGATTTTTACCTGATATTTTCGTTTTTTTTTAATTAGCTAAAAATAATATTTTTTAAATCAATTTTTTTTAATTTACAATTTCGATAATTTTATAATAATTATCGAAATTTTTATTTTATTTTTTTCGGTGTTTTTCCATTTTGACCAAATAATTTTTTCGATTTTTCCAAACCTCCTATGACGCGATAGCAAGTTATCGATAACATGTAGACGATTTTTTCTCATTTTGAGGTCCTCTTTCCAAATATATATTCAGTTCTTGAGGCCTCGGATATCACATTTATCGGAAACATTGTTCAATATTTTGGGTTATTATTATATATTTCGATAAGTACGCCAGTTATCGAAAAATGTTATTTACAATTTCCTTGGCCTGCTGAATACTGAATTGTGTTTTTGGGTTAATAATTTCAAATAATTAACTACGATAACGACGCCAGTTATCGAACAATTTTACTTCTTTGTCTATTTTTGAGTTTTCTATGAAAGTCTGATTTTCCAATATTTTTGGTTTCTATATCTTGAAAGTTCTTGAGATTTTTACCTGATATTTTCGTTTTTTTTAATTGGCTAAAAATAATATTTTTAAATCTATTTTTATTTTAATTTACAATTTCGATAACTAAGATAATTATCGAACAATTTTATTTTATTTTTTCGGTGTTTTTCCTTTTTGACCAAATCTTTTTTTCGATTTTTCCAAACCTCCAATGACACGATAGCAAGTTATCGCTAATTTTTTTTCTTATTTCGAGGTCCTCTTTCGAAATATATATTCAGATCTTGGGGCCTCGGATATAAAATTTTTCGGGAACATTGTTCAATTTTTCGGATTATTATATATTTCGATAAGTACGCCAGTTATCGAAAAATGTTATTTACAATTTGCTTGGCCTGCTTTTCCAATATTTTTGGTTTCTATATCTTGAAAGTTATTGAGATTTTTACCTGATATTTTCATTTTTTTTAATTAGCTAAAAATAATATTTTTAAATTTATTTTTTTATTATAAAAGTAAAAAATTCGATTTTCCCAACTTTCAATTTCGATAATTAATTTTTAGTAATGTGGTCTCCATGATTTTTTTATTTGTTCAAACTCATAGATTATTGTTTTAAGAAATTTCTTCCTCCTCAAATTATTAAAAATCTTTTATTGTTTTAAGGAAAGGTTCAATAAATGTAATCTTATCAAAATAAACTCACTGTGTCAATACTTTTTTCCGCTAGTGTACCTTTCTTATGGTTTTTAAATGGAAATAATATATTTTACCATGTCTACTTTCAGGCGGGTCAAATTATTGAATTTAATGAAAAAATTAACCATCGGCATCATATGTTTCATTGGTATTGCCTTAATTAGCTACGTTATCATCAGCCTCTGCTTTAGTGGTAAGTATACACAAATCTATTTGATACAAAACAAAAAAATGTATTATGTGTCCTGTAAAAATTGGCATAAATCTTGAAGGAAAATTCAAAATCTGAAAAATTTGCAAAATTGTTATGATTTACACTTTATTTATTTTCAAAGGAAATGCACTGTATCAATCGACAACTGACACTCTTCTTATTTTTCTCTCTGTTCTTCTTTTTTTCTCTCCACGTTTTTCTTATGTTGTTGCCTATACGCTTAAAATGCTTTCAATAACACACACACACAATAAAAAATCCAAAAAACGTTCCCAAAACTAACTCGAATATCCTCGAAACATCATCCTTTTTGTGATTTGTTTTTAATATTTTATTTCTCTTTGATTTGTTGCTGCCAAACATTTTTGCGCTTGTTATCTATGCTGGCATCTTCTCGTTTTATTTTGTGCGTTTGTGTGTGTGTGTGCGTCCGTGCTTCCATGTGTGTGTGTCTGTGTTTCGTTTCTTTTGCATTTCTTTCTCTGTATCTCTCTCTTCGTTTTTGTAGAATGGCCAAAGTCGGGAACAATGGCAGTACAAAGAACAAAGACAACAACAACAACATCTACTACAACAACAACTACAACTACAGAAACACCAAGCACAAATTCCACGAATTTCAGCAATAGCAATTCCACCAACCACAATACTCTGCCCCTCACAATCTCTTCTGTTATCACAACCTCCACCACCCCCACCTCAAGCACAACCAGTACCACAAATACGAACTCAAATTCAACAACCACCACCCCCCTCACAAGACAAACAACAGATATCCCCATAATTCCACCTTCAGCTAGTCCTATACTAAGTTTACCCTCAACCTTTAACTCTTCTCTTTTGTCAGATGATAATAACAATAATAATGGCCATACAGCAGCAACATCAACAAGTCCTTTAGATACCAGCAACAGCCACAACGCCAGCACCAGCAACAATCAAACATTGGCAGCCTCCGTACTGGTGGTTCCTCCGTCTGGCGATAAAAGCAACACTCCATCCACACCCAGCTCTACGGCAGCAACGACGCCACAGTCCTCTGTGCCCACATCCTCGCCCTCATACCAGCTAACAACAGGTGCTACCACAACCGGTGCTACTACGGCAGCGAAAATAGAGGACGACAACAACGACGACGATGATGGCGTTGTGGCTGTGGTGACAGACAAATCCCTGCTCAAGGATAGCCCCATTCTCGAGAAGAATTTCACCTCGAAATTGGGTGTGTATGAGCACGCAGCTGTTTGCTCGGATAAGCCTGTTTGCAGTGAAATTGGCAGGTGAGTGAGTGTTGCTATCTTTGTTTTATAATTTAATTTTGCCGCTGAACTTTAAACTCACCGTGGCAGATGTCCTGCCAACGAACGATAGACAATTAGATTATGATTCGTCGCATTGTCTGTCAGAGTAATGTTGTTTGGTATTTATTTAATCTCTTCGACAACAATCTTATACAACTTAATTGTATTGATTATGAATATGAAAGAGCATTAATGTCGTTAATAGGTGGCACAGTGGCTTGAAACACAAAAAGAATATGGACAAAAAAATATGGATAATTTTCGTCGAAGGTACCTTTAATATTTTTAATCTCATTTTGAAAATATAAATCCGCAGTGCCGCTACTTCGCACGCGGAAAACTCACTTATTTGTTATCAGTTTTATCCATCTCCGTTTTTGGAAAGTATTTATTGCATTTGCTTTTAGTGGATATAGATAAATCTAAAATAGTAATTTGGAAACCTATTAGATAGCGCACCACTTAAAAGTTCAATTTTACTGCGCTTCTACATGGTCAGAGGAATTTATATAAAAAATTTCACAATTCTGGTTGCGATAATTTAATTTGATACCATTTTTATCCCTTATTGTGCCGCTCACCCCTTAAAAGTACAAAAATGTACATACCAAATTTCACGATTCTAGCTGTAATACTTTTGTTGGTACAAAATAAAAAATCCCTTTTTGCCCCGCTCGCCCCTCAAAAGTACAATATCCATTTATGTTGCAAGTCTACGCCGTCAGAGAAATGTAATACCAAATTTCACGAATATAGCCGCATTACTTAAATTGGTACCATTTTTATCCCTTTTTTCCGCGCACTCCTTAAAAGTACAAATTTTGAAAAATCCAATTTTACTGCACTTGGACGTGGTCAAAGGAATTTAGATACAATATTTCACGATTTTAGGTGTATTACTGTAGTTGGTACCATTTCTATCCTGTTTGTCCCGCTCACTCCTTAAAAGTTCAAATTCCAAAAAATCAATTTATATTGCCCGTCTACATGGTCGAAGGAATGTACATACCCAAGTTCACGATTTTGGCCACAATACTTTGCTTGGTACCATTTTTAACTCTTTTTGTCTCGCTCTAAGGGGTGAGTACAAATTTTGAAAATATCCATTTTGATTGCGCTTCTACGTTGTCAGAGGAATTTACACACCAAATTTCACGACTACATCTGGATTACTTAAATTGGTACCATTTGTATTCCCCGCTCACCTCTTAAAGTACAAAATTCGAAAAATTCAATTTTATTACGGAATTTACATATAGAATTTCGCGTTTCTAGCTGCAATAATTTAGTACCAATTTTATCCCTTTTTGGTCCGCTCACCTAAAAAAAGTACAAAAATGCATTTATATTGCGCTTCTAAAGAGTGATTTTTTTGAGGTTAGGATTTTCATGCATTAGTATTTGACAGATCACGTGGGATTTCAGACATGGTGTCAAAGAGAAAGATGCTCAGTATGCTTTGACATTTCATCATGAATCGTCTTACAAACGAACAACGCTTGCAAATTATTGAATTTTATTATCAAAATGCGTGCTCTGTTAAGAAAGTTCATTGCGCGCTTCCATTTTATGGTCAGTTTAATCGACCCACTGAAGCGGCTATTCGGGCTATTGTGACTAAATTTCGCACCAAATTTACATTGTTGGACATTAAACCACCAACACGCTTACGTAGAGTGCGAACTGAAGAAAATATCGCAGCTGTATCGGCCAGTGTTAATGATGACCACCAATTTTCGATTCGTCGCCGTTCGCACCAATTGGGTCTCTGTTACTCAAAAACGTGGAAATGCCAAAATTGGACTAAGCGGATGGACCACCTAAGACGCAGCCGCGGTCAACATTTAAATGAAATTATCTTCAAAAAGTAAATGTCATGGACCAATCTAACGTTTCAAATAAAGAACCGATGAGATTTTGCAAATTTTATGCGTTTTTTTTAAAAAAAAAGTTATCAAGCTCTTAAAAAATCACCCTTTATGTGCTGAAAGGAATTTTCATATCAAATTTCACGATTCTAGCCGTAATACTTTAGTTGGTACCATTTTTATCCCGTTTTGTTCCGCTCGTCCGTTAAAAGTAAAAATTTCGAAAAATCCATTTACTTTGCAAATCTACATCGTTAGAGAAATGTAAACATCGATTTTCACGATTTTACTTAAATTGGTACGATTTTTTATCCCTTTTTGTCTCTTTCCTCTCTTAAAAGTACAAATTTCTAAAATTCCCATTTTGTCGTTTTTGCAAGGCACATACAAAATTTTATGTTTCTAGCTAGTGCAAAACCAGGACGAAGGTTCGATGTTAATCTCTTTTTAGTGCCACTTCCACCTAAAAGTACGAATTTCCGAGTCTCCGTCATATTTGGGAACTATCCTGACAATTTCATGACATTGGCTTCAGCCATTTGGTCTGGACGCTGATAGTCAGATAAGTCAGTCATATATATAGGCCACATATAGTCTCCACAAATTTCGAAAAATCCCTGTTTGTAGCTCGTCCACATGGTAAATGAAAGGCATACGCCAAATTTCATGTTTCTAGCTACTGCCGTTTAGTGAGGACGAAGGTTCGACGTTTATCCCTTTTTGTCCCATTTTACCCCCTAAAAGTACGAATTTTGTAAAACCTTAGTCGGCGTCTACTCTGAAAATTTCATGACTCAGGCGCTGGTCAATGATAAGTCTGTCAGCAACGCAACTCGTATATATATATATAAAGAGTGATTTTTTTGAGGTTAGGATTTTCATGCATTAGTATTTGACAGATCACGTGGGATTTCAGACATGGTGTCAAAGAGAAAGATGCTCAGTATGCTTTGACATTTCATCATGAATAGACTTACTAACGAGCAACGCTTGCAAATCATTGAATTTTATTATCAAAATGCGTGCTCTGTTAAGAAAGTTCAGAAAGAAAGAAATTGTGTTCAGCGACGAAGCTCATTTTTGGCTCAATGGGTACGTAAATAGGCAGAATTGTCGATTTTGGAGTGAATATCAGCCAGAAGCATTGCAAGAGCTACCAATGCATCCAGAAAAAGTCACAGTTTGGTGCGGTTTATGGGCTGGTGGCATCATTGGACCGTACTTCTTCAAAGATGATGCGAATCGTAACGTAACTGTGAATGGTGAGCGCTACCGTGAGATGATATCCAACTTTTTTTTGCCCAAAATGGAAGAACTGAACTTGGTTGACATGTGGTTTCAACAAGATGGCGCTACATGCCACACAGCTCGCGATTCTATGGCCATTTTGAGGGAAAACTTCGGAGAACAATTCATCTCAAGAAATGGACCGGTAAGTTGGCCACCAAGATCATGCGATTTGACGCCTTTAGACTATTTTTTGTGGGGCTACGTCAAGTCTAAAGTCTACAGAAATAAGCCAGCAACTATTCCAGCTTTGGAAGACAACATCTCCGAAGAAATTCGGGCTATTCCGGCCGAAATGCTCGAAAAAGTTGCCCAAAATTGGACCACCTAAGACGCAGCCGCGGTCAACATTTAAATGAAATTATCTTCAAAAAGTAAATGTCATGGACCAATCTAACGTTTCAAATAAAGAACCGATGAGATTTTGCAAATTTTATGCGTTTTTTTTTTTTAAAAAAGTTATCAAGCTCTTAAAAAATCACCCTTTATTAGGCTGGTCGCCGTCCATTCAAATGGAAAAACAAGTTCCAGTCACCCTACGAAAATAAAGTTTGGATTGTTTAATGATGATTTGCAAAATATGTCGTTCCTAACCCGAAAAATCATGTTTTTGCGGTGTATTTTTTCCCAAAAAATATTTCTGAAATAAAAAAATTAAAAAAAAAAAATTGATTCTTGTCCTAGAGTAACTTATTGGTCGAATTATTGGACGTTTATAGTAATTTTATGTAGATTTTCACTGTGACTACTGAAAACTTTTTCGTATTTGGTGGTAATATTTTAAATATATTTTTAAATAAATAGCTGAAGTCAATACCTTTCCAATGATGCCTAAATGATGAACATCGGAATGAAATTGACGCCGCAGCGCTCATTTTTATAAAAAGTGTTTGAACATTTTGCCTGTGAAAACCATCGCCTTCATGAAATTATTTCACAAAAATCGAGTCAGTGACGTAATTTTTCGTTCGTTATTCAAGAAATGCAACATAAAACAAGTAAGGAAAGTCTAAAGCCGAGCGGGCCGAATATATGATACACTCCATTTTCTCTCCGAATACAATTCAATTCGGTAAAAAAAAGTGAAAAACGGGAAGGACTTTTGTATGTTTTCTAATCATAGGCTAATATGACCTGGCTCAATTTGTCAAATCGAGAAGAATATTTGATTGGGGCTATATCCAAACAAGGAATGAAGTGACACACTTTCACAATAGGTTCTTCCAAATCAAGTATTACGTGTTATGCTCAGTTTGAAGAAATTCGGTGAAAATAAATGGACATGGACAGAAAGACGGACATTGCTAAATCGATTCAGAAAGTGATTGGTATAATAAACAATGGGTCTATCTCGCTTCCTTTTGGGCCTTACAAACAAATGCACAAATGCTCTCATGGAGTGTATAAAAATTACACGGAAATAACATGATTTTTAGAGGTGTTTCCAGTAGCGATTAGCTCATAGATGGCTTGACCAAGGGATCATCATTAAATAATCCAATCTTCATTCCTGCGGGGTGACTGGTGCAATTCATTTTCGTGACTCATCCTAATATACATTTGTGGAGATAACTCATCTGTGGCTCTTCTGTAGAGAGTGCTTGCTTTACCATACTGTTGTCAGCCGTTTGCTGTACAGGGCTTTCACTCCATGATCTTATTAGTCTACTACCCAAATCAACAAAAATTCTAGGAGTTGAATATATTTGTTGAACATTTTGTTACACATCTTTCTTCTTATGTGACTCCTTTTGCAACATCATGTTCAACACCTTTACCTTACTTATATTTCGGAAATGAGAGTATAAATATTAAAGCTACTATAGGCGAAAATTGGAATTTTAGTAAAGAAATTAAAAAAGTTTTGCCATAATATGTTTTAATGTCGCTTTCAAATTTGGAATATGTAATAGATATTCAAATTTGGAAAATGTAATACATTGTGGTTCGATAAAGTGTTTGTAAACTAGTGTTATCGATAGTATTCCGATTGAAATTAAGATTTTCCATTGGAATTTGAGGAAATTCTAATTAAAAATAAGAACTTGCAATTCATATTAATAACATTTGAGAAATTCAATTTTAAATTTGAAAAATTCAATTTCATATTTAGAAAATTCCAAGAGAAATTAAGATTTTACATTGGAAATTGAGATTATTTTAATAGAAATTCGGAAAATTTCATTTGAAATTGAGAATATTCCTGGCTTGAAATAATTCGTATGTGGTGAGAAGTGGTTCATATTATTTGCGTGATTATTAATTGCATATAAATTGGAATTTTCTTAACATAAAATGGAAATTCTCAAATGCAATTGGAATTTTCTCAAATTCAATTGGTATTTTCCCAATTACAATTAGATATGGTGTAGTCTAGCCGACATTTTAATTTCGGGAATTAGCTTCTGCTACAGTTTTTTTCAATGGCTTTGAAAATCGAAATCATGTTATGTGCGTTCAACGATAAAGAATTAAAAAATGTTGATCAATTTATTATGGAAAATAGGGAAATATCCTAATTTACACTACACCATTTCTAATTGGAATTGTGCAAATTCAAAGAAATTACATTTTAATTTAGATTTTCCATTTGAATGAATGAGAAAATTCCAATTGATGTATAGAATTTCTCTTTAAAATTTTCTCAATATAAAGTAACATGATTTCAGTTGCAATTTATGCACACCATGGTGTAGGGTATATAAAATCAACCTTTTAAATTGTTTCATTTAATTTGTAAAATGAGTGAGTTTTGTCATATCAAAATACCACAAATCCCAAAAAGGGGAAATAAATCCCAAAAATTTGATTTTTGTTGGAAAAATAACTGTCATTCCCTAATTTCGAGGGAGTATCAGAAGAATTTGAAATTATTTTTAGCAGCTATGTCCATAGCTACAATACAATTTTTACTTTTGAAATCGTTGCTTTGGATTTGGAGAATTAATTGTCTCTGTAAATTATTTTTTATAAGAATTGATCATAATCTAGTGAACCGGCTGAGCCAACTTATTGTAATTTACGATTTGGAACCACTGTGCGACATCAATCAAAATTATAACAAAATTTCCACTGATCCTCCAAATATTCCAATATTTCTTTACAGCAAAATTCTACAAGACGGAGGCAGTGCTGTGGACTCGGCCATTGCCACGTTACTCTGCAACGGCATTGCCACGATGCACAGCATGGGCATCGGTGGTGGTATGCTCATGAACATCTACATCAAGAGCGACAAGCAGGCCTACTCCGTAGATGGCCGAGAAGTGGCACCATTCGCTGCCAGCGAAGATCGTTACAAGGATGCGGATAATTCAGATCTCCTCCATGGTCCTCTGGCGATTGGCGTGCCCGGCGAGTTGATGGGCTATCATAGGGCTCATGAGAAATTTGGTAAATTGCCTTGGAAGAAATTGGTAGAGCCCTCGTTGCAGCTGTGCAAAGATGGTTTCTATGTCACCAAACATCAGTTTAACGCCTTGGCCTACAAGGATAAGTTCATGAGGAATAATACGATCTTGAGGTGAGTGGGGGGAGCGGTTCTACAGAAAAAAGGAAGAGCAATAACAAAATATGTGTGTTTTTAGGAAAATGTTCTATAATGATACGACACATGCTATACACCCGGTGGGAACGCTCATTCATCCTGCTCCGGAAATTTGCAACACCTATGAACTGTTGGCCGAAAATGGTCCCTATGACTTTTACAATGGAACTCTGGCTAGATTGGTGGCCGAGGATTTACAGGAGTTGGGCAGTTTAGTGGAATTTGCCGACTTGGAAACCTATCGAGCTGATATGGTCAGCTCGGTGACCATGCAGTTGGGCGATGACATCCTGTATGCCGTACCACCGATTAGCAGCGGCACGGTCATTGCCAATGTCTTAAGTATTCTCGAGGGTTTCAATTTCACACGTTCGGATGTCAATGATGTGAAACATGAGGCATTGACGATTCATCGCGTTGCTGAAGCGTTGAAATTCGGCTTCGCCAAGCGCTGGGAATTGGGTGATGCCCGTTTCAATGATGTGCGCGAGGTAAGTGATCTCTGAGATTTAAATGAAATTTGCAAAAAAATCCTTGAATTTCATATTTCAGATGGTTTCACGTTTAACGAATCCCGAGACCGGCATCGAACTGCGGAAGAAGATCAACGATACGAGTGTTTTGAAAAATGCCAACGAATATGGGGCTCAGTTCACGGGAGAAGATGATGTGGGCACGAGTGCTTTGGTTGTTATGGCGCCCAACGGTGATGCAGTCTCGGTGACCAGCTCTGTAAATGATTAGTAAGTTTTCCTCCCTCGCATTTCTTGCTCTCGTCATTACAAATCGTAAATTTTCTTCTTTCTCCTCTTCCAGTTTCGGTTCCGGCTTGGCTGGCAAACGTACCGGCATCGTTTTCAACAGTGCCATGAATGATTTCTCTGTGGCCGGCAAATCGAATATGTTCGCTTTGTTGCCCTCCCCGGTCAATTTTATTGATGCCCAGAAGCGTCCCATGTCCTCGATGTCGCCCATGATCTTGGCCGATCAAGAAGGCAATGTAAAGATGGCCGTGAGTGCGGCCGGTGGATCAAAAATTATCTCCGCCTTAGTTGAGGTTATGGCTGGAGTTCTATGGATGAATCAGGATATTAAGGAGGCCATAGATAGACCCAGATATCATCATCAACTGGCGCCGAATGTATTGGAATATGAGAAGAGTGAACATTTTACGGAGGTAAGCCATTGATGCAGGTCTAGCCTAACAGTTTAGCATCCATTAGACTTTGAGGTTTTGTTTTAATAATTCGTGAGAGATGATTCTCACAAACGAACGAGAACTAAAACAAATGAGCGTTGGCACGGCAGAAGTATTGCTGGTAACTTACATATGCAACTCATTGAGATGCTTGTAAGATGGCATGTGTACTTTATTACTTGGTGTGATTTTTTAAACGCAAATTCGGCAAATGAGTTGTGCTTCTCGTTCGTTTGTAAGAATCATCTCCTTATAGAGGCCGGGTTTGATGTTGAAAAGTCGCTGCGAAGCCACTTGAAAAGTCTTTTGACATGATCGAAATCATGATCGTGGTAGTCTGCAGCCAAATAATAAATGTCATTTGTAAATAAATTTTCATTCTATTGAATATAGATGCAAAATGGTTTTGAGCCAGGACAATATCCCAATTCAAATCAAATATTGATTACAGACCAAAAAAATACAAACGAAAAAACTAAAAAAATCATTTAAATTGTTGGCTGGTTTTTAATTTTTGATTCTTGGGTGATTTATCCATGCTTTATATAAGGTTACTTTCTATATATGTTTGTGTGCCACAAAATTTGAAATCAATTTTTGAAAGCTTTTTTCTCAACCAATTTTGCTCAAATTTTGCACACTTAATCATTTTCGATGACAATACAAGGAAATGGAAAAATTTGACCAATTGGACAAAGGGGCGTGGCACCTCCCATACGAAGTTAAAACCTATTATTGAATATTGTCAGTTCTATGACACCTAGAATGCTGAAATTTTGTGTAACTGCATCTAGCATCAATTCGCATAGTTGTGCCAAAAATGGGCGGTATTGGAAAAGTGGGCGTGGCATCTCCCATACGAAGTTAAAACCTATTATTGAATATTGTCAGTTCTATGACACCTAGAGTGCTGAAATTTTGTGTAAGTGCATCTAGCATCAATTCGCATAGTTGTGCCAAAAAGGGGCGGTATTGGAAAAGTGGGCGTGGCACCTCCCATACGAAGTTAAAACCTATTATTGAATATAGTCAGTTCTATGACACCTAGAGTGCTGTAATTTTGTGTAAGTGCATCTAGCATCAATGTGCATAGTTGTGCCAAAAATGGGCGGTATTGGAAAAGTGGGCGTGGCACCTCCCATACGAAGTTAAAACCTATTATTGAATATTGTCAGTTCTATGACACCTAGAGTGCTGAAATTTTGTGTAAGTGCATCTACCATCAATGTGCGTAGTTCTGCCAAAAATGGGCGGTATTGGAATAGTGGGCGTACCACCTCCCATACGAAGTTAAAACATATTATCGAATAGTGTCAGTTCTATGACACGTATAGTGCTCAAATTTTGTGTAAGTGCATCTAGCATCAATGTGCGTAGTTGCGCCTAAAATGGGCGGTAATGCAAAAGTGGGCGTGGCACCTCCCATATGAAGTTAAAACCAAAATTACACCTACTGTAATTTTGTGTAAGTGCATCTAGCATTAATGTGCGTAGTTGTGACAAAAATGGGCGGTAATGGAAATGTGGGCGTGGCACCTCCCATACGAAGTTAAAACCCATTTTCGAATATATGCCGTTCTATGGCAGATAAAAAACTGAAATTTTGCAGTAATTTTTCCTTCTACAAAAGATAACTAAAAAAGAATTTCTAGGCCCAATAGAATTCTGCTTGCATAAAGCATGGATTTGAAAAAAATTTTTTTTTTGATTTACTAGTTCATTTAATTTTGGGTGCAATTTCAGTTTTGCGCCATTTTTCATTTTTGTCCAATTTTTGTTTTTGGCGATTTTTCATTTATTTTTCGTCGATTAACAAAGTATTAATTTTATCAATCCGCCTCAATGCAGATTCTTAGGCCACGGATTTTTTCTATTTAAATTGCAGATAACACACATTACTTTTTGGACTGGACAACACCATCTTCATATGGAACTAAAGATAATATTTAAAAACCGTGCAATTATATTTTCATTTGGTGATCTTTTACATGACTTTTAATTTCCAAAGGATATATTTGTCTTAATAATTTATTTTCAAACTTTGGAGAGCCATACGCAAGCAATATGGGTATCAATTAAAAGAGAATGTGAAAGAAAAAGAGTATGTTAAAATACTAAAAAGGTCATCCCTCTATCTGTATTAGTTTAGCATTAACAATAATTTTCAGTTTCCCCCTTAAATGGTAAAAGATAAATAAACTAAATAAATAAGGGGGGAAAATTGAAATTGTTGTTAGTACTAAACTTATACAGATAGAGAAGCATTATATTTAAAATAGTTTTAACAGATATTCTTCTCCTTTGCTTTGATACCCATATCGCCTTTCTCAAAAGTTTCATGATACCTATGCCATAAAGAGTAGAGCTATTACTCCATGATTGTTGAGAAGGCAAGATATGCGCCTTCGCAGTGGTTGTTTAGAATATTTCATAAAGTATTTAAGAAATAGGTATCTACAAACGAACGAGATTAGATTAATATTCAAGATTTTTTTAAAAATTTCAAATGTTTTTTATAAGTTCATTAATACTTAAACGTATGAAGAACTCTGCATAAATTTCAGTAAACATTTTAACTTCATTTTAGGAAAAACACATTTTTAAGTTAAAATTTCCTAAATAGAATTTTTCCCATACACAAAATTTAACATTTTTCTCACTTAAAACCTTGAAAATATTCTTCCACATAAGTTTGAATTTACTCAATTGTAAGAATTTTTTATTAGATCCAAATAAATGCTTTTAAGTAAATCTACTACCTTTCTAGTAAGTGAACTATTTACTATGGCTTTGAAAGAAGGAAACTGTAGACATAGTTAGTTAATTTTCCAACTTTTTAGGAAATTTGTACTGGAGCGTTTGGAAACCACTCATATTTTATTGCCAGGATCTTCGAGAAAAAACTTTGATACATTCGTCCGACAGACATTGTCGGCAAAATTGGATTTCAGTAATCCATCTATCAGTACACTCAAAGGAATATGCCAATAAAAGAAAGCAGAAAGTCTACTGAAAGAGCAGATTTTCTGCTGTTAAAAAAGAGACAGTATATTTGTATCTGCTGAGATGGCAAACAGCTGTTTGCTGCTTTTAGCAATATATATGATACGCATATTGTCCCAAGCTAATAAAGGGTGATTTTTTAAGAGCTTGATAACTTTTTAAAAAAAAAAAAACGCATAAAATTTGCAAAATCTCATCGGTTCTTTATTTGAAACGTTAGATTGGTCCATGACATTTACTTTTTGAAGATAATTTCATTTAAATGTTGACCGCGGCTGCGTCTTAGGTGGTCCATTCGGAAAGTCCAATTTTGGGCAACTTTTTCGAGCATTTCGGCCGGAATAGCCCGAATTTCTTCGGAAATGTTGTCTTCCAAAGCTGGAATAGTTGCTGGCTTATTTCTGTAGACTTTAGACTTGACGTAGCCCCACAAAAAATAGTCTAAAGGCGTCAAATCGCATGATCTTGCTGGCCAACTTACCGGTCCATTTCTTGAGATGAATTGTTCTCCGAAGTTTTCCCTCAAAATGGCCATAGAATCGCGAGCTGTGTGGCATGTAGCGCCATCTTGTTGAAACCACATGTCAACCAAGTTCAGTTCTTCCATTTTGGGCAAAAAAAAGTTGGATATCATCTCACGGTAGCGCTCACCATTCACAGTTACGTTACGATTCGCATCATCTTTGAAGAAGTACGGTCCAATGATGCCACCAGCCCATAAACCGCACCAAACTGTGACTTTTTCTGGATGCATTGGTAGCTCTTGCAATGCTTCTGGCTGATATTCACTCCAAAATCGACAATTCTGCCTTTTTACGTACCCATTGAGCCAAAAATGAGCTTCGTCGCTGAACACAATTTCTTTCTTTCTGAACTTTCTTAACAGAGCACGCATTTTGATAATAAAATTCAATGATTTGCAAGCGTTGCTCGTTAGTAAGTCTATTCATGATGAAATGTCAAAGCATACTGAGCATCTTTCTCTTTGACACCATGTCTGAAATCCCACGTGATCTGTCAAATACTAATGCATGAAAATCCTAACCTCAAAAAAATCACTCTTTATAAAAGAAAATTCGAACTAAACTCGATTATGAACGCTTATCTATTTTTATATTTTAATTAACAACAGCCAATTTTAGCAGACTGCAAACTCTTTAGCAGTGTGTGTTTAGACAGCAGACAATCGCTGCTATTATTAACAGACTTGTTTTCTAAGTGTAGAACTTTTTTTAAATAGTTGCTTGAAATTACATACATACATATCGAGGGCTTATATTCATAAGTGGCTATGAAAAAAACATAACTTTTTAGTAGAGCGAATAAACTGATTTTCTCCTTAATTTGAAGAGAAATTATTAATCGTTCTTCCACAGTTTAATCTAAAAAGGATTACTAATTGCTACGATTAAAAAGTTTTCGAAATTTCCTATTATTCGCGGTTTCATGGTATGAATGTTGAAATAAGAATAACATTTATTGTAAACTCTATAACTTTTTTCATGAAATCTTGGCAATGTTGTATAGAAAACGCATTTTCTGTGATGTACACAGCGAATTTAAAGATTCCAGCTTCATCCGTCAGATTGGTCGCTTGTAACATATATGTAGCCAGTCGCGAAAATCGCTGCAATTGATGAAAAATCCAAAATTCGTCGTTGCAATTCCTTATATTTTAACTTTCTTCATTCATAATTCTGAAACTTTTCATACACAAATATTCCCCATGAAGTCAGCAATAACATGACAAAGAAATATTGTTGGCATTCTCAATATAATAAAAAGTTACGGCGGTTTTTCTAAATATACTTTTCACAATTTTTGACTTTACAGCCACCATTTTTCCTATTTTAGCCTGATAACTGGGGAATCAAATGCTATTAACGCGAAACGATGGAATTTGATAGTACGATATGCCCTAAATCTAGAAAAATGTTTTAAACAAAATCGAATTAACCATCGGTTTTCTGCTGCTCCATTGTTGAACTATTTTATTTCTATTATTTTTATGTTCATAGCCACTTATGCAGTCACAAACTAACGTGCGAGGGGATAGCCAAATCAGAAAATTAAAAAATGGCTTTAGAAAAAAATCTTTTTCAAATTTATATGCCAGATGACATCCAAATCTGAGAATAGTTTGGCATCAAAAACTCATTTTCGAGAAAATGGTTCATATCCACTTTTGAATATAAGCCCTCGATATATATTTTGAAGATATATTACACAAAAAACGATCAAATTCCTCAGCGATAAACCCATCAGTCCCGCATTTTTTCTATGATAAATGCATGTGGATGTGTTTTTTGACAAAGTATGGGTTTAAATAGGATGTCTACAGAGTTTTGGGGTTTTTAATTTATATAGGACATGAGTAACAGGATGTTTACTCAAAATCTTTATACGCATATTCCGATTAAATAAAAAATATTTGGAAATGTTTCTTCATTTTTATAATCTTAAATGTGTATAAATTCGAATAACAAATACAGTTTTTTTGTATTCGATGAAATGCAAGAAGTGACAACTAGAAATTTTAATTCCAAAAACCCAAATAATTGGTATTTTAGAGTTTCATTTTCCTACGTAGATTCAAGTTACTGAATTTGTTGTTTCTCTTTTGAATAATACTTGCTACATATGTACAAAAAAATACTAACTCTGAAAAATATTTGACATAAGTAATAAATATAACAAAAAATTTAGTAATTTAAAACTCATTTCTTCATTTGTCGAAATAGATTTGTATTATAATTGCAAACTCCCAAAACATTGGAAGTAACAGATACCGTTGTTGTTGCATCTGTGATGAAAATAGGACACATCGGTTCATATTTAGATACAGCTCTATAAAAAATTCCAATCGCAAATGTTACATCTTAGCGCTCAACAAGCATCAAAAAAATGATTTGCTTTTATTAAGAATATTTTAGATTTCATTATGAAGTCATAGTGATTCTTATCTACAATTTTTTAAAATTACTAAACGATTTTGTTATTAAATTTCCAAACTTTTATTGCAGTACATAAAAAAAGTTCATAAGATATAGCTCTAGTCGAATGTCAAGAAGTGGTATCAGTTAATAAAAATGAAAATTTTTTCTAACCCCCCCCCCCTGCGCATGGCCCTGTACTTGATATTGGGTATGCGCATTCCCCCTATAACAAATAGGCGTACCATAAAGTGCTTCTCATTCGTAAGGGGCAAAAAGGAATGTGAGGAAATGGGGCAAAAAATTGTACCAACCAAGCGGCTGCACCTAGAATAATGAAATTCCGTCTAGACATTCCTCTGATTGCGAAGACACGTAAAATAAACGGATTTTTCGAAATTCATACTTTTTGGGGTTAAAATGGAAAAAGGGGATAAACATAGTACCAACAAAATGACCGTAGCTAGAATCGGAAAATTCGGAGTATACATTCCTCTGACTGCGTAAACACAAAAATAATAGGTTTTTCTTAATTCGTACTTTCAAGGGATATAATGGGTACAAAGGGATAAAAATAGTACCACCTAAACGACTACAGCTAGAATGATGAAATTCGGTGTGTACATCGCTCTAATTGCGTAGACACGTAACATAAAGAAATTTTTCCAAATTCGTATCTTTCACTTTTACGGCAAAAATTGGTTGAAACTTGAAGTTAGGTTATTTTGCACTATGTACGTGAGATAGTGGATTTTCAAAATTTATACTTTTGGAATTAAAATGGAATAGAAATACAACCAGCTGTAGTGTGTGTTACATCGACCAATATTTATGGTATTTAAGCTTTTTGAAAATATAAATATAACAATATTTTTTTTTTGAATTAACTTGAAGTATTATTTCGATGTATAACGTAAAGTAACGTGTAAACGTATTGGTAGCATATGATAAGCGTGGTTTGAAATAATAAAAATATTATATTTATTTATAAAATTATTCTTTCAATAAATGTATTTGTTTTGGTTTGGCTATATTAAAAAATGTATTTTGTCCTGTAATATTACAGTAGTTCTACGAAAATCGACAGCCTCTGTGGAATGCAATCCATGGTGGAGGGTATATAAAGTTCCCGGCCGAACTTAACGCCGTTTTTACTTGTTTTTTAATTACCTTATGGCACAACTGCTTTATATTCGAAACACTCTCGTGTCTACAATTTCTTATTTTAAAAAAATCGGGAAATGTAGCTTTATTCGCCATTTTATGAAAATTTCAGCAAAATCTCGAGAAAAGGGAAAACGTCATATGCGATCACACATGAAATTATTCAAACTGAACAACAGTTTTTATAAGTTATATTAAAAGAATATTTTCATATATTGCCAACAATTTTCAATTTTCCAAATATTTCATTTTATTTTCAGGAACTTTTGAAACTCCTCAGCGAAAAGGGGCAGATAGTGAAACCCTACAACTATGCGGGATCCGTCGTGTGCGGCATTGTCAAGAATGAAACGGCGATCTATGCGAATGCCGATTACCGCAAACAAGGCGGCATTGTGGGCTATTAGATGATACCAAAAAAATAAATAAAACAAAAACGAAACGAAACAAAATGAAATGAAATATCCCACAACACAAAACACAACAACAAAAATCTCAATTAAATGTGCTTTATATTTAAAACAAAACAAAAAACAAATTGAAAAGAAACAATTCTAGTATTTAAACAAACAAAACAAAAAAATGGAACACAACTATACATCCTTTTTTTGTAATGATATTTGAGAGAAAATCAAATGAAATCACTTTCGAAATTTATCTTTACACATAAATATATACATATATATATCTTAAGACGATGAATAACAATAATAATAATCAACAAAGTGAATCTTTTATAGGCTAATTGAACAACAACAAATGAAAATCTTAATCTTAAAGAATTAAAACAACAAAAACATCAACAAACATATGAAGTAAATGAAGCTTTTATACCTTTTATTCTGTCGATCTTCGAGTAAACCAACCAACTTCTAGTATTCTCTAATCTAATCTAAACTAAACTAAACTAATCTAATCTACTCTAATCTAAACTACTCAATATTATTGTATTGTATTGTATTTATTTTTCTTGTATAATGAATAGTTTTCCATATATATTGTATTGTATTTTTTTGTATGTAAATGTTAATTTTGATACATGTCCTTTTTTGTAAATTGTATTTCGATTGTATTTGAATTGTATGTGTGTCCTTTTCCTCTGTGAATTTATTAAGATATTTGCATTTTTTACATCAACTTTATCACCAACCAGTATATCTATATAAGTATATATACATATACCAGTACACACACACACAACTCACACACACATTGAAACAAATTGAAATTCCCATAGTTTTATTTATAATATGATTGTCTATATATATTTATGATATATGAAATGATGATAACTGAATTATAGTACCATATGATAATATTGTATTTATCATATCAATAAAATGCGATAAATCTTAAAACCGAACATCAAACGTCTTTATGAATTATAATTAGAAGGAAAGTTTGAAGGTTTTTAAAATGGAATTCTCACAATAGCGGTGTAAGTTTAAACTTTCCCAAAGAATATTGCCGTAGAGTAATTTTCCGATACTTATGTGACATCACACAGACAGAAGGTAAGTTTATCACTTCTGTGGTCGGACCTTGAAATTTTGAATTCAGAGCCTATGAAGCAAATGAAATTACGATCAGTTTAATTAAATGTTTGGCTCACATTTCAAGCGGTGTCTAATCCTTCTAATTCATGCTTTTAAGACTATAATAGCCTGGGTAGGAACACACATCTTACTTCGCTGAATTCTATGGACGGGGTAAAATTTAGTTCTTCGACAGAAAATTAAAGAAATAAAATTAATGCGACTGAACGTCTACACAAAATAACAAAAATTGACATGGTCGAAATCATGATCGTGGTAGTCTGCAGACAAGTAATAAATGTCACCATGCCATTTGTAAATACATTTGCATTCTATTAAATATAGAAGCAAAATGGTCTTGAACCAGGACAATACCCCAGTTCAAATCAAATATTGATTACAGACCACAAAAATGCAAACGAAAAAACTAAAACAAATGAGCGTTGGCACGGCAGAAGTATTGCTGGGTAACTATACCTGCATATACACATACTTACAACTCAATGAGATGCTTGTAAGATGGCATGTGTACTTTATTACCTGGTGCGATTTTTTAAACGCACGTGAGTCAAGTGAGTTGTGCTTCTCGTTCGTTTGTGAGAATCATCTCCTTATAGAGGCCGGGTTTGATGTTGAAAAGTCGCTGCGAAGCCACTTGAAAAGATTTTTGAAATGGTCGAAATCATGATCGTGGTAGTCTGCAGCCAAGTAATAAATGTCACCATGCCATTTGTAAATAAATTTGGATTCTTGAGGCAGGACAATATCCCAGTTCAAAATAACAAAAAAATTTAAAACAGGGGGAGGTTTAGAAATTATAAAAAGAAAAATATTTAAATGATACATCAGGCAGGCTTGACAGGGGTAAGGATTATTCTCCAGTCATGGGGATTTTAAGATGATCAAAAGAGCAAAAAATATGGATTTTTAGGGGGATTTCGTAAAATATTTCGGGTATTTTGTTGGGATATTTAAAGTACTTTGAAAAAATATTTAATATTTTAACTGGGAATGCAAATTTATCTACAAATTTTATACTTTATTTGCATCCGCTCCCTACTTTCATAATGGTAAATGTCATCCACAAAAAGGATTTGCAATTAATGTCTTATAAAGTACTAAATACTATAAATAAAAAAATAAATTAAATTGATGACACTCCAAACTCCTATAAACATTGACCTTCCTCCAACAAGATATCATCCGACAAATCACGATATACATATTGTTATTGTTATATTTACACGATATATTTTGTATTATTATTTTGTTTTCTATTTCCTATCCTTCCTATTCCTATTTTCCTATTTTCAATGATTCAAAAATATTATATATAAAAATTACAGTATTCACACATACACCCACACAAATTTTCAAGGAAAAATTTACAAAAATTAACAAATGAAATAAAATTTACTCAAAATTAGTTTTATTTACTCATTTAAACTACAAACTGAGTAAAGTTTTTGGACTAAATTTTAGTATAAAATTTAAAAAAATGAATTTGAAAAAATGATCAATTGCAACAGTTGACCACAGTTTCATTATCTAGAACGAAATTACTGCAATTTTAAAAAAGGAGCTTGTTCACTATATATGATGATCAATTTATTTATAAATTGTTGATGAATCATTCTATAATTGTTTATAATTGTTGATTCCACAAATTCTTTAAAATAAAACAAGTTTTTTTATAATTGGGTATTTTGTGGACAAATACATATTATCAAAATATTCCATGATTATTTGAATATTTTAGACGAATAAACAAATCATTCATAAGTTGTGTTTGATTTATTCGAATTCATTGAAACAAAATAACTTTTTTTAATTTTTGGGGATAATTGGGAATTTTTCATTGCAATTTTGGGGACAAAGAAAAAATTCATCTGGCAAGCATGACATCAGGAGAGATGTACCAAATAGGAATATCGAGTCCCCCAAGATTTGAATATATTTTTGGAAAGAGGATACAAAAGAAACAAGTAAGAAGGCGTTAAGTTCGACCGGGCCGAATCTTATATACCCTCCACCACGGAGTGTATTCCACAGTATTACCAGCAGATTAAAGGATGTCGACTTTACATAGAAGCACGAAATTGTGATATTTTTATGCACAGTACAAAACAGTAATAGTAAACAAATATACTATTTCAAACTATAATGTATACTTATGCGCACTGTTTAAAATCGACTACTACATATACATAAATAAAATGCTGAAATTGTGAAAGTGAACATGGCGATTGTCAGTCGCCATTAGAAAGAAGCATTTCCAGATACAGACAAAGTGATAAGAAAAGTATAAATTTTAAAGATATCCCCATTCTCCGCCCAAATGCACAAATTTCGAAAAAACCCTTTTTCGAGTCTTCATAGTCAGAATGAATACACCGAATTTCATGATTTCAACTTCAGCGGTTTGGTAGGTTCCATTTTTATCCCTCTTTTTAATTATATCCCTTAAAAGTACGAACAACAAATTTTAACTGTATGAAAATAAGAAATTTAATTAATAAGCCAGGGCTACCAATATTTGTATACTATATACATATAATGGATATAATACTTCAATTCATAAAGTAAATATAAGGGAGCAATCATAAATACCCTAAATATTGGGGGATAGAGAGTGTACTTTCACCTACAGTCGTTTGGTTGGTTGTATTTCCATCCTATTTAAATTTCAAAGGAATAAATTTTGAAAATACCTACATACGTACGCAGTATAAGACAACTTCATGATTCTACCATTTTTTTCGTAAAAGCAACAAAATAAAGTACGAAGGAATGTATACACCGAATTCCATGATTCTATCGGCGGCCATTTTGTTAGTACCATTTTTATCCCCTTTTTCCAATTTTGCCCCCTCAAGAGTACGATTATCTAAAATCTCTTTATTTTACGTATCTACACAATTAGAAGGACGTACTCACAGAATTTCATCATTCTAGCTGTATTCGTTTAGTTGGCACTATTTTTATCCCCTGTAGCCATTGTATCCATTGAAAAGTACGAATTTGGAAAAAAACGTTTTATTTTTCGTGTCTACGCAGTCAGAGGAATGTATATTCCGAATTTCATGATTCTAGCTGCTATCATTTGGTAGGTACTATTTTTATCCCCTTTTTCCATTTGAACCCCAAAAAGTACGAATTTTGGAAATTTCTTTTATTTTACGTGTCTACGCAATCAGAGGAATGTATATCGAATTTCATTATTCTAGGTGCAGCCGTTAGCTTGGTACTATTTTTAGTACCTCTATCTCCATTTAACCCCTTAAAAGTACGAATTTAGAAAAAATACTTTTATATTATGTATCTACTCTATTAGAGGAATGTACACGCCAAATTTCGTGTTTCTATCTGTTGTCGTTTGATAGGTACCATTTTTATCCCTTTTTGTCCCATTTCGGCCCCTACAAATAAAAATCACTCTATGGTTCCCTTTTATGCTATAGAGGGAATGCGCATTGCAAATATCAAATAAATACAAGCTAATATGTTCAAAAAACATGCTGAAATATTCTAAATATTAGGGGTATTTTCAGTCCTTGTGAGGGAAAAATTTTTCCCTCTGGGCCGATTTCGTCCACTTTCAATCCCAACCGATCTACAACCATAAGACACATTTAGGAAAAATTTGAACCTCCTAGCTCATTTCGTTCGGCCGCTATCGTGCTTTCAACAGACAGACGGACATGGCTATATCGTCTTAGAATTTTACCACGACCCAGAATATGTATACTTTATGGGGTCTCCGATGAATATTTCAAGGTGTTACAAACGGAATGACAAAGTGAATATACCCCCATCCTGGAGGTGGAGGGTATAAATTGTTACCGATAATTCGCTTAGATATCGTGTTATCGGAGGATAAAGGTTAGAATCGACAAACAAAAAATGTAATAAAAATGAAAAAATAAATTAAAAAATTTCGATAACTATCTTAGTTATCGAAATTGTAAATTATCGAAACCAAAAATATCGGAAAAATATCAAAAATAGACAGAAAAAGTAAAGTAAAATATTTCGATTACTTTCGTAGTTATCGTAGTTTTTCAACGTCCCCGAAAAACATATCCCCACCCAATGTGAAGAAATTTAGCCCAAAAGTCCAATTCAGTATTCAGCAGTCCATTGACATTGCTGCATTTTATATTTTGGGCGAAATTTTGTGGAAACAACTTTAAAATTTGAAATGATTAGCTCAAATACACAATTCAGGAGGAATGTGGAAAAAATTAAAATGACACAATCAAAGAATTTCTTTAAAAGATCGCTCGATTTATTTTAAATATTTTTTCCTTTTTAGTTTTCTTTGAACTGCATGTAATAATTATTTCTTTGTAATTGAAAATTTTACTTAAAATAAAAGTAAACATAATTTTTATAGAATTTCGATAACTATGGAAATTGTCGATTACTAATTGTCGATTAACTGAAAAAGTTATTCAAAGTTTTTTTCGTCTAGGCATAATTTTTGGAGTATAAGTCTGATCAATACCATTTGCACATTAAATTAAAAATAATTATGAGTGCTACAAATGTACCGATATCCACTTTCGAGTAAAAATATCCACAGTCGCCAATTAATTATAAATAGTAAAATGAAAAAACCGAAAGGAATATTTTATTTTATGAAAATTATCATAAGACGGGAATTCCATATGAATTATTTTCAGAAGAATTTAATGTAAAACCAAAGAGAAATTATCGAAAGACTTCCGATTTTGATGAAATTTGGTGAACGTTATTTTGACAGACGATATTTTTAAAACAAAAACTGTGGCAGCCCTGAACGTTGAAATTGTGCATAGTTCTCATATTTTACTTAAACAGTCATAACCTCTGTCCGCTAAAAAAATATTGTGACAATATTCAATATTCATGCTGGTTTTTAGAGCAAAAAAAGAATGAAATTTATTTTTTGAAAAAAATCCAATTTTTATTTTTTTCTTGGTTGTTTTTAATATAGGTCAGATCGGTTCAGATTTATATATAGCTCCCATTCAAATTTCGCTCTCGATATGACTTATTCTGCTCTAGATACCACATAATTTAACAGATTTTCTCCAAAATTGGCAAAATATCTTATGTTTCCACTAGAAACACCTGTGGTGAAAATGGGTCAGATCGGTTCAGATTTATATATAGCTCCCATCCAAATTTGGTTCCCAATATCACCTTTTCCGTTCTAGAAACCAAATATTTTATCAGATTGTTTTCAAAATTGGCAAAACATATTATATTTCATCTAGAAACACATGTGGTGAAAATGTGTTAGATCGGTTCAGATTTATATATATCTCCCATTCAAATTTCGCTCCCGATTTGACTTTTTCTGCTCCAGAAACTATATATTTTATCAGATTGTTTTAAAATTTGGCAAAACATCTTATATTTAAACTAGGAACACCTCTGGTGAAAGTAGGTCAGATCGGTTCAGATTTATATATATCTCCCATTCAAATTTCGTTCCCGATTTGGTCTTTAGTGCTCTAGATACCACATATTTTAACAGATCTTCTTCAAATTTGGCGAAATATCTAATGTTTCCACTAGAAACATCCATGGTGAAAATGGGTCAGATCGGTTCAGATTTATATATAGCTTTATATTTATATTCGCTCCCAGCTTGACTTCCCCCCAGAAACCACGTATTTTCAGAGAATTTCTTTATATAAAACATAACACGTTATACTTGAACTGTAAGAACCTATTGTGTAAGTGGGTCACATCATTCCATGTTTGGATATAGCCCCGATACAAATATTCTTCTCGATTTGAAAAATTGGGTCAGGTCATGTTAGCCTATGATTAGGACGCATACAAAAATCCTTCCCGTTTTCAATTTTTTAACGAATTGAAATGTATTCGTTTAGAAAGTGGAGAGTATCACATAGTCGGCCCAACCCAACTTTAGCCTTTCCTTACTTGTTTGAAATTGACGCCAAAACTAGCTGTGTATCATTTGACTTGGCCTGTTGAACAGTTTCTGTCGTTTCTCGAAATGTGTATATTTATGGAATATGGAATAATGTATACTTTTAGGTATAATAATAAAATTATTAATAAAATTATTCTATACATTCATCTGTAAACGTGATAGAAAATGGGTTTTCGAATTTCATTTAAGAAAAAAATTTTCCAGAAAGGTCTACCAAGCTCGTGAATGATAAAAAATATTGTTTATGACTTGCAATAGTATAAATAAAATATAATTAAATTAAAGAGTCCAAAGCTTAGTTACAATGATACGGACTGGAAAGTTGCTTTTACCTTTTTCAACTTTTTCATATTTAAGACCATATGGTCGACCGGCAGTTTTCCGTCGTCGCATCACTTTCTATTAGGTTGGACAAAAAGCTTTCTATTCATGAGCTTTGAAATCTATGCGAAGAACACTTTTTTATTTTAGTACTGAAACCATTCCCAAAAAAACACTGCGCATGTCTTGAACATGACATAAAATGGGTGGTTTATTGATGACAATATAAAATCATCTGTGATAGAGTAAACACTGTGTGTGGATATACAATTTAAAAAGAACAAAATATATATTTTATAAGAAACACATTTATAATATGTGGTTGAAATTTTTACTAGGATTGCTACTGGCATATTTATATTTCTTTGTGGTCAAGGAGAAGCAGGGTAAGATTTGAAATAAAATGTTAGAAAAGAAAATCAAAACTTACCTCTCTCGCTTCACCATTTCATTACAGTGCCACCGGCAAAGAAAGAAAAGACGTGTGTTAGTGGCCGAAAATGGTTGATACCACCCAATGTGGAAGTAGCCCAGCCGCCCTCCATGTCCACGTTACACGTTTATCAGCAGGCAGCAGTGTGCTCAGATAAAGATGTCTGCAGCAATATAGGCAAGGTTCTCATGCAACACGGAGGCAATGCCATAGATTCGGCCATCGGCACCCTGCTCTGCAATGGCTTGGTTACCATGCAGAGCATGGGCTTGGGTGGTGGGGTGATAATGACCTACTACTCGAGGGAAAGCCAAAAGGCCTACAGTATAATGGGCAGGGAAAGGGCTCCTCTGATCTTAAACGAAAAGGACTTGACACAGTCGGAGAATTTGGCTCAATCTCCTCTGGCAATAGCGGTGCCAGGAGAAGTGGCCGCCTACTACGAAGCCCATGCGAGATTTGGCTCCCTGCCTTGGGAATATATCATACAACCCACGGTGGATTTATGCTATAATGGCTATCATTTGACCCGGCATCAACGCGATGCCTTATTCCTTAACGAGCATAGGATTCGTAGCGACCCCTTGCTACGGCAAATGTTTGTCAATCCGGCCAATCAACAATTTTATCGGGAAGGCAGCCATATCGATATACCCAAGCAACTGTGCGAGACGTACAATCTGCTGATGGAAGAAGGTCCTTCGTCTTTCTATAATGGTAGCTTAGCTAAGCTTATTGTGCAGGATTTGCAGGAAATGGGTTCGCCTATAACCGAGGAAGATTTAACGGGATTTCGTGTGGATATTCAAGATTCGATAAAAGTCGATTTTGGACTATTTAATATATTTGTGCCCCCACCACCTGGTAGTGGCCATATAGTGGCCTTTGTTATGCAAATCTTAAGCAGCTTTAAAGCGTCGTTTTCATCGGCGAGCGATTTTCGTGCAGCGGATGTTCATCGCATTTTGGAGGCCTTGAAATATGGATTTGTCAAACGTTGGGAATACGACACGGATATTGATGAAGAGGTATGTACGTGGGTAGAAACATAAATTCTTCAAGGCATAACTTTCAAATTCTTCTTTTTATCAATTTATTTATTTTTATGAAATTGACCACGAAACAATATGTTGGCAACGTAAGCAAAAAGTTTACTGAAATAGCAGAATTTTGTCTGTCAAAAAGGGTAGCTGACTAAACAGTTTCATATAACAATTGAACTGTTGTTTGTTAAAAATTACAGCAAATTGTTTGTTAAATCAGCAAACAATATGTCTTTTCAACAAACTTTTTTAACTACTTAACCAGGCAATGTCGAGAGTGAAAGAAAAGCCAAAAGAGAAATGTGAGGTAAAAAAATTAATTATTCATGGATTGGTATCCAATGATGGAAATATTGAACTCTCATGTCAAATTTTGAAATTACTGTCAATAAAAACATCATATTTTTTGGCGAGGCTGGTTTTGTATTTTAAACATTGTGATCGCATTATTAGCTCGATAACTAAAACTATTGTCGTTGTTGAATTGCTTATAAAATTCTAAATAAACTAGTCCAAAGATTGTTGCAGATATGTTACTTCAATCAGAAGCTATAAACTTCGAAATCAAAAAGGCGACAATATTATTTCGCTCGTAACTTGTTTCTTTCTTCCGATAGGTGCAAATTTCTGTTATTTATTATAAAGAAGACTTAATTTAGAAGCCTTATATGTTCTTCTTTAGTAATTTTCACTAACGGACCTTTCCGGTAGGTCCACTATAAAATTGCGATTTTTTCAAAACAAAAAAAATACTATCAAAAATTCCCAAATCAAAAATACACCACAAGGAAAGTTAATATAATTTAATATACTTGCAATAGTATAAATAAAATATAATTAAATTAAAGAGTCCAAAGCTTAGTTACAATGATACGGACTGGAAAGTTGCTTTTACCTTTTTCAACTTTTTCATATTTAAGACCATATGGTCGACCGGCAGTTTTCCGTCGTCGCATCACTTTCTATTAGGTTGGACAAAAAGCTTTCTATTCATGAGCTTTGAAATCTATGCGAAGAACACTTTTTTATTTTAGTACTGAAACCATTCCCAAAAAAACACTGCGCATGTCTTGAACATGACATAAAATGGGTGGTTTATTGATGACAATATAAAATCATCTGTGATAGAGTAAACACTGTGTGTGGATATACAATTTAAAAAGAACAAAATATATATTTTATAAGAAACACATTTATAATATGTGGTTGAAATTTTTACTAGGATTGCTACTGGCATATTTATATTTCTTTGTGGTCAAGGAGAAGCAGGGTAAGATTTGAAATAAAATGTTAGAAAAGAAAATCAAAACTTACCTCTCTCGCTTCACCATTTCATTACAGTGCCACCGGCAAAGAAAGAAAAGACGTGTGTTAGTGGCCGAAAATGGTTGATACCACCCAATGTGGAAGTAGCCCAGCCGCCCTCCATGTCCACGTTACACGTTTATCAGCAGGCAGCAGTGTGCTCAGATAAAGATGTCTGCAGCAATATAGGCAAGGTTCTCATGCAACACGGAGGCAATGCCATAGATTCGGCCATCGGCACCCTGCTCTGCAATGGCTTGGTTACCATGCAGAGCATGGGCTTGGGTGGTGGGGTGATAATGACCTACTACTCGAGGGAAAGCCAAAAGGCCTACAGTATAATGGGCAGGGAAAGGGCTCCTCTGATCTTAAACGAAAAGGACTTGACACAGTCGGAGAATTTGGCTCAATCTCCTCTGGCAATAGCGGTGCCAGGAGAAGTGGCCGCCTACTACGAAGCCCATGCGAGATTTGGCTCCCTGCCTTGGGAATATATCATACAACCCACGGTGGATTTATGCTATAATGGCTATCATTTGACCCGGCATCAACGCGATGCCTTATTCCTTAACGAGCATAGGATTCGTAGCGACCCCTTGCTACGGCAAATGTTTGTCAATCCGGCCAATCAACAATTTTATCGGGAAGGCAGCCATATCGATATACCCAAGCAACTGTGCGAGACGTACAATCTGCTGATGGAAGAAGGTCCTTCGTCTTTCTATAATGGTAGCTTAGCTAAGCTTATTGTGCAGGATTTGCAGGAAATGGGTTCGCCTATAACCGAGGAAGATTTAACGGGATTTCGTGTGGATATTCAAGATTCGATAAAAGTCGATTTTGGACTATTTAATATATTTGTGCCCCCACCACCTGGTAGTGGCCATATAGTGGCCTTTGTTATGCAAATCTTAAGCAGCTTTAAAGCGTCGTTTTCATCGGCGAGCGATTTTCGTGCAGCGGATGTTCATCGCATTTTGGAGGCCTTGAAATATGGATTTGTCAAACGTTGGGAATACGACACGGATATTGATGAAGAGGTATGTACGTGGGTAGAAACATAAATTCTTCAAGGCATAACTTTCAAATTCTTCTTTTTATCAATTTATTTATTTTTATGAAATTGACCACGAAACAATATGTTGGCAACGTAAGCAAAAAGTTTACTGAAATAGCAGAATTTTGTCTGTCAAAAAGGGTAGCTGACTAAACAGTTTCATATAACAATTGAACTGTTGTTTGTTAAAAATTACAGCAAATTGTTTGTTAAATCAGCAAACAATATGTCTTTTCAACAAACTTTTTTAACTACTTAACCAGGCAATGTCGAGAGTGAAAGAAAAGCCAAAAGAGAAATGTGAGGTAAAAAAATTAATTATTCATGGATTGGTATCCAATGATGGAAATATTGAACTCTCATGTCAAATTTTGAAATTACTGTCAATAAAAACATCATATTTTTTGGCGAGGCTGGTTTTGTATTTTAAACATTGTGATCGCATTATTAGCTCGATAACTAAAACTATTGTCGTTGTTGAATTGCTTATAAAATTCTAAATAAACTAGTCCAAAGATTGTTGCAGATATGTTACTTCAATCAGAAGCTATAAACTTCGAAATCAAAAAGGCGACAATATTATTTCGCTCGTAACTTGTTTCTTTCTTCCGATAGGTGCAAATTTCTGTTATTTATTATAAAGAAGACTTAATTTAGAAGCCTTATATGTTCTTCTTTAGTAATTTTCACTAACGGACCTTTCCGGTAGGTCCACTATAAAATTGCGATTTTTTCAAAACAAAAAAAATACTATCAAAAATTCCCAAATCAAAAATACACCACAAGGAAAGTTAATATAATTTTTTGTTAATTATAATTTTTTAGCCACATATGTTAATTTCTTACTCAAGAAGTAGTACCCTAACCCTGCAGTAAACAAAGATTTGGTTAGAGTTTTAGTAAAAAATCGCAACATATTTTCCCCACTCAGGAAATTGGGGTATTTATTTGGACCAAAATGCAAAAGCTAGTAGTACATAATTTTCGTACACTCTTTTTCTACATAATTCCAAAAATTTCTTTACGATATCTCAGTTTTTATAGAGTTTATGCATTGTTCAATATGAATTTATTTTTCTAAAAAAAATAAATTTTTATAAATTTTTTTTATTAACGACTACATATCATTAAAGCTCTTGTTCTGCCTTTTCTAAAATGGTATAAGTTTTTTTATAAAAAGTAAGTTTTATTGCTTCAAAATTATAATTGAAACAAATTATTAGTTCTGTTACTATTTCATTCGACACACATGTATGAATGTATAATTTCAAACCACTTGTTGATATTTACATTCATACAACCTGTTAATATTCACTATGCCACATGTTGATATTCACTCTACATGTTCAATATTGTAAGCTACTTGATTATTTCTATTTAAATTTGTGTATAAAAGGCAGAGCAGTTGCTCTGGAAAATCAATTCACATCGAACAATAGAAGCTAGCATTTGTCGTTATAAGCGACGGTGTCTTCTAAATAAAGAGTGAAAAGTATTTTATAAAACCTGTTTCCTTTGTTTTGTTTCACTGGCGCCCAACTTAATCGAAACCAACAGAAGTAAGGATACTCCATCGACATCCTCTGAAGTCGAAATATCGAATAACGAAGTTTACATTTTTGGAGAAGAAGAAAACGAAAATATGGATAATTTATCAGCCAATCAACTTCAACAAATACTAATGGTAATTGTTGGATATCGAAGAAATGGATCCTTCGCACAATGCATGGCCCGTTTTCGTGGACAACGAGATACTGCCATTGTAGATGAATTCCTAACTGCCATCACCGTATTCAAAGATGTGGAGAAATTTACGGATGATAATGCTTTACGTGCAATGCATTTGCTGCTGGAAGAATACGCGGCTAATTGGTGGATTGGGGTAAAAAGTACTATAAGTACTTTTGAGGAAGCAAAAGCCATTATTAAAACATTTGCTCCCCCTCTCCCCGACTGGAGAATATTTGCTAACATCATGGAGAGAAACCAGCACATTTTTGAACCAATAGACAGTTTTGTATGCAAAAAACGGTTGAGAACTATAACCGTTTTTTGCAGGCTTAAAACTCAAGTATCCGAGAAAGTTCAAATTAACATAATATCTGGACAACTCAATATTAAAATGAGAGACCGGGTGAGACGAGACGATCTAAAAACATTAGAAGATTTGTTACAAGTATGTCGTGAAGCTGAGATGTATTTTCAAGAAGCCGATGAATATGAAATACTATATATATGGACATTCACATTTTAGAGGATTATGATGGTATTATACCTAATGAGGACCAATGTGAAGAATTAACACCAATATTAAAAGAAGCAGAGGATGATGAGCCATTTATTTTGAAAACCGATGAGAGTGAATATGCTCTTGGGGGAAGTTCTCCTCCAGGGGAGGGTGCAGATGCATACGCCATTGGCACCGTCGCTCGTCGTCAATGTTAGTTGCTTTTCCAGAGCAAATGCTATGCCTTTTATACACAAGTTTAGATATAAATAATCGAGTACCTTACAATATTTAACAAGTAAAGTCATAGAGTACAAGAAAAGTAATATGTGCCAAATTTCATTAAGTTTGGATGAAAAATAAGGCTTTTTGGGCAATAAATTAATTTTAATGTTAGGATTTCAATATATTTCTTGTATTTCAGCAGACTTTGTCTGTTTGTAGTTCTTACCTACCTTCAGTAAGATATATAAAATAGGTATATACAATTTTTGAAAGAGAACGTCATGTAGACGAACGCAAAAGATTCAGGAAATAGATAGTACTACAATAATACGCTGAGTCGGATCACTAGACTATGACCAATTCTGAGAAAAAATAATTTATGGTGACAATTAATTCGCGAAACTCAAAACACTTATTTCAAAAGTAAAAACTTAATTTTATCCACGGACACAGCTGCTAATAATATTTTTTATTTTCTGATCCTCGATCGAAATTAACGAATTGAGGTTATTTTCCAAAAAAATCAAATTTGTGGGATAGATTTTCCCCGTTTTGGGAATTATGGGATTTTATATGAGTCATACCGTTATTTTCTATTATGCGGCAATTTTTCTAAAAAATCAATTTTTTGGATTTATTTTTCCCGTTTTGGGAATTGTGGGATTTTTATATGAGTTATCACAAAAACGAATGGTTGTTATTTTTCTAAAAAAAATAAAATATGTGGGATTTATTTTCGCCGTTTTGGGAATGGTGGATTTTTTATCACAAAAACGAATGGCGGTTATTATTCTAAAAAAATCAAATCTATGGGATTTATTTTCCTCGTTCTGGGGATTATGGGATTTTTATATGACTTATAACAAAACTTAATTAAATTAGAAGTTATCATAAAAACGAAACGAACCGCCATTTTTCTAAAAAAAAATTTGGGATTTTTATATGAGTTATCATAAAAACAAATTTTGCTTAATTTTCTCAAGAATCAAATTTGTGGTAATAATAATAAGGGTAATTTTTCTAAAAAAAATCTATTTTTGGGATTTATTTTCCCAGATTTAGGAATTATGGGATTTTTATAAGAGTTATAACAAAACTTAATTTATATACTGACACATCTGCTAATAATATTTTTTATTATCTGATCCTCGATCCAAAGTAACGAAAGACGGTTATTATTCTAAAAAAATTAAATTTGTGGGACTTATTTCCACCGTTTTGGGAATTGTGGGATTTTTACAGAAGTTATCATAAAAACGAAACGCCATTATTCTAAAAAAAATTTGGGATTTATTTTCCCCCTTCTTGAGAACTGTGGAATTTTTATATGAGTTATCATAAAAACATATGTTGGTTAATTTTCTCAAAAATCAAATTTGTAGGATTTATTTTCTCCGTTTTGGGAATTGTAGGAATTTTATATAAGATATCACAAAAACTAGTAGGGGCTATTTTTCTAAAAAAAAGCCTATTTTTAGGATTTATTTTCCCAATTTTAGGAATTATGGGATTTTTATAAGAGTTATAACAAAACTTAATTTTATATGCGGACACAGCTGCTAATAATATTTTTTATAATCTGATCCTCGATCCAAAATAACGAATGACGTTTGTTATTCTAAAAAAATCACATTTGTGTAATTTATTTCCCCGTTTTGGGAATTGTGGGATTTTTATGAGTTATCATAAAAACGAAAAGAACCTCCATTTTTCTAAAAAATCAAATTTGTGGGATTTTGTTTTCCCCCTTCTTGGGAATTGTGTGATTTTTATATGAATTATCATAAACCTGAATGACGGTTATTTTTCAAAAAAATCTAATTTGTGGGATTTATTTTCCCCGTTTTGGGAATTGTGGCATTTTTATATGAGTTATCACAAAAACGAATAGGGGTTATTTTTCTAAAAAAAAACTATTTTTTGGGATTTATTTTCCCAGTTTTAGGAATTATGGGATTTTTGTAAGAGTTATAACAAAACTTAATTTTATATACTGACACAGTTGCTAATAATATTTTTTATTATCTGATCCTCGATCAAAAATAAAAAATGAAATTTGTGGGATTTATTTTCCCCGTTTTGGGAATTGTGGGATTTTTATGAGTTATCATAAAAACGAAACGAACCGCCATTTTTCTAAAAAATCAAATTTGTGGGATTTATTTTCCCCCTTCTTGGGAATTGTGGGATTTTTATGAGTTATCATAAAAACGAAACGAACCGCCATTTTTCTAAAAAATCAAATTTGTGGGATATATTTGCCTTGCTTTCTGAATTATGGGATTTTTATATGAGTTATCATAAAAACGAATGTCGATTATTTTTCTGAGAAAAAAAAAACAAATTTATGGGATTTATTTTCCCCGTTTTAGGAATTTATAAGAGTTAAAACCAAACTTAATTTTATCTACGGACGCATGTGCTAATAGTATTTTTTTATTTTCTGTTCCTCGATCCAAAATGTCGAATGATGGTTATTTTTCTAAAAAATCAAATTTGTGGGATTTATTCCTCCCTTTTGGGAATTGTAGTATTTTTATATGAGTTATCACAAAAACGAATAGCGGTTATTTTTCTAAAAATCCTATTTTTGGGATTTATTTTCCCCATTTTGGGAGTTGTTGTATTTTTATTAGAGTTACAATCAAACTTAGTTTTATCTAAGGACGTAGCTGCTAATAATATTTTTTTATTTTCTGATCTTCAATCCAAACTAACGGATAACGTTTATTTTTCTAAAAAATCCTATTTTGGAGATTTATTTTCCCCGTTTTAGGAATTGTGGAATTTTTATAAAAGTTTTCAATAAAACAAATTGTGTTTTTTCTAAAAAAAACAAATTTGTTGGATTTATTTTCCCCATATTGGGAATTGTGGGAATTTTACATGAGTTATCACAAACAAGATTGGCGGTTAATTTTCAAAAAAAATCGAATTTGTAGGATTTATTTTCCCTATTTTGGGAATTGTGGGATCTTTATATGAGTTTTCACAAAAAATAATGACGGTTAATTTCCTAAAAATCTAATTTGTGGGATTTATTTTCCCCGTTTTAGGAATTTGGGGATTTTTACGAGTTGTAACAAAAACAATTGTTCTGCGACGAAAATTGGAATTTTAATTAAAAAAATATTTTTTAATATTCACGTAAATCCCCCATTGTGTATCTCTCTAACACACATTTTTTCACATATTTCCAGACGCTAAAAAATCTCTCATCCCTTGATTATGCCAAAAACTTCTCACAGCTATTAGATGACCTTACCTACGAGGATCCTGCGCATTATGGAGCCAATGTAGAGCTGATAGCCAAACCGGACTATGGTACGGCACAAGTATCCGTTTTGGCGCCAAATGGAGATGCCGTATCAGCCACCAGCTCCATTAACTTTTAGTAAGAAATAAAAATTATAAATCCCTTAAAATATGATATCAAAAATATTTCATTACAGTTTCGGCAGCGGTCGCATGGGTTCCCGCACCGGCATTCTCTTCAACAATGCCATGTCCGACTTCGCCATAGACGGTCAGCAGAACTATTTCAATTTGCCCAATTTCCGCAATCGCAACACTTTGAAAGCCCAGGCACAACCTATGTCTTCTATGGTGCCACTTGTTGTCAGCCTCAAGGATAGCGGCGATGTACGTTTGGTCACCGGTGCCGCCGGTGGTTCTCGCATCATATCCACCCTAGTGCAAATACTTATTCGAATTTTATGGATGAATAAGAATGTAAAACAGGCCATCGATTTTGCCCGGTTTCATCATCAACTTTTGCCCAATATTTTGGAATATGAATTTGGTGTTTTGCAACAAGTGGTGGAGGATTTGGAGAGCCGGGGTCATGAGACTGAGCGTGTCCGCCAGAAGAATACTGTTGTTTGCGCGGTGGAGTTGGTCAAAGGTGCTGTGCTGGCCAATGCCGATTATCGCAAGGAGGGCGGTGTGGATGGTTTCTAAAAGGTAAGATTAAAAGTTAAAACTGAATTCCTTGACCTTTCCTGGATTGTTAGGTGTGTCACTGGGAAAGATTTAAAATTTATTCTGAATAGTTTTCATTCCATACAAAGTTTATGAAAGAAAAAACGTGCTTACCTCTGTGTGTATCTCATTTAGACTAAGATATATCTTCTTCTTAACGAAATAAAGAAATGTTGGTAATTTTTTCAAATCACATTTTTGGGGTTTATTTTCCCCATTTTAGGAATTGTGGCATTTTCCCAAAAAATTTTTTGAAAACAATTCAAGAATATGTTCCTAAAACGGGGAAAAGTAATCCAAAAAATGTGATTTTTTTTTCAGAAAATATGTCCGTCATTACTCCTCAGCAATTGTAGCCCTCAAATTAATTTTAATTTAAACAACTTATTACAAAATTAATTTAACAAAAACAAAACCACAAAAAAGTTTAATATTTTATTATTTTCGTTTTTTCTTTTATAGCAATTAACTTATCGGAGATTATTTTGTGGCTAAGCTCTGGAAAAGCCGAAAGGACCACATATTAATCGTAGAGCCCCACAAGTGATTCGCTTGGCACAGAAGTTTCCATTTCATTGTTTCAAAATGATGCAATTGCCCTGGCATATATAAAGGATGTCCCAACATGTGCTGTATACTGTCAATGATGAAAAAACACAACGACATAATCGACAGTTCAAGATGGAGTGCTACAAGGAAAAACAACGCACTCCCATTGCTGAAGAATAAATTAAACATAAAGTTCGAATTGTTCGAATAAAATCATCATCATTAACATTGAGGCTCATTTTCATCTAGATGGCTTCGTTAACCGACATTATTTTCGCATTTGGATTCTGAAAATGAGAAATGGATCCATACAGTGTGTCACTGTTCTTGTTGGTTTTTAACCCGGAAAATTATGCTGGTAAAGGTTATTCGAAAGAATTCATCATCAGCGGTGGAGCTAATTGATGATGACTTGAATTGACTAATTGAATTGATGACTTTGTTAATCGACAATATTGTCCCATTTGCGGTTCGAAAAATTCGCAAGTAATTGTTCTGAAATAAATATAATCTTCAACTGTTCTCGGTCCGAGGACAACCAGCTATTCTTCGAAATTTCTGCATATCAAGATTATTAGAAAAAATCATAATCATCTTGATGACATCGAGTGATTTTTTGAAAAACATAAGCATCATCTGTTTCTTGAGATTTTTGGGCTGAAGGCATCATCAACCCATTGTTCTGCAACTGGCCATCCACTAATAGTCGATAGTCCTAGCATAATAATTCCGTTTGTTTCTGCGACTGAGTTTTTGTGAGTACAGTTCCCTGTCAGGAATCAATTGATTTGACGGTCTTGGACTTTATTGAAGCCTAAATTTGATGCCAACAACGCCAGGACCATCCATGCCCCAAAGGAGGATATTGATGAGCATTTATGCCAAGCTCCCATGGAAATTGACGGCAAAGCCGTACAGGCTGTTTACTAAATATAGTATTCCGTACATACATTTATATTATGGAATTAATAAATCAATAAAAAATATTTTGTAATTAAGATCCTGTATTTTCTATTAGTACTTATGGTTTGAATATATTTCTAAGTGTTAATTGTTAAACCCTATATTATTTATACAGTGCGATAGAAAAACTGAAGAAGAAATACCTTAAACGAGTAAAACAAGAATATATATGTGATATTTTCAAATCCCAAATCCTGACTTACGAGTAAATAACCGGTTTTGCGTGCTTTACGAATTTTAGGTCAATTAAAACAAATAAAAACGTTCCACAAATTACTAGATTTGCTGTTTTGTCAAAAGAACCGAACTCCCAAAATGCGTTTTTTAATAAAAAGGTCGCAAGTCAAGCCGGGAGCAAAAATGTACGGGAGCTATATATAAAGCTGTGCCGATCTGACCCATTTTCACCATGGGTGTTTTTAGTGGAAATATAAGATATTTTGCCAAATTTGAAGAAGATCTGTTAAAATATGTGGATTCTAGAGCAAAATAGTCAAATCCGTAGCGAAATTTGAATAGGAGCAATATATAAATCTGAACCGATCTGACCCGCTTTCACTGTAGATGTTTCTATATAAGTGTGAAATATGTGCTTTATAGAGCGGTAATAAATGGTGATTTTTTAGCTATTATCTTTTTGTCAATACTGGTTTAAACAGCTGACGCACGTTTCGTGTTTTGTTTCACTGTCAAACATCTTCAGTTTGGTCTATAATTTAACCATGAATCGTCTTACAAACGAACAACGCTTGCAAATTATTGAATTTTATCATCAAAATGCGTGCTCTGTTAAGAAAGTCCATCGCGCGCTTCATTTTATGGTCAGTTTAATCGACCCACCGAAGCGGCTATTCGAGCTATTGTGACTAAATTTCGCACCAAATGTACATTGTTGGACATTAAACCACCAACACGCCTACGTAGAGTGCGAACTGAAGAAAATATCGCAGCTGTATCGGCCAGTGTTAATGATGACCATCACTTATCGATTCGTCGCCGTTCGCAGCAATTGGGCCTCTGCTACACAAAAACGTGGAAATGCCAAAATTGGACTAAGCGGATGGACCATTTGAGGCGCAGTCAAGGTCAACATTTGCATGAAATCTTCAAACATTAAATTATATGGACCGTACTATCGATTCAAATAAAGATTTCGTGCATTTTTCTCAATTTTATGTGTTTTTTTTGAAAAACTTTCCTATAGCTTTTAAAAAATCACCCTTTATTAAAATCGGGAGCAACATTTGTATGGGGGCTTTATCTAAATCTTAACCGATCTTACTCGCTGTCACCACAGGTGTTTATAGTTGGATTATAAGGTGTTGTGCCAAATTAAAAGAACATCGAATACAATATGTGGCTTCTAGAGCGAAAAAAATCAAATCGGAAGCGACATTTGTATGGGGGCTATACATAAATGTGAACCGATTTGCTTCAAATTAAATAGCCTTCGTCCTTGATCCGCAAAACTTACTTGTGCGAATTTTTATTAAGATCGGACAATAATTGCGACCACCGCAATGACCAAACGACTGGGCCTAGAATCTTGAAATTTGGTATGGGCATTCCTCTTGCGACATGAAGGCATCCCAAAAAGTGGGGGTTAAATGGGACAAAAAGTGACAAAAATGGTACAAACAACACGACTGAAGCTAGAATCATGAAATTTGGTGTGGACATTTCTCTTACAGCGCCACTATGATCCCAAATCCATGTTTTTTTTGACAGAAATTAAAAAAATAATAAAATTGGAAAGTGGTAAATGTGTATATATTTTCTTTATGGCAACACTCCAAGCAATATACTGGAGAAAATTAGGTGGCAACACCACAAACCTGAATGGTACTTAAACTTTGCGGTTCAAAAAAAGTGGGATTAATTTTGATATAAAGCAGTTTTAAAAATTAATTAAAATCAAGACTTAAAAAGAAAATAATAAAGTGACTATATTATGAACATTGACGGCAAGAGTTAGTAGTTGAAAAATTATATTTAACATTTTATGATTATTGTGGTCTTGTAAGTATTCATAAGCATTGTAATTTTGTGATTTGTAGAGAACATAATCTATAAATGTCGTGGACCAAAAGTTATATGTATGACTCAAAGTGTAAATGTGAAAGTGTTCGTCTGAGGTTGTAGTTTATGGTGGAATTAATATCTCGTCAGCATTTTTCGGCAAACTCCAAAAATTGTCATTTTATTTTAGCACAGTTTTTGATTAGCCATAGACATATATTTGATTATATCTCTGAATTAGTTTTGTGTACGAGACCCATCAATATTTTATTTAAAAGGTATTGAAAGTACCTTTAACATGGTATACAACATCATTCACCTTTTTGTACTTTTGGGGACAAAATCGGATAAAAAGGGATAAAAAATGGTACCAATCAAACAGACGGAGGTGGAATCATGAAATTCGGCGTGTACATCCCTGAAAATGCATAGAAACGCAAAATGAAGGAATTTTTCGAAATTTGTATTTTTAAAGGGTGGACGAGAAAAGGGTGATAAAAAGGGTACCAAAAACACGGCTGACGCTACAATCATGAAATTCGATGTGTATATTCGCCTTACAGTGTAGATAAGTGATAGCAAGGCATTTTCCGAAATTTGTACTTTTAAGGGATTAAGCACCACCGCCCTGACCAAATGACTGGGTCAATAATTTTGAAATTTGTAAAGCATACTACACTTATAGCATGAATAGATCCAAGATAATATTTTAGCAAAATTCGTACTTTTTGGGGGCAAAATCGGATAAAAAGGGATAAAAATGGTACCAATCAAAATTCTTGCAAACGCAAAATAAAGGAATTTTTCGAAATTCATACTTTTAAAGGGGTAAAGGGGGTAAAAAAAAAGGTAATAACGAGACGACTGACACAACTATTCAGTGTGTATATTCGTCTTACGGTGTAACAAGGAATTTTCCGAAAGGGATAAAATGTGTTAAAATTAGTACCAAACGGCTGGGCCTAAAATCTTGAAATTTGGAACGGACATTACTCTTATATCACGAATGCGTCCAAAAAAATATTTTTCCAAAATTCGTATTTTTGGAGTTGAAGGCAAAAAGAAATCAAACAGAAGGAGCTGGAATTAAGATATTAATTCTCAAAACGCTTAGAAACGAAAAATGAAGGAATTTTTCGAATTTCGTAAAAAAGGTAAAGGTAATCATGAAATTCGGTGGGTTTATACGTTTTACAGCGTAGATTCGAGATAAGAATGAATTTTTCGAAATTTGTACTTTTATGTGATTGAAAATTATACCAGCGCCCTTTTGCAAAATTCGGTGTGTATATTCCACTGACACCTAAAGGATTTTTCAAAATTTATACTTTTAAGTATAAATCGGAACAAAAAGCAGTACACACCAATGTATCGAATAAGGTATATACCAATTACTCTGACATGCAATGAAAATTGTTCTGTATCAAAATGTGTACTTTAAAGGTGGAGGTGGACCAAAAAAATCGTACAAACCAAATTGGGGAAATTCGAATGGTGCCAACCAATGTTTTCATCTGGAATACGAAAAGGCCATTACATTGTGTACATTTCTCCGAGTACGTGGACGCGCAACATATAGACATTTTCGGAAATTTGTACCTTTAAGGGCGGCACAAAAAAGAGGTAAAAATGGCACCCACTTGTTTACATAAATTAATTTGTAGTAATTTGAGGCTAAAAGGGATAAATATAGTAGCTACCCAAATATTGCACTAGAATCGTGAAGTTCCGTGCGAACATTATAGGCAGAAGCCCTTTCAAAATAAAGTTCCGATTTCAAGTCATGCACTGGTATAGAAGTTATATGTAAAGGATTTGACAAAGGTTGTGACAAAAGCATACATATTTTGTAGGTCTAAAGTGATTATAAAAACATTCTTAAATTTAAAATTGCAACTGATCTCGAATATATACCCCTTATATCCATTTTATCCATCTCCAAATTTAAACTAAGTCTGGAAATAATAATATTATAATTTATATATATATATATATATATATATATATATATATATATATATATATATATATATATATATATATATATATATATATATATATATATATATATGACATACTTAGGGTCTTAAATAACTCTGAGTTGCACTTTTTTCCATTCCAAATGCTTATATATCTATTCCGTAGAGTTAGGGTATAATTATAACACAAAAAAGAACGGGCCAAAAATTCTACTCTTATGATATTTTTTTAAGAAGTATAAGTTTATGGCACAATATAAATTATTTTTTGTCTAAAGGGGGACAAAAATCAATGCGGTGTATAAATTCCTATAGCTACGTAGGATCTGTAATCGAGAATTTGGTGTGAATACGTAGATGCGCAACATAAAGCGTCTTGTGATTCGAAAGTTCGTTTATGCACCACCAATGCATTTTACATGGTGTTGTCAATAGAGGATATGACTACGAAGTAATTTTTCTATAGTGGCAAAGGATCTACTTTTTCACTACCTTCAATTTTATTTTAAAAAATCAGTACAAAAATTAAAGTATAAATTTATAAGTTTGTTAAATTATTAAAATATTCGAAATCGAGACAATGTGGGTAAAAACTGAACACCTTACATGTAAGTCCCCATACGAAAAATTCGTTTCCATTCACTTTTTTTGGAAGTTAATCAAAGGAACTTCATCAAATGCGGAAAATATGCAAATTGGAATTTTGAATTGCGACTAAAATGTACTTCTTGCGGAGGTCCTTACAATTGTTGGAACTGATTTCGGCTCAAATATGACTTTTTCCCTGGATGATCAATCTGTTATGGGGGAAAAACCAGAGCATTTTGGCCGAAGGTATCTGATTTCTGTGTTTTATTTTGTCGAATCGACAAAAATTTGCTTGTTATACATCGAAAGATATATATTCATATCCACTTTAACTATTTCCAACAATTTTAGAATTCGTTCTTCCAATGAGTATCAATGATTTTGTATAATCAGAGTTTCTTCAAGATTTAGAATCAAGCTCCAGCAAGAGTTTTCTGCATATGCTTACAATTTTTAATTTTGTGTTGGTATTTATTTTGGTTTAAGGCCAAAAGTTGTGCTGAAGTCTTCAGCAGAACCCAAAATTAGCAAACAACAATTTTTAATTTTTTTAACGTGTACTGGCGTTTTGACGATGCTGAAGGCTTAATGTTTAAATACCTAAATTGGTACCGTTATTTCATTTATATTTATTATATCTACCATTTTTCTTTTTTTCCATTCACACCACATCGCTAAAATCCAGTTTTGAGGGACACGTTAGCATCATTTCGGAAAGAGTACGAAATTCATCCTAAGATTAATTTTAAGTTTTGACTAATTACTGGCACTTAAGATGGTTTTTGCGTTTTTGTGTATTCAGAGACCTATAGTATAATTTTATGGCAAATATATTATTAGAACATTTATACCAGTTAAAACTATGATTTAGTGTTTTTTTACCTTTTTGCATAAAACGAACCAAAAAGGCCCCTATGTTGAGGAGCAAGAGGGTTAAAATGTTGCGCAAAAATGTTACTCGTAGTGTTCTAAGTAACATTACTCAACACATCCTATAACTAGGATCACAAGGTTTTCAAAGTCGATTCATAAGAAGAATTTGCAAAAGGGGGAAATATTCACCCCCTCTAATATGAACACCATACGAAAATTTTCAAAACGCTGATACACGTATATCATAATTTTATTCGCTCTATCAGAATCTATTGTTACTTTTTATTTATTTTGGCTTATTTGTTCTTTAAGTGATATTTCAAAATATTTATCGAGGACTTCATATGAATGGGCACAGAGAAGATTAAAATTTAAGAAAGACAACAGAAAGAAACACCTTTTCAAGCTTTTTTATATCCTCCACCTCCAGGATGGGGGTATACTAACTTTGTCATTCCGTTTGTAACACCTTGAAATATCGATATGAGACCCTATAAAGTATATATATTCCTCATCGTCATAAAATTCTAAGACGATCTAGCCATGTCCGTCTGTTGAAAGCACGCTAGCACCTAAATCGGCCCAAAGGGAAAAAATTTTCCCTCACAAGGACTAAAAGTACCCATAATAATCCCTAATATTTTAGCGTATGTATGTTTAAGCATATTTTTTATTATTTATTTTATGTCTGTTTATATTTGCATGATATTTGGTATGCGCATTCCCCTTATAGCAAAAACGTGCACCATAACGTGATTCTCATTTTTAGGGGGTGAAATGGGGCAAAAAGAGATAAAAATGGTACATATTAAACGACAACAGCTAGAAACACGAAATTCGATGTGTGTACATTCCTCTAATTGAGTAGATACATAATATAAAAGTATTTTTTTCCAAATTCGTACTTTTAAGGGGTAAAATGGGAATAGAGGGATATAAATGGTACCAACCAAACGGCTCTACCTAGAATAATGAAATTCGGTCTATACATTCCTCTGATTGCATAGACAAGTAAAATACACGAATTTTTCAAAATTCGTACATTTTGGGGTCAACATAGAAAAAGGGGATAAAAATAGTACCAACCAAATGACCGCAGCTAGAGTCATGAAATTCGGAGATTACATTCCTTTGACTACGTAGACATGAAAAATAAAAGGTTTTTTTTTCAAATTTGTACTTTCACGGGATACAATGGGTGCGGAGGGATCAAAATGATACCAACCAAACGGATACACCTGGAATAATGAAATTGGGTGTATACATTCCTCTGATTGCGTAGACACTTAAAATAAACCGATTTTTCGAAATTCGTATTTTTTGGGGTTAAAATGAAAAAAGGGGATACAAATAGTACCAATCAAATGGCCGCAGCTAGAGTCATGAAATTCGGAGTATACATTCCTCTGATCTGATGACACGGAAATAGACGAATTTTTCGATATTCGTACTTTTTGGGGTTTAAAATGGAAAAAGGGGATATAAATAGTACAAACCAAATGACCGTGGCTAGGGGAGCATGCAATTCGGAGTAAACGTTCCTCTGACTGCGTAGACACGGAAAATTAACGGATTTTTCGAAATTCGTACTTTCAATGGATACAATGGTACAGAGGGATAAAAATAGTACCAACTAAACGACTACAGCTAGAATGATGAAATTGTAATTGCGTAGAAACGGCTGGAATCATGGAATTCGGTGTATACATTCCTCTGACGGCATAGACACGCAAAATAAAAAGTTATTTTCCAAATTCGTAATTTTTCTTTTACGGCAAAAAAATGGTTGAATCATGAAGTTAGGATATTTTGCACTATGTACGTCTGATAATGGATTTTAAAAATTTGTACTTTTGGAATTAAAATAGAATGGACAATTTTTGAAAATATAAATAAAAGAATATTTATTGACGTATTGGCAGCCTTGCCTTATAAGCGTGGTTTGAAATAATTAAAATATTATATTTATTTATAAAATTATTTTTTCAATATTTGTATTTGTTTTGGTTTGGCTATATTTAAAAAATTATATTTTCCTGTAATATTACTGCACTTCTACGAAAATCGACAGCCTCTGTGGAATGCAATCCATGGTGGAGGATATATAAAGTTCGGCCCGGCCGAACTTAAATGGTAAAGGTAAAAACCTGTTTAAGATAACCGATAACATACATTCACAACTATTTTGCCACTAAGGACATTTTTAGTTTGTATTTGTAATCCTTTTTTATTTTTATATCTTGAGATCAAACCGCCATCTTCTGCCAATGGCTTGTGCCATTGTGTTCACCAATCGTTTCATTTCTCCTTATTTCAATGTAAATAATTTTCCGATTGTTTAAGTGCTTTTCAATTTAGACATGCTCTTGAATTGCCTTTGAATTGGGAAACAATTAACCACACAGAGTAGAGTAAGTAATGAAATTAATTGATGGGTTAAAATGGCAGGCGTACTCGAAATCATTAATGACTTTATCGCAACCTAGTCAACTGAACAATTTGCCCTTAGTACATCAAACAAAACATCTACGATACCACGAAAATGCCACGAAAACCGGCTACTCCCAAGGATGGACCCAGAGCTGGAGCTATATTACGTTTGATAATCTATTATTTGGACTTGCTGAGACAATTTTTGAGAAGTACAGCCTTGAATGGCTTGAAATATTTGGCTTTTAAATATCTGACATTTTGGGAAAAGTAAGCTGGATTTTATTATAAAAGTATTTTTTGTAATTATTTATTTCATAATTATTTGGAATCATTGTAGATTATTCTTTTTTGTGTGTTTTGTGGCGGCCACTTATAATTCGCTTAACTTCGCCTTCAATATCTTTGAGAAGTGGCAAACATCGCCGGTCATCATTATCATGAATCCGGAATCGACTTTAATCACCAACGAACCATTTCCCGCGGTGACCATTTGCAATATGAATCAGGCCAGCAATAGGAAGGTGAAAAATTATCATGTGTATGTGCAATATAGAAATAATGAAATATGAAATTTCCCAGCAATATTTTGCAAATCAATAAAAAAATTGGAAAGTGGACATAAGTAGAAGTTGGATTGAAAAATATTCAAATTGAATTAGAAAGAAAACACAAACAATTTAGTTGCTTTCTTTATAATAAAATGATAATTTACAAATACTAAAAATACCTTCGACGAAAATGAGAATTTTATTAAAAAAGCAATGCAAAAAAATATTTTTTAGGTCTCGGACACAATACGTTTTTTATTTTTTTCTTGCATATTCCATTAAAGTGAGTGTCCACTATGGGGAAGTTTCACTAAATAGTCGGATTCGCCTTTTCCATATTTGTTTTAATTTTATTTTCTATTTCTTTTTTTTCAGAAATTCCTCAGATTATGCTATGATAACAAAAATTTGTTTCCAAGATTTAAATTACACTTCATATTCTCGAGCAAAATTCCACAAAACCAACGATACGTTTCCCGATTTCATAGTCAGGGTAAGTCAAATATTCCACTTTTTTATTGTTGTATCATTTCAACAAGTTCGAGGCCAATTTCAGTTTTTAATAGTTTTATATTTCCAATATTTCGTCCTTCTTTGAAACACATATCCAGAGAAGAAAATGTCAAATAAAAAACAAAATGAAGTAAATTAAATAAATTATGTTAGTGTTGTTTCCAATGATTCAAATCATTATTAATTATGTGATTTCTTTTCAATTAAATTCTCTCTTTTTTCACACAAAATTTCCAACGAAAGAAAACATGGTTATCTCTTCTTAGTTATGGCTCACTGAATGTTTGTTTTTGTTTTTTTTTTTACCTGGGCAGAGATCTTACTGTAGCGTACAACAACATACATACTTTCAAGTAAAACAACCCTCGTTGATGCTCCCTAAAGGTGGTGTTGTTTGCCTAAACGTCTTGTGTTGATTTGATGATTTTGCTGAATTCCCAATAATTCTCATTGAGGTTGTGTTGCTGTTCGTACTTAGTGTTTGGCATATGACTGTTGTAGTTACTCTGGCTTCTCTTCAGTTGTCGAATAAATCTCTCGCCTTTTACTAAAGATTTCCGTGGAGAGGAGCACTCTAATGAGTCTAAAAGAATTTTTCACAGGCCTTCCTTAAGGAGGGCCATAATTAATAAATTTGAAGTGGTTACATGAAAACACCAAGTATTACTTTTCTATAATTCCTATAGGAAATGACTAATTTTCTTATTTGTCGATGACAGTTTTTTTATATGATAGTTTTAAAATTAGTGTAATATGTAATATATATATACAATTTTGGGTATTCACAAAGTGTTCTAATGTCATAAGTCGTAAGGACGCATTTGAAAATATATATGGTAAAATTAGGGTTTGGGGATCGAGAATTCCCGAGCCGTTCCCTTCCATTTTTTCGGCAATTCCCGGGAATACGGGAAATTTATATATTTGCATTACTGACAATAATTATCAATAAACAACTTATTTATTACAAATAAAAAAGTTGAAATTCGAGGAGTTGCCAATTTTGTGAAACCCACTTAGGTTTTACTCTATCATGAAAGTAATATCAATCTATCATATTCAAATATTTTTTCTTTCAATCTCGCTAAACATTGTTGCAGATTTATGATTAAAAAATGTTTGTACATTTGCTGACGTAGTGCCCTTCGTGTTATCTGGCTTAACTTTAAATTTCTCATTTCTCTATACCTTGAAAAATAAATGCTCGTTACTTCTCTTCACTATAATATTAATCACTTACTCAAATAATAATATAGGTTTTTTTGTATTTGAGTAAAATGGCTTCTATAAATATTAATTAAAAATTTTCCATGTATACAATAAATCTTTTAACTTCCCTAGAAGGAAGTCCAAGCTAACTAGTAAATCAAAAAAAAAATTTTTTTCAAATCCATGCTTTATGCAAGCAGAATTCTATTGGGCCTAGAAATTCTTTTTTAGTTATCTTTTGTAGAAGGAAAAATTACTGCAAAATTTCAGTTTTTTATCTGCCATAGAACGGCATATATTCGAAAATGGGTTTTAACTTCGTATGGGAGGTGCCACGCCCACATTTCCATTACCGCCCATTTTTGTCACAACTACGCACATTAATGCTAGATGCACTTACACAAAATTACAGTAGGTGTAATTTTGGTTTTAACTTCATATGGGAGGTGCCACCCCCACTTTTGCATTACCGCCCATTTTAGGCGCAACTACGCACATTGATGCTAGATGCACTTACACAAAATTTGAGCACTATACGTGTCATAGAACTGACACTATTCGATAATATGTTTTAACTTCGTATGGGAGGTGGTACGCCCATTATTCCAATACCGCCCATTTTTGGCACAACTATGCGAATTGATGCTAGATGCACTTACACAAAATTTCAGCACTCTAAGTGTCATAGAACTGACAATATTCAATAATAGGTTTTAACTTCGTATGGGAGGTGCCACGCCCACTTTTCCAATACCGCCCCTTTTTGACACAACTATGCGAATTGATGCTAGATGCACTTACACAAAATTTCAGCACTCTAGGTGTCATAGAACTGACAATATTCAATAATAGGTTTTAACTTCGTATGGGAGATGCCACGCCCACTTTTCCAATACCGCCCATTTTTGGCACAACTATGCGAATTGATGCTAGATGCACTTACAGAAAATTTCAGCACTCTAGGTGTCATAGAACTGACTATATTCAATAATAGGTTTTAACTTCGTATGGGAGGTGCCACGCCCACTTTTCCAATACCGCCCCTTTTTGACACAACTATGCGAATAGATGCTAGATGCACTTACACAAAATTTCAGCACTCTAGGTGTCATAGAACTGACAATATTCAATAATAGGTCTTAACTTCGTATGGGAGGTGCCACGCCCACTTTTCCAATACCGCCCCTTTTTGACACAACTATGCGAATTGATGCTAGATGCACTTACACAAAATTTCAGCACTCTAGGTGTCATAGAACTGACAATATTCAATAATAGGTTTTAACTTCGTATGGGAGGTGCCACGCCCACTTTTCCAATACCGCCCCTTTTTGACACAACTATGCGAATTGATGCTAGATGCACTTACACAAAATTTCAGCACTCTAGGTGTCATAGAACTGACAATATTCAATAATAGGTTTTAACTTCGTATGGGAGGTGCCACGCCCACTTTTCCAATACCGCCCCTTTTTGACACAACTATGCGAATTGATGCTAGATGCACTTACACAAAATTTCAGCACTCTAGGTGTCATAGAACTGACAATATTCAATAATAGGTTTTAACTTCGTATGGGAGGTGCCACGCCCCTTTGTCCAATTGGTCAAATTTTTCCATTTCCTTGTATTGTCATCGAAAATGATTAAGTGTGCAAAATTTGAGCAAAATTGGTTGAGAAAAAAGCTTTCAAAAATTGATTTCAAATTTTGTGGCACACAAACATATATAGAAAGTAACCTTATATAAAGCATGGAAAAATCTTCTCAAAGAAGAATTTAACTTAGATATGAAACCAGTAAGGTATAACAAGTAAAAACGACGTTAAGTTCGGCCGGGCCGAACTTTATATACCCTCCACCATGGATTGCATTCCATAGAGGCTGTCGACAGAAGTGGAGTAATATAGTCGAACCAAAACAAATACAAATATTGAAAAAATAATTTAATAAATAAATATAATATTTTTATTATTTCAAACCACGCTTATAAGACTTAAAAGGCCAATACGTTTGCATATCGATAAATACTTCAAGTCAGTTCAAAAATAAATATTCTTATATTTTTTCAAAAAGCTTAAATACCATAAAGTGGGTGCTACAATTGGTTATATTTCCATTCTGTTTTAATTCCAAAAGTACACATTTTGAAAATCCATTATCTCAGTTACATGGTGCAAAATAACCTAACTTCATGATTCAAGCAATTTCTGCCTTAAAAGTAAAAAGTACGAATTTGGAAAAATCTTTTTATTTTGCATGTCTTTGCAGTCGGAGGAATGTATACACCGAATTCCATGATTCTAGCTGCGGCCATTTGATTGCTACCATTTTTATCCCCTTTAAGAGTACGTCTTTTTAAAATCTCTTTATTTTACGTGTCTACGCAATTAGAGGAATGTACACACTGATTTTCATCATTCTAGCTGTAGTCGTTTAGTTGGTACTATTTTTATCCCTCTGCTCCCATTGTATCCCTTCAAAGTACGAATTTGGAAAAAACTTTTTATTTTTCGTGTCTACGCAGACAGAGGAATGTATACTCCGAATTCCATGACTCTAGCTGCGGTCATTTGGTTGGTACTATTTTTATCCCCTTTGTTTATCCCTTTATACCCATTTTACCCATTAAAAGTACGAATTTGTATCTACTCAACTAGAGGAATGTAGACACCGAATTTCATGTTTGTAGCTGTTGTCGTTTGACATGTACCATTTTTATACTTTTTTGCCCCATTTCACCCCATGCGAATAAAAATCACAATTTGGTTATAGGGGAAATGCGCATATCCTATGCAAGTAAGTACAAGCAGACATATTGCAAAAATATGCTTTGAGACTCTAAAATATTAGGGGATATTATGTGTATTTTTAGTCCTTATGAGGGAAATTTTTTACCCTTTGGGCCGATTTCGCCCAGTTTCAATCCCAACCGATCTACGATAAGACGCATTTATCGAAAATTTGGACGTCCTAACTCCTTTCGTTTAGATGGTAGTAGGGTTTGCACCCCGGGATTTCCCGCGGGAAATTCCCGGGAATTCGCATATTTTTCATTTCCCGTATCCCAAGAAATTCGTACGGGAATCCCGCGGGAATTCAGTGGAACATTTTACACATTTCTTCACATATTTTTTTCCATCATTTCCACAATTAAATTAAAAATGTTGTATAAAAATTTAGATCACATAGCCTTTAATCACGTATATCAAATATTGCAGTTGGATGACAAAATATTTTTAAGCTGCTTTCAGATGTAGACTCAAAATCCACTTTTTTTGATTTTTTTCCTGTCAAGCTCCATATGAAAAAAATTAAAATCAGGAAAAAAAAAGATTTTGGACGTGTATCCGAACGCCAAAAATAAAATTTTCGAAGCGACAGGACAGAAAACAAACATTTCATTTAATGCTCTACTCACTATTAATGTGAACGACCGTTCTCCGTCGTGTCCACATTAAAATAAGATTTTGAAACTTGAAAAGATGTTTGAATTGATCTCACATTGCGCTTTATTATATGAATTCTGTAACAGGTTCGCTGTGAAATATATATTTATTTTACTTTAAAAAAATGTGAATGTTTCATTGAAAAAATAAGCTTAACTCATGGTAAACAGTATGTTGACGATTTCCGGTGCTGTCCCGGGATCCCGGGAAATTGAAAAAATAATTCCCGGGTAAATGCAAAGCCTAGATGGTAGCGTGCTTTCAATAGACGGACAGACGGACGGACATGGCTAGATCGTCTTAGAATTTTATGACGATCCATATGTTCTGCCATAAACTGTAAAAAAGAACAAACATTACAATAGAAATATAGGCAAATGTTTATATAAATGAAACTAATGTGCAAAGAACTAACGACTGGAACTTTTCAAATGTTTTTAGTTTTTAAATAAATAATGACTGTAGTTTTTCAATCTTTGTTTGTGTTATTATTCGGATTTTAACAATTTCTTTGTTTGTTCTTAGCCGGACGAATCTTTCAATCAAAGAGTACTTTGTTTTAGAGATACCTTGTTACCTTAAACATTTTTTAGTTTTGTGTAGGTGTTAGCTATTAGTGCTTGTGGCTTAAACGTCCTATTTTGTGAGATTTTTAGTTGCGACAATTCGGTCGCCTAGCGACAAAATATTATACAAAAGCATTTTTTAATTTGTAATTTGTCAGTATTTAAAATAAAGCACAGAAGCTACTAAATATATATACTTTAAGCCATATTGTACATACCTAAAAGAAATTAAGTTTATTCCCGGGGAAATGAAAAAAGTCCGGGAAATATTTCTTCATAAAAATGTTAAGAAGTGGGAAAAAGTTAAAATAAATACACATTTGTTTTAGAAATACAAGAAACAACCGACTTTGATAATCCTACATAGCACCTAGAAAAACATCAAAATAGGCTCCAAATTGTTCAGATGTATTACGAAAAAATGCGTTATGTACTTCATACATTTAAGTATTAATGAACTTATAAAAAGTCTCTTCAAACTATTTAGAAAATTCTTGAATATTAATTTAAGATGAAATTCTCGTTCGTTCGTTTGAACATATTTTAAGTTCATTTGTCCTTGTGTCAAGTAACATTTTCTTCGTTTAAGTCAGAATTTACTTGTTTTGAGGAAAAATCAGCAAAATTACCCTCACTTTAAGTAAATATTTGCATGATTTTAGTAAAAATTTACTTATTTTCAGGAAAATTTCAACAAAACTTTATTTAAATTTTGTAAAAATGTACTTGGTTTTAGGAATATTTCAGCAAAAATTTACTTAAATGTAGTAAAAATTTACTTAGTTTGAGAACAATTTACTGAAATTTTCTCCAGGTTGAGTGAATATTTGAGGAAAACTGATCTAGAATCAAGTTCAAAGCATGTCCTACTTTCACGAAAAAGTTTGAACTTGATATGAGAAAATATTGCTTTAGCGTTATACGAAGTTAAATTTTAGTTCATTTTAACTCATTATAGGGTTCACTTTTTTCTGAGTGTGTTAGATATATTTTACGTGCGATTCGAGGAATTTATTGTGCACATAGTCGACCTACTGAAAACAATAGCATTCGCAAATTTGAGTCCCAGTTTACATTAGTGGATGATACTCGATCGGTTAGACCACGAATCGATTCGTTGTTGTTCTCAGCAGCCTGGCTTGTCGTATTCGGCGTACTTTATGTAGGGATCTCGACCTTTCGAATGGACCACCTTAGACGTAGTCGTGGCCAACAATTACACGATATCATTTTCAAACAGTAAATTTCATAAATTCTTCTTTAAATCGATAATAAAAAATTTAAGTTCACTTCATGCATTTTATTTTATATTATAAATCACGATTAATCTCACGATATTTCCACAAGTTGTTGAAAGTGCCATTTTCGATTTTCAAAAAATAAAAGTTGTGTTAAATTGTGCCTTGAACCACTGATTACTTTGATTTGTAGGATCTAAACGAAAGGAGCTAGGAGGTCCAAAATTTGCATAAATTCGTCTTATAGTCGTAGATCGGTTGGGATTGAAACTGGGCGAAATCGGATCAAAGGGAAAATTTTTCCCTCACAAGGACTGAAAAAACCCATAATAATATTTTAGAGTATTTACGTATATTTTTTCAATATGTCTGTTTGTACTTACTTGATATTGGGTATGCGCATTTCCCCTGTAACAAAAACGTGCTCCATAGAGTGTTTTTTTTGGAAAAAAATCCGGTGTGTACATCCCTCTAATTGCGTAGACACGTATAATAAAGAGATTTTAGATAGTCGTACTCTTGAGGGGGTAAAATTGGAAAAAAGGATAAAAATGGTACCAACCAAATGGCCGCAGCTAGAATCATGGAATTCTGTGCATACATTCCTCTGACTGCATAGACACGCAAAGTGGAAAATCCAAATTCGTACTTTTACGGAAAAAATTGGCTGAATCATGAAGATAAGTTATTTTGCATTATGTACGTGAGATAAAGGATTTTCAAAATCTGTACTTTTGGAATTAAAATAGAAACTGTAGCACCCACTACCTACCAATAATTATGGCATTTAAGCTTTTTTAAAAATATAATTATAAGAATATTTATTTGTTGAGATGCTTGAAATATTGTTTAATATATATATAGTGTAAACGTATTGGTAGCCTTGTCTTATAAGTGTGGCTTGAAATAATAAAAATATTATATTTATTTATAAAATATTTTTTTCAATATATGTTTTTGTTTGGCTATATTAAAAAAATATATTTTCCTGTAATATTACTGCACTTCTACGAAAATCGACAGCCTCTGTGTAATGCAATACATATATAAAGTTCGGCCCGGCCGAACTTAACACCGTTTTTTATTTTCAAGTTTATGTTTGACATTTGCAAAATGGGACGCTATACAAAATTGAGAAATATTAAAAACTTAATTCCAAAGTAGGCAGTCTTTAACGCAAACTGTAAGAAATTTACGTGGAAAATTTTTGAGAACAGATCGGCCTTCAGTTCAGCCTTCATGAAGCTCATTTTCATATCGGTGACTATGTCAATAAGCGAAATTGCCGCTTATGGGGTTCGGAGAACCCACACGTAACTGTTTGGTGTGCATTTTTGCCTGTACTGTCGTGGTAGTCATATGAATGAATGCTATTGTGTTCCATTATTAAATTCAACCTTTCCACTTGTTTTATAAACGATTATAATTTAAATTTTTAAATGGGCCACCCTAAAGTTTTGTGCACACTTATGACATAAAAAGTTTTTCCAAAAATATAAAAATTTAAATGAAAAATAAATTGACGGAGATCTTGCGAAAATAAAATTTGTTCAAAAATCCATTTCGTTAAAAGATGTGCTGAATTGTGCTACTTTTGCGTACAATTGTGTCGAAAAAAATTTTTCGAAGAAATTAAAATTGACCGAGATATAGCGAAAAAAATGGCGATTAAAAAAAAAATAACAATAATTTTGCTAAAATCGTGAATTTTGCAAATCCAAAAATTGTGCATGCTTAGCAAAATTTGTTCATAAAAATCAAAATTAGAGTGTCCAAAAATCCTGGTTTTTGGCAATGTCGGGTTTTTCTTAAAACAATAAAAGTTCCACTGTTGGACATATCTAGGTATAAATTTCGTTAAGAGTTTTAATTGCATCGATCTCCGTTGAAGTGAAAGTAATTAAAAGAAGTTCAAAAGGGTGTGGTCGTAGCGATATTTTTATAAACTTCTCAATTCGTCACTAGCATAAATTTATTTTCCTGCCTTACAGTTGTTTTACAATAACTGGAATATTTTTCCATATTTATAATCCAAACCATACTTCTTCAATGTCTATGAAGTCATCTTCATGATCCGAATCATAGCTGGTCCGAGGCATAACTGAGAATTCGCAGATAAACTATTCCCACATTTCATCATGACGAAGACTACATAAGTCTTTATTTTTTTACCAGATGTTGAATATAGCAAATTCTGTTATTCCTGGAATTTTAACCATTTTAATAAAAGGAATGTGGTTATAGTCTTCGACTTCCCCCATATCAGTGCTTTCAGTCGGATCTAAAATGGCGCAGGTGTCTACATAGATGAAATAGAGACCGCACGCATTGGGCAATCTTCAATTATCAAAGACGAATGTATGTAGTGCGTTTCAAGCAGAAATTCTGACGATTTCCAAAGCCACAGAATTAATAGTAAACAACATAAAAGTAGGTTTGTTCGCAACGAAAGGCCGACTTCAGTATTATAGCGAAAAAAAACGAATTTTTCCCACAATGGAAAAGCGGTCGAGACTGACTACAAAAAACCGGTTTCTAAAAACCCGACGTTTGGTCTGAGATAAAAAAACCTGATTGACCTGGTTTTCGGTTTCGGTTTAGTGCTATCTTCAACTTTTTAAGTCATTTTCAAAATAAATTTGCAAAAATCGCTAATTTCCAATTTAAAAATTTCAGTGCGAAATCAAACAAATGGAAAAACTGAAAATTGTCTATGAACGACTTTTTTGTGGATTTTTTTATTGTTTTTAAAATCGGTCAAGTAGTTGAGGTATTAACACTACTTTATGAAAAAATGGTAACACTGTTGTTGGCACTATTGAATTGGTCATTGGTTATTTTTCTCTAAAAGAATACGAATACAAACTTTTGTTACAAAGTCAAAAATCGTAGCCCTTCACAGGGACGACTTATATATTTTTATTAAATATGATTTTTACCTTCACCTCAATGTTTGTATGTTGCTTTCAGAATGCCCAACCCTGTTCCGAAATGATTGCAATGTGTCAATGGGATCAAACGTTGACATCGTGTACGGACTTGTTCCGAGAAGTCCTGTTGGATGAAGGTCTATGCTGCTCCTTCAATATTGCCCATCCATTTCAGATTTACAAAGGAGAGTAAGTATGTCTAAAGATTTAATTGAAAATTAGGAAGCGACATCAAAATAATCAGAAGAGAAAAAATTTTAAGATCCTGGATAAATAGAAGGATAATATTTGCTAAATAAATAAATAGTATTTCTAATTTTTTCCTTAAATCTTAGAAACGATTCCAATCTGAAAATTTCAAAGTCGAGTAATTTCATTAGGTTGAATTTAGAAAAAAAGTTGTGCTGAATTGTGCCGTAAAAAGTTTTTCGAAAACTTAACCGAGATATTGCGAAAAAACCTTTTTTTTCCAAAAAAAATCGCTGGGATTGCCATTAAGTTTTTTTGCAAAAACAAAAGTTGTTCTGGATTATGCAAGCGGAGTAAATAATTGTGTCGTTTTTTTAAAGTTCTATCTCAATCCGTTTTCGAAAAAATCGCTACTTTCGAAAAGATCCTAGAATTGCCATTTTGTTTTTTCGCAAAATCAAAAGTTGTGCTGAATTGTGCCCAATTGTGCCGCAAAAAGTTTTTCGAAAAAATGAAATTTGACGAGATACAGCGAAAAAAACTGTTTGCAACAAAAATCGCTGAAATTTTCATTGTAGGTTTTTTGGACAGCAAAATATGTGATAGGATCTTCTAGAGGAGGGTGCTATTGTGCAATTTCCAGCTAAGTTCTATCTCAAACCGTTTTCGAGAAAATCGCTAATTAAAATTTTGACGATTTTTCAACAAAAAATGCTCTAATTTTGTTAAAATCGCGATTTTTGCAAAACCAAAAGTTTTACTGCATTGTGCTCGCGTAGCACAATACATCAAAGTGTGATCATACATCAAAAAGTGCACACTTCAATGGCCTAGCACAATTTTGCTATCATATTCATTTTGTAAAAGTCGCAAAAACGCCAAAAATTCTAGAATTGCCATTTTGTTTTGCGAAAAAATAAAATGGAAATTCTAGGATTTTTTCGAAAATTGCGATTTTTTCGAAAACGGATTGAGATAGAACATTTTTAAAAACGGCACAATTATGTACTCCGCTAGCACAATCCAGCAAAATTTTTGTTTGTGCAAAAAAACGAAGTGGCAATCCCAGCAATTTTTCGGAAAAAAAGTTTTTTCGCACTATCTCTGTCAATTTTCAATTTTTCGAAAATCTTTTTACGGCACAATTGGGCACAAACCTAGCACAAAACAGCACAAGTGTTGTTTTTTCGAAATTGGAAAATGGCATTTTCAACATTTGGAACATTAGGTTGTAAGGGATGCCCGTCAGTTATATACAACTGACTAGTTCACTGGGCACAACGTGAATCGACCACAACAAATGTTGGTCTCTTCTCTACGATATTAATGAAAATTTCCAAATAAGTACTTTTTGAGACAAAAATATATTTTTTTCTAATTTCAAGCAAATATCTGCTAATTTTACAGAAGTTTCTCAAGTGTTAAAAAAATATTTATTTCTTATTTATAATAAAAATATATCTTCTTGAAAAATTATTTTTATTTTAGACACTAGAGTGGATCAAAAATAATGTATTTTTGTCACAAGACAATTTTTTAACTTTTTTTTGATATTTTAAGAATAAATCTGCTAGTTTTATAAAAGTTTATCAAATGTTAAAAAATATTTATTTTTTATTTATTTTTATTTTTTATATACATAAAAACATATCTTCGAGTTTTGAAAAATAATGTTTATTTACAATTAATAGTGCCAGGAGGACGCTAGATAACAATTATAAACGAAATTAAAAATATTTAAAATAAGAAAAAATTAAATATATTGTCTTCAGTTTCCAATAATTGCTTCATAATAGAAAAATTGCATTGATACATTTTCAGATACTTCATGGCACGGGATTTCACATCCATCGATAGCCAATGGATACCGGTGGACTGGCATCCCGAAACTGGTTATCCCAAAGATCTGCCAAATCGCTACTATCCCCGCGCAGCTGTAGGACCAGGTATCACAAATGGTCTGACTCTTGTTTTGAATGGCGATATTGATGACTACCATTGTTCGTCGACGAATGGACCGGGATTCAAGGTAGCTTTTAAAAATATTAAAAAAAAATTTAGAACATGAATTTCCATCCTCCATTACAGTTACAACTGCACAATCCGATCGATGCTCCGCAAATAAAAGAAACCGGTTTGTCCGTGAGCCTCGGCTATCAATCCGGTTTTCGCATCTCCACCATCAAGGATGAGGCCCAGCCCAGCTTGCGCTCAATATCGCCCAAGGAGCGGCAGTGCTATTTTAGCGATGAACACCCGTTGAGTTATTTCCGCTACTATACGCGGCGCAATTGTGAAAGTGAATGTGAGGCCAGCTTTTTCCTGAGGACGTGCAAATGCATTCCCTATCATATGCCCAAGATTGTGGCCAATGCCAGCACCTGTTATATACCACATTTCGATTGTTTGGTCGAGGCCGAGAAGGACTATACCGATCCGGACAATTTGCAATGCAAACAGGAGTGCCTGTCGGGCTGCCACGATATCATGTATATGCCGGATATATTCACCACACCCATGGCCATGGATAATTATCAACTGGATATGAATTATTTGCGAAATTTCAGCAAAGATTACATCTCGAATAATCTGGCCTTGGTTAATATATATTTTTACCAGAATTACTATCGCAGCAGTGTGAAGACCCCATACACGGGTATCACGGAATATTTGTGTAAGTTGGAGGAAACAAAAAAGGGGGCAACGGAGAATGTTTAAAATATATATTTATTATATCTATTTCCAGCTCAAACTGGCGGTATAATGAGTTTGATGATGGGCTTTAGTGTGATTTCCGTGGTCGAATTCGTTTATTTCTTTATTCTAAAACCATTAATGCGCCTGTGGCACCGATGTTTCAGTAGAAATATTATAAATATACAACAGTTGGCGGCGAAGGATAACATCGGACACTAAAGCTTAGGAAACGTGGTGATCTATAAACTATATGGATTTTCCGATACCTCTAAATATGGCATACACAATTTATAATATCAAATGTGTTAATGTTTCAAAAAGCTATGCACTGTTTGTTATGGAAAGCACCAGGAAAAATAATAATTATGCACTTACCGCACTTTCATTAAATCAGCAGCAGAAGTCCTGCAAATAAAAAATTTTCAAAATATTAATTTACACTTTGTTCACGTTTAAAAACAAATAAATATATTGAAGCTTTAATTCAAAACGGACAAAAATGTAACGCCTTTCCTTATTCGTATAGATTTACTTAAAGCTTTAAAACAATAAATGAATGGTAACACCACAATGAAAAGCTTTAGCTGGCCTCATCTGCCGAGAGATACCACACTGTGTGGAAATGTCCACAAAAGGAGAATGGGAAAGTGTACTGTGGGTCTAAAAAATTTCTGACATATAAAAATATCATTCCGAAATGGAGAAGTTGTCAACGATAATAATAATGCTATATGTGAAACGCTATATAATATGATCGCCAAAAGAAAATTTAAATAATTATCTAAGAAAATAAATAAATTGAATTGGCAAAATGAGATTTTTAGTGTGTCGACTTAGTTCTGTGGAATATTTTGTTTATCAGCGCTTCTCATTTGTCATATGTGACCGCTGGTACTAATATGAACCCTGATTTAAGTCAAAGACATACATTCGTTGCGAAAGTTCTGACGAGATAGGGTAGCGCCCATCGAAACTGCGCAGTCAACTTTTAGCTGCAACAATAAAGGTCTCACTTTGCCTTTTTTGCTAATTTTGGGTTCTGCTGAAGACTTCAGCACAACCTTTGGTCTTAAACCAAAATTGAAAATTGTTAAGAAATTAATGTGACTAAATGTTACAAAGTTTCCTTCGGTAAAAGTCCTGTGTGTATGAAATACTCATCATAAATTCTGTTCAAATTCAATGTGTGAATGAAGTTAAAGATTTATTCAGATTTTGTTGTACCTAAAGCATATGTGTTACTAGAATTTATTTAAGGGGATTTATCTATTCCTTGTGGATGTTCCTAGAATCGCATACAAAGGATGTTTTTGAAATATTATATTCTACAAAACATGAGAATTCTATTATATTTCTCATTTATTTCTCATATATTTCTTTTTTAAAATATTGGTGGAAATAAATAAACAAATGAAGTATTTAAGACCCAGTGGAAGTTGAGTCCGTTAAACAAAATAAATGGATGTACTATTTTATACAGATTTTATGTATTGCCGGCCTGCTGTTGTACCTAAAGATGTTCTCTTCCAGGGCTACCTTTGGTCGGGCCTAAAGATTTTCTTCTTCAATTGAGAAATACTTAAAAACTATAGAGTTTTTGTCCGTCCATTCATATTTCAATATGATTTTTGGCATGTTTCCGTAACCTGGAGACCCAATTTTCGATGATCAGACGAATTGGTAACACATATAACCCTCAGAAGGCGGCATAATTTTACAACGTAAACAGGCGGTAAAGGTGCAATTGTCCTTCGTGAACTGTGTATTCACAGTAAGACTGCGAATATACCAATTGTATAAATAATATTATAATTTAGAATATACACTTGATTAAGGACAAGGTATATAATACAGGGTGCGACAAAAGTCGCGAAGGGGTTTAAAACAATCATATTTTTTTTTTAATTTTTAATTTAAACTTATTTTTCTTACAAAATCTGTAGATTTATTAAATTTTTGTGTGAAAGATTACGTTACGTAAATGACCACCGTTTTCAGCCGCGCAAAGTTTGGCTCTTTCAAGATAATTTTCCATGACACGAATCAGAGTATCTGGCTGCAATGCTCTTATTTCGGCTCGAATATTCTCCTTCAGCTGTTCAAGGGTTCTGGGTTTATTGATATACACCCTCTCTTTTAAATATCCCCAAAGGAAATAGTCAGGTGCTGTTAAATTCAGTTTAATTGGCCGGCCCCAATTAAATGCTGAATTTTTGGCAATTAAACGTTCAAATTGATGTTCAAAATAAATGATTTGGTTCGTTGGATAACGTTGTAACTTTACATGATTAATCTCCCAGATTTATTGTACAAGTCCTACAAAGGAAAAGGGGGAAACAATAAATTAGAAAAGATATTAATTTTTCAAATCCCTTCGCGAATTTTGCCGTTTCCTGTACTTTATTAATATTTTCTAACAGAATATTAAAAGCCTAAAATCTTAATTACAGAAAAAATCTGTAGTGTCTTTATTAGAATACACATGAAATCCAAGGTAAATGTTTTATACAAACCATTATATATTTCAAATCATAAAATAAATATTCTTATATTTATATTTTCAAAAGGCTTAAATACCATAAATATTGGTAGTTAGTGGGTGCTACAGTTGGTTGTATTTCCATTCTATTTTAATTCCAAAAGTACAAATTTTGAAAATAACCTAACTTCATGATTCAACCAATTTTTGCCGTAAAAGAAAAGGTACGAATTTGAAAAAAAACTTTCTATTTTGCATGTATATGCAGTCAGAGGAATGTATACACCGAATTCCATGATTCCAGCTGCGCCCATTTGGTTGGTACCATTATTACCCCCTCGACGTTTCTACACAATTAGAATTTCATCATTCTAGATGTAGTCTTTTAGTTGCTACTATTTGTATCCCTCTGTAACATTATAAGAATTTCGAAAAATCTGTTTATTTTCCGTGTCTACACAGTCAGAGGAAAGTATACTCCGAACTGCATGACTCTAGCTGCTGTCATTTGATTTGTACTATTTTTATTTCCTTTTTTCATTTGAACCCCAAAAAGTACGAATTTTGAAAAATCAGTGTATTTTACTTGTCTATGCAATCAGAGGAATGTATACACAGAATTTCATTATTCTAGGTACAGCCGTTTGGTTTGTACCATTTTTATCCCTCCGTACCCATTGTATCCCTTGAAAGTACGAATTTGGAAAAAACCTTTTATTTTTCATGTCTACGTAGTCAAAGGAATGCATACTCCGAATTTCATGACTCTAGCTGCGGTCATTTGGTTGGAACTATTTTTATCCCCTTTTTCTATTTTGACCCCAAAAAGTGCGAATTTCGAAAAATTAGTTTATTTTCCGTGTCTATACACTCAGAGGAATGTATACTCCGAATTTCATGACTCTAGCTGCGGTCATTTGATTGGTACTATTTGTATCCCCTTTTTTCATTTTAACCCCAAAAAGTACGAATTTTGAAACATCCGTGTATTTTACTTGTCTATGCAATCAGAGGAATGTATACATCGAATTTCATTATTCTAGGTACAGCCGTTTGGTTGGTACCATTTTTATCCCTCTCTTCCCATTTTACCGCTTAAAAGTACGAATTTGGAAAAAAATACTTTTATATTATGTCTCTACTCAGTTAGAGGATTGTACACACCGAATTTCGTGTTTCTAGCTGTTGTCGTTTAATATGTACCATTTTTATCCCTTTTTTGCACCATTTCACCCCCTACAAATAAGAATCACTTTATGGTGCACGTTTTTGCTATAAGGGGAATGCGCATACCAAATATCATGCAAATATAAACAGACATATTCAAAAAAACATGCCTAAATACGCTAAAATATTAGGGATTATTATGGGTATTTTTAGTCCTTGTGAGGGAACAATTTTTCGCTTTGGGCCGATTTCGCCCCATTTCAATCCCAACCGATCTACGACTATAAGACGCATTTATGCAAAATTTGAACGTTCTAGCTCCTTTCGCTTAGATGCTAGCGTGCTTTCAACAGACGGACGGACGGACATGGCTACATCGTCTTAGAATTTTATGACGATCAAGAATATATATACTTTATAGGGTCTCATGTCGATATTTCAAGGTGTTACAAACGGAATGACAAAGTTAGTATACCCCCATCCTGGAGGTTGAGGGTATAAAAATTGTAATGTTAGTGCACTTCTATGAAAATTGACCACCCCTGTCGAGTGCAATCTATAATTATCTCCGATTTTACTTGTTTTTACTTAGTGTAATGCTCCCTTCGACCAAAAATTTAAAACTTTGACCCACTGTAAAAAGAAAATCAGACCAGCTGGACCTTTTAGAATTATAGGTCGCTACTCTGTTCCAAAAATGCTGTTGGACAAGGAAAGATCACAGTTTATTATTATAATTTTCGTAATATGTTATTGCACCTCTATGTGAAGTCGACAGTATATAATATGCTGCTAAAACTATTGAAATTATTTATAAATTGTTTTATTTCTCTATCCCCGCCATAAAATATATAAATCAGTAAGTATGGCAACACTTCCATCCAACTTGCAACAACCTGTTTGATTCGAGTTTGTTGTATTCTACACTCTATCACTCCCACATTTTCATACAATTCAGTCGCGTTTTGCAGTTTGACATCTCGACTTGTCTGCGCCGGTTGTGTTCGCCCGCTGTACGTATCATAAATAAATACAACAACAACAAGAAATAAATCTAAATTATAATATAAAGTCAGCTTTGTGTATTAATTAAAACTAATTTATCTTAGAAATAAAGTAAGAAACTAAAGAAAAAAATTGACAATTTGTTGAAGAAGAACTAAAATTAAAGAAATCAGGCAAACGAAACAAATACTCGTCGAAAAAACACAATAAAGTGTACAGTGTGCAATAGTGCATCCGTTTGGTGGTGTGGCTAAAACTGGTGGTCTACAAATTGGTCTCGTTCAACTTGATAGTGAGTTTGCGGCAGCGGCATTCCAAACTACTTTCTATACAACAAGTCATCATCCTCAGCAGCTGTTGTTTGAAAGGTAATGGAATGTTAACGATCCTCATTGTCTAACAAACATCTAATTTGATACATATTATGTGTGTATGGATTAAATGTGGGTGGGAACCAATGTTGCCGAGCATGAGATAATCTTATAAGCGACTTCTCTCAAATCTCTTGTTCAAAAAACGCTTCCTTCATGTTGGCGATAGTAGTTTCAGCACAAATGTAGAAGTACTCGAGTGTAAAAAAATAAAAATGTTTGTATATATATTTTATTATTTTACAGTATTTCTAAATTTTGCTGATATATCAAAAACTACCGGCGATCCAATGCTTAAATGTCCAAGGTTTGGTTCACCACAAATGTAGCTACTTTTTCTGAAAATTTAAAACATATAAATTTTTTCAAAAAATATTTTTTTAGAAAAACAAATTTATATTATTTTTATTTTTTTTTTATAAAAACTAACTATCCATCAGCAAAAAACCATCAATCTTTAATGGGGTCGATTTTTATATTTTTTTTCTAATAATTATAATACAGTGAAACCTCCAAATGGACAATTATCAGAAAGCGAAGCTTCAAATGTATTTAAGCACCCCGAGAGGATCTTCGTATTGCAATTCATAATAAATAAATAAACCTCCCTACAATCGGCCAACCGTGGCTACCCACAGTATAGGGTTTGTAAATTTTTAGGGAAAAAGTCAAAATTTCAGAAACTACTTGTGATAACGGCATAATTTTTTGGCACAGATGTTTTTTATGACAATATCTTGATGTGATACTGATAGAGTGAAACTCTCACGCCCACCTCTCATACAACTTGGAGATCTAATAACCTGTATTTGCACACATATTTAATTCAAATAAACCAAATGTTGCAAACTTATTTGTTTTAACAGTAGAAATATATGTACATATAACTTTTTTACATACTTATGTAAAACAAGTAAGGAAAGGCTAAAGTCGGGCGGGGCCGACTCTATGATACACTCCACTTTCTATCCGAATACAATTTAATTCTGTGAAAAAATGAAAACGGGAAGGATTTTTGTATCCTGTAAATGTATGTGTTTGACAAAAAATGTTAAATCGGAAAGGATATTTGTATGGGTGTATATTGAAATCTGGAACAAAATAGGTGAAATATAATATGTATAGTTTGGCCAAAATCGGTTAAACATTTGGGTGCAACATTTTTATTTGGGCTATATCTAAATCTGAACCGATCTTACCCACTTTCACAATAGTTTTTTATTTGGATTATAAGCTGTTGTACCAAATTTAAAGAAAATCGATTACAATATGTGGTTTCTAAAGCGGCAAAAGTCAAATCGGAAGCAACATTTGTATGGGGGCTTTATCTAAATCTGAACCAATCTTACCCACTTTCAGCATAGGTGTTACTAGTTCAATTATAAAATGTTGTACCAATTTAAAGAAAATCGGGAACATTATGCGGTTTCTACAGCGGAATAAGTGAAATCGGGAGCTAAATTTGTATGGGACTATATCTAAATCTGAACCGATCTTATCCAATTTTTGCATAGGTGTTTCTAGTTGGATTATAAGATGTTGTGCCAAATTTAAAGATAATCGAGTACAATATGTGGTTTCTAAAGCGACAAAACTCAAATCGGGAGCGACATTTGTATGGGGGCTATATCTAAATCTGAACCGATCTTACCCACATTCTGTACAGGTGTTTCTAGTTGGATTATATGATGTTTCGCCAAATTTAAAGAATATCGGATTCAATATGTGGTTTCTAGAGCGGAGAATGTCAAATCGGGAGCGACTTTTGTATGGGAGCTATATCTAAATCTGAACCGATCCACAAAACTTACCTGTGCCAATTTTTGTTAAGATCGGACTATAATTGCGACCTGTAATTTGATTACAACAATAGATGGACAGACAGACGGACATCGATAAATCGATTCAGAAAGTGATTCTAAGCCGATCGGTATAATTAACAATGGGTCTATCTCGTTTCCTTTTGGGTGTTACAAACAAATGCACAAAGAAATAATACTCTCGTGGAGTGTATAAAAATTAGTAATAAATTGTTCGTGTCACCTAAAACTGGACGAGAATAAATATTGGCTGATTGGAAAGCTGCTCTGTTAGATATATATAGCAATTATTATCCCAGCAATTTCACGCAGAATAAAATCTTAACTCACCATAGATCATTTATATAAAAACAATACAAAGAAAATAATTTTTGCAAAAATACTTTGTGTAAGATAAGATGGCTTCATTTATTTATTTTTATTTTTTATTTGAAAATAATAGCTAATGGGGAATTAAAACGTACTATTTTAAAGCTCTTATAAATATTTATCCTTTATTTATTTTTTTTTGTGGAAAATTTCAAAACACATTTGCATTTTTCAAGACAGTTCTCACTGACGGGGCATCATTTTTTCAGAAACAAAGACAGCAAAAGTTTTTCTACAATTTTTCTTGAATGTAGCTTCGCTCAACTCCAAATTTTGACGATTAACGAAGTCAAAATGGGGTTCTTCGCTCAAAATGATTATACGTAAACATGTTGTATACGTATTTATGGAAGAACTACACCATTTTCAAGTTTAATTCAAAAGACACCATTTGAAATTCAAAAAATATCAATTGAAATTCAAAAATTCCATTTGAAATTCAAAAACTATCATTTGAATTTCAAAACTCATCATTTGAAATTCAAAACTCTTCATTTGAAATTCAAAAATTATTCCATTTTAAATTCAAAAGATTCCATTTGAAATTCAAAAATGTAAACAAACTTATTTAAGAAAAATATACATTAGGTGGGATAGCATTTATTTTTCTGCAAATTTGGATATTCTGCAGTTTTGGAAACAGATTTAATAAAATGATAAGCAATTAATAATTATAATGATGTAAAATGTCGGTAATTTCATATATAGCTTATACCCTTCACCAGCTCAGAGAGCATCTGCATATAATTTATAATGACTTGCATTTTACTTAGGGTCGGATTATTTGTGTGGGAGGTACAACAAATCATAACTATTTTACAGGTATAAAGTCATTGTAAAACCATTTCCAATATTAAATTGTTACTGATCAGTTTTATTTTAACCAAAGCGTATGTCAATTTGTGTGAGAAGTCTTGCAATATCGCTCATATTGCAGGTGTATATAACGTCTATGAAAACCAAATTTCGGAGTATTCCGATCGTCCGTATAGAAGTTATAAAATCTTTAAATTTAAATAGGTTAGAGTGATTTGTGTGGGAGGTACTTAAATCTGTTTTCTAAACAGCAGAATATTCAAATTTGCAGAAATAAATAAATGCTACACAACCTAATGTATATTTTGCTTAAATAATTTTGTTTACCCTTCTTGAATTGCAAATGGAATAATTTTTGAATTTCAAATGAAAACTTTTGAATTTCAAATGGTGTCTTTTGAATTACTTATGACGAGTTTTGAATTGCAAATGAAGAGTTTTGAATTTCAAATGATGTCTTTTGAATTCCAAATGACGACTTTTGAATTTCAAATGTTGTCTTTTGAATTACAAATGACGAGTTTTGAATTTCAATTGAAATTTTTTGAATTGCAAATGGAATTTTTGAATTTCAACTGGTGTCTTTTGAATTTCAAGTGATGTCTTTTGAATTACAGTTGAAAAAGGTGTAGAAATTTCTTTCTTCACGAATTATGACCAATTTAACATTAAAAAAATAAAATTAGTTAAAAAACCTTTAACTTATGGAATACTTGACCGATTTGAATGTAATATAACTTACTTACAACTTTTTTTTCGATTTTTTTGCAAAAGCAAATAATGAAAATTTCCCTTGTCTTGTGAAATTTAAGATTTGCTAAATTAACCATTTTATTTTTGAAAAATGTCCATGAAAGAAAGCAATTCAATAAATTTAAGAAACTTTTTTTATGAAATCACTTCGTAAATATCATGAATAAAAATTCTGTGATATAGCTTAACTCGGTGTGTAGGTAGAAGCCGTTGAACTGCTGATGTAACGAAACCATTTTTATTTTTTTTTTTCAATATCTGTGATTCACAACTATTATATTATTCATTAAAGTTTTGCGAAATAGCCTAAATGGGTGGCATTACCCCACAAAGGGTTTCAATCGCCAAGAGCCAAATATTCAGGTTTTGTCATTATTTAGAGATTAATAAAACAAAGTATTGAAAATAAAAAATAACTAAATAAATTTAATAATTTAAGAAATTTGATTTGAACTGGGATATTGTTCTGGCTCAAGACCATTTTGCATCTATATTCAATAGAATGCAAATTTATTTACAAATGGCATGGTGACATTTATTACTTGGCTGCAGACTACCACGATCATGATTTCGACCATGTCAAAAGTCTTTTCAAGTGGCTTCGCAGCGACTTTTCAACATCAAATCCGGCCTCTATAAGGAGATGATTCTCACAAACGAACGAGAAGCACAACTCACTTGCCGAATTTGCGTTTAAAAAAATCACACCAAGTAATAACGTACACATGCCATCTTACAAGCATCTCATTGAGTTTCATATGTAAGTCTGTGTATGTGCAGGTATAGTTACCCAGCAATACTTCTGCCGTGCCAACGCTCATTTGTTTTAGATTTTTCGTTTGTATTTATACCCTACACCACTTCGTGGACTATTTAAGAAATTTGTAAATTTAATTGACTTTAAAATATGTTTTTATAGAAATACATCTAACATGGAAATACATATCTTAACATGGAACTGTGTGCAAGCAATCTAACATGTATTCAATGCAATGCGTATGTACGTATTCACAATAAACTATATTTTCTTTAATTTGTAAAACTATAAGAATATATTTACATCAAATATTTTTTAGCAACACAAAAATACATACGTCCGCTATAATTTACAAACAAAAACTTTCAACTTTGGTGGTATAAGAGACGATCTAGAACTGCAATAATTGTCGTTTGTTTCGATATTCCAGCTTTAATTAATTCTGAGATACGGAGGTGTCCCAGAGGCGAAGGTTCTCCCTCCTACCCTACATCATAAAAGGATTTTTCTATTATTTTGGTATAGGGATATTAGATTTCGTAACAAACAAGGTGGCGGATGGAATATAATTTTACTTTGTCTGGTATCTCCCACACTTGCCACTACAATTTGCAACCATTAAATTCTAGACAAACACTAATAACAATTTTTATTTCTAACCATAACAATTTGTATTTTATTTCTAATCGCTGTGCGAACTCAACAAACAATACTATATAAATAGTGTGTAATTTAACACATTTTACATGGATTTTTAATATTTCTCTTGATGTTGTTTCAAATCATCCCTATTCCAGACCATAACACGATTATGGATCGGTTTGCGGCGTTTGAATAACATCTTATGATGGAATTTATCCAGGGCAGTATCCTGAAAGAGTAATTGTAAAAAAAGATCAATTGCATAAAATATATAAAGAGCCCAGCCACCTGGTTATTATCCGGATTTTCTTCCTCCAGATCATCTTTGATGTCCAACTTTTTGGGCGATCGTCGCAGCAAAATATCGTAAAATAATTTCATCAACGAAAAATAAAAAACCTCCGCTATCGAGATGACACTAAAACCGACCATTAGACTCATGACACCGCCAGTTTGAGCTGAGTTTTCACAAAAATAAAAATATCAGAAAATATATAAAAAATACAAATATTTACTCTCAGTATTTTCTTTTATGGCGTTATAAATAGAAATTTTTAAATTTATAATTTTAATTAATTTAATTCCAAAGAGAATTTCTATATTCAATTCAAGGGTAAAAGATAACTTTTACAAAAATTCAAAATGGAAAAATTCGGAAAAATGTAAATCCTCCTCATTTTTGAAAAAAAAAATCCGGACCGATATTAAAGCTTTGCATGAGTGTACTCGTTTTTCCGCCTTCAGCAGATCACTTGAGTCGTGTACCAACCGGGACGAGTACTGCAGTGTAGCCGATCAAACGAGTTCGGATACTGTACTCTAATATGGTCTCTTGTCTACAGTACTCTGAAGTACTCGGTGAGAGGGAATACTTCAGAGAGTGAAGTAGAAGTACTCGGTAGAGGGAACACTGTAGAATACTTCAGTGAGTGAAGAGAATGAGGTACAAAATTGAAAAGTATTCGAACTACTCAGTGTACATTCAAACTACTCGGTGATCTCGCTGCAACTTTGACGTTTATTTATGAAGTCTGACAACTGATCCAAAATTCTAACAGAAAATTTCGAAAATATAATTTCCCTTTTATTTATAAAGTCTGTCCAATATTCTAATAAATTTTTTTGAAAATACAATTTCCCTCATACTCACACATAAATTCCGTAAATCCCGTGTAGGCCGCCTTTGTGTTGCCCCGAAAGAAATTATCCTGATAGTAGAACTGTACCTGTGCCAAATCTCTTTCCATTACCTCTTTCGATATATTACGAAAATATGTATCCTGCAGACTGTAATTCCTGACCGATAGTGGGGACACAAACAAATCGGGAAAGAACATCAACTCTTGGCAGCCAGCCAAGCACTGATCTTTGCAGGCCAGCGTTCGTGTGTCCACAATCAAACGCTCCGCCAATTCCACGCAATCCATATCCTTGAGGAAACAAATACTAGCATTTGCATAGGTCAGCGCCATATAGTAGGGAATGCAGTTGCACAGGCGATACAGCAGCTGCGATTCACATTCCATTTCACAATTACGTCGTGTATAGTATTTGAAATATTGCAACTCCTTCTCGTTGCTGAAGTAACATTGGCGGTCACGGGGATCTATTTGGCGCAACGTAGACGCCGATTCCATTCGTCGGGCATTGATGCGTACCCTGGTTTGATGGCCCACTGTAATGGGTAAACCGGTCTCCTTGATGTGCGGCGAATCGACGGGATTGTAGAGGAGCATCTTGGGGAAAGAGATATTGAATTTAAAATGGCGAATATATTTGGGAATCACACTGTTGTTTACCTTAAAACCAGCTCCATTAGTGGAACTGCAAAAATAATTATTCATATCGGCGTTCAAGACCACCGTCATACCCATAGACACTCCGGAGCCTGGAGATTTATTTTAGTTATCATGTTCATACTAATTGATTATATTTCTAAATTACCTGCTGCTGTTCGTGGATAAAAACGTTTGGGTAGTGGTTTCTTATAACCGGTTTCAATATTCCAATTTACCGGAATAGTCGTTCGACCATTCGATGAAGTATAGTCGCGTATGAATTTGTATCTAAGAATGAAATAAAATTATATACTCTAGACCTTGAAGCAATATTAAAAATGTTTTTTCGACTCGCATAAAACTAAATTGCCGAAGAAAGCTAAAATCGCTTGGATAACAATTTATTGGCAACACTGCTGCGATAAAATTTGAAATGCTTGTTAATGCTAATCAATACTCTGAAAATCCATCGCCTGTATTTAATTAATTTACAAACATGGAGTCAGTGACCTCATTGTTGGTCCTATATTCATCATTTAGAAATCATTCTATTTACTTCTTCATAACACTTCTTACAAAATGTTTCGAAGAAATATGTTTTTTAGATGTCAACTTGAAAAACCACAAAAAATCAATATAAACGTCCAATAATACGACTAAGACAAGAATACAAATTTTTATTTGAAGTGCTTCCAAGGTCTATTAATTCAGAAAGAAATTGGACAAAAATGCAACTTAAAAAAACAAGTTAGGAAAGGCTTAAGTCGGGCTGGGCCGACTATATTATACCCTACACCACTCCCTGCGTATATACCTCGCTTTGATTATTAAACCCAGGTATTTCATGGGAGCAATTTTATGTAGTTCGTATAAATTATGCAGTTACTATAAATTCATCTTTGGTAAAATTCAATGAATATAGGAAATAATAAAGTAATTGATCCAACTTTCCAGCAGATATTCCGAGTAAAGTAAATATAACATGATCTGGACAAATTGATCAAGATCCAACGATAAATACAGATTATACAGCGGTAATAGGAAGAATCGGACGGACATTCGAAGGGGTCTATAACAACACTTGAGGCCTGTGCCAAAATATAGGCCTGCATAGTTTTCATTCACGATAAGTGAGGAAAGGCTAAAGAGCCACTATATGATACATTACATTCAATTCTCATTACAATTCAATTCAGTTAAAAAGGTACCGGGAAGGATTTTTGAATAATGTAAAAGTATGTGTTTGACAAAAAATGTTAAATCGGAAAGGACATTTGTATGGTGGTATATTGAAAACTGGAATGATGTGACCCGCTTCACCATGTATGTTTAATGGTGAAATATAATATGTAAAGTTTGGCCAAAATCGGTTAAACATTTGTATTGGGGCTATATCTAAATCTGAACCGATCTTACCCACTTTCACCATATATGTTTTTAGTTGGATTATAAGATGTTGTGCCAATTTTAAAGAAAATCGGGTACAATATGCGGTTTCTAAAGCGGTAAACGAAATCGGGAGCGACATTTGTCTGGGGGCTATATCTAAATCTGAACCGATCTTACCCACTTTCAGCATATGCGTTTCTAGTTCAATTATAAAATGTTGTGTCCATTTGAAATAAAATCGGGAACAATATGCGGTTTCTAAAGCGGAAAAAGTGAAATCGAGAGCGTCATTTGTATGGGGCCTATATCTAAATCTGATCCGATTTCTTCTAAATTCAATACCGATCGTCCTTGGCCAAAAAAATTAACTTCTGCCAAATTTCATGATAATCGGACAGCTTATCGATTCAGCTGGTGATTCTAAGCCGATCCATATACTTAAAGGTGGGTCTAGCTAGATTATTTATTAGTGTTATAAACATTTGGCGGAAAAATAACTTATAATACCCAAGTCCATAAAGTGGTGTAGGGTATAATTACACTGGAAAACATGTTTTTAGAGGTGTTTTCAGGAGCGTTTAGCTCACAGATGACTTGACCCAACAACGAAATATTTTGCAGATCATCATTAAACAATCTAATCTTCATTTCTGGGAGGTGGCCGCTGTAACTTTTTTTCGTGACCCAGCCTACTAAACATATGAACGATGAAATTGAGTATAAGTTTACCTCTACGCTTGACGAAAGACAACTGATTACTGACTGTCATTGAAATGAAACTATTAGTAAATAAACAACCAACAATTCCCAGAAAATTTTGTTCACTATTTAGAGTGTTCACTTTAGTGAATAGTTTACTATAGTGGAATAGAGTTCACTGAACAGAATAATTTTTTGGACGACAATATGAACAACTATATTTTTCCAATGATTAAATAATAAATTTATTATTTGATTTGAAGCAAATCGGTTCAGATTTTAATATAGTCCCCATACAAATGTCCGCTCTCGAAACCAAATAATTTACACGATTTACTTCAAATTTGGCACAGTACCTTATAATTGAACTACATCTTTTCAAGTTTATAATCAGAATATGTAAATTCATAATGAGAAATGTAAATGCATAATAGGAACAAGTAAATTGAATTACAGAAATATAAATTCATAATATGAGCATGTTAATGCACAACCCGCACTGTAAATTCACAATAAGAAATGTAAATTCATATTGAGAAATATAAATTCAAAATAAGAACATACAAATTCATAATGAAAAATATAAATACAAAATGTTCAAATCAATTATTGATTACAGACCAAAAAAATACAAACGAAAAATCTAAAACAAATGAGCGTTGGCACGGCTGAAGTTTTGTTGGGTAACAATACCTGCATATACACATACTTACATATCAAAGATGGCATGTGTGCTTTATTACTTGGTGCGATTTTTTTAAACGCAAATTCGGCAAGTGAGTTGTGCTTCTCGTTCGTTTGTGAGAATCATCTCCTTATAGAGGCCGGGTTTGATGTTGAAAAGTCGCTGCGAAGCCACTTGAAAAGACCTTTGACATGGTCGAAACCATGATCGTGGTAGTCTGCAGCCAAGTAATAAATGTCACCATTCCATTTGTAAATAAATTTGCATTCTATTAAATGTAGGTGCAAAATGGTCTTGAGCCAGGACAATATCCCAGTTCAAATCAAACAAAATGATAAAATATAAATTTATATTCAGGAAATATATATTCATAATGAGTAAATATAAATTCGCAAAAAAAATAAAGAAATAGTAAAAATTATAATCAAAGCTGTGTATGAACGTTCTTCGATGCTCCGATTATGAATTTATACTTCTCAATATGAAATAGCCTTTCTCATTATGAATTTACAGTGCTGATTGTGAATTAACTTGTTCCTATTATGAATTTACATTTCTCATTATGATTTTACATATTCTGATTATAAATTACATTATAAATTTGAAAAGGTGTAGAATCCACATATTATAAGAGATATTCTTCAAATTCGCGACATTTCAAGCAGAAACAACTATGGTGAAAGTGAGTCTGATCGATTCAAATTTAGATATAGCTCCCATACAAATTTGTTCTCGATTTGATTTATTCCGCTTTCGAGACCTCATATATGGTATCCATACAAAAATGGTCCCCGATATCACTTTTCCCCGAATTCAATTGTAATTGAGGTAGATAGTGGAACTTTAGCCTTTCCATACTTGTTTAGGTGTGACTACGGCGCACAGCAGCAAAAACTCCCAAATTTCATGCGCCCAAATCTCAACTTTACTAATTGAATTTTGCAAAGAACATTCCTATTAAGAATATTCTAACAATTTTTGCCGATATCGCGGCTAAATTTAGCTGTGGATGCATTCAAAGTTCATAAATGCTAAAATAGTTGAAAATTTCATTATTATTATTGTTATCCATCTAATATTCTATGGGATTTGTAACACTGGTTTTCATATTTCACATTGCTAGAGATTGGACCCTGCAGTGAGCCAAAATCGGCAATGTTGTACTTTAAGGCAATAAACTGTTGAAGGCCGGGGACAAATTTAGCATTCTAAAGAACATCTGGTTAAACCCACGCCAGGAAGAATTACTATTTTTAGTGAATTTCTAAATTTCATATATTCCCAACTTACTCTCCTTTGAACAAGAAGTACGGATGCATTTGATTGAAGACACAGCAAAGACCTTCATCCAATAGCACCTCGCGAAATAGATCACTGCAGGTTTCTTCGTTTGGACCAAATTTGCAATAGCTTATCATATTCTCACAAGACTGGGCATTCTGAAATTTCACAAAGTTCATGATAATATCTTTAAAATAAATATCGCTTTTCCAAAAGTTTCCCACTCACATTCACTATAAAATTGGAAAATGTATCGCCTTCAAAGCGTGGTTTGAACTGGCGAAATCTGGTATAATTGTAGTCCTGAAAGCAGAGCTTTTGCAAGAGGGCATAGTCTGGTGAATCTCTGGAAGATGAGATGAGGTTATGCTAATCCTCGCAACGGCTGAGAGGCACTTACTTGGGAAATTTCTCCACTTTGCTGCGTATGGCCTGATTCATGTTGCAAAATGTCACCGTCGGAAAGGGTATATCCTGTATCGATGTCGTCTCGGAGCTTAAACTAATGATCACCGGTGTACTTTGCCATTTTTGCAGAAAATAATAGGCCATGTATACGCCCGCAGTGAAGGCCGTTGTAAATGAGATTAAATAATAGGCCCTGAAGAAAAGTTTCCAAAAGTATTTAGACTTTGAGGACTCCTTTGGCACCCACATACGTACCTTTCCCACAGGTTACGTTCTCTGTCGTAGACATATTTCAAACCGTTCAAAGTGGTTTCCAACAAAAATCTTTTCAAATTTACTCTGAAATACTTGTTAATGGGTAGAATTTTTGGTTTCGGTTTCTTCTGAGTTGAAATAATTGGATATTCCATTTTAACGCGAACACAAAGAATGTTAACGATGCAAGTTGCGTTTATGGAATAAAGCATTTCAAATGTAAACCAGTTTCTTTGTATCAAGGAATTCAGGGATGTTTAATTTTAGTTAAGTACTAGTTAATTGATTACGAAAATAACTACTAACGTATTGTTAACCCACTAATGAATATTTCGTGTGGAAAATAACTTAATCGTTAATTTCACAGTGCACTATGTGCAGAGGGCCCAGGATACGTTGAAAAAGAACACTAATTTTCCTTAGTCTATTTTATTGTTTTTATACCTTGTATAAATGAACCAAAGAAGAAATGGCCATTCTGTTGATTAATTTTTTTACAAAAGGTTTTATTTTTTATTTTCGAAATGATTATGTTAATAGATTTTTTATAATTTTAAAGTGGCCTTCTATGGATTTTCTATCGACTGTGCGAGTGTGGAAGTGGTGAAATAATTGATTATACTTTTACAATATATATTATATTTTTTCCGTGTATGTTAATTCATTCGTGATGTGGTCCCACAGTACTGTGTCTAAATATATATCATTTCTAGTTGAAATATAATATGTTTTGCAAATTTGGAAGAAAATCTGTTAAAATATGTGGTATCTGGAGTGAAAAGAGTCAAATCGGGAGTGAAATTCGTATGGGGGCTATATCTAAATCTGAACCGATATTTTTCAAATTAAATAGCGTTCGTCCTCATCCCAAAAACTACGTTGTGCAAAGTTTCATTTGGTTCTACCTACAATTACGACCGGTATCGTGATTACAAGAATAGATGGACAGACAGATAGACGGACGTTGCTAAATCGATTCAATAGTGATTCTAAGTCGATCGGTATAATTAACAATGGGTCTATCTCGCTTCCTTTTGAGTGCTACAAACAACTGCACAAAGATATAATACTCTCGTGGAGTATATAAATAGGATTTGTCTTCGTTTAGCGCTGAAGTGAAACTTTAATTGTTTAGTTTTAATGGGCTTCTGTGACAATGTTACACTATGCAACCAACATTTTGCCGAAATTTTGGCGTTCTAAACTCGAAAAGATATTAATTTGTGGATATTTTGTTTATTAAAATTATTAAAAACTGATTGTTAAAAATTAAAAAACATGATTTTATAAAAAGAACAACATCTTCACGTCACGATTAAAATAAAACGGTTTGAAGTCGGTCTAGAGGAAAAAAGTCTATGAAAGATATTGAGACAACTTTTCTTTACAGGAGAATTGTTGGATTTAGTTGTGTGTATGTTTTATTTTTGCTATATTCGTTGGAATAAATACACTAACATCTAAATACAGATTATTTATAAAAGAAAATATATTTTACATTTAAAAAACCACGAGTTTAGGTCTTTTATTTTATTTGTGAAAGTACACGAATGAGTTTTTCTGATCGTCTTATTTTGACATTCATTTTGGTTCGTTTCGAGTTCTGGAAACCCAAATTTGTGAACACGAATGAGTTTTTCTGATCGTCCTATTTTGACATTCATTTTAGTTCGTTTCGAATTCCGGAAACCCAAAAACATATACAACCATAATCAAACGAAAATCTTTTTGTTAGATATAAAAAAATTTACATTCTTTATACAGAAACGCAAATCAACTTTCATTCGTCGTTTTGACGAATACAGTGAGTGATTCGTCATCCGGAAATCCCCGGTAAAATTTAAAAAATTAAAGAAATAATAATAAATTTCATTAGAAACCAAATAATAATAAGATAAAAATAAACACTCATGAGTATTTCAACATTTTGTGAGAAGAAGAAGGAGTGAGTTTCGCAATTCAACAATTTTTCCGCCCTTATAGCCGGGGATACCCTAATGTATACACTATCCAACTCCATTTGTTGAACGACCCTATTTTTGTATAATAAGCCTACAGACCAGCTGGTCTATAGTACTATGTACTATATTGTGAAATTTCATGAGGATCATTTTTTGTGGAACATATAACTCCTCTCTTTACGAGTCAAATTAACATTTTTTTCTAGAAAATAAAAAACCTTTCAAAAAGAAATTTAAGGATTAAATTTTTTTACGAAAAAAAATGCCGGAAAATTTCAAAGATACCAAAGTTGTAAATAAAAATATTCACACTTAATTGGCAAAATTACACGCCAACCAGGGTTGTGAGATTATTTTGTACCTCTATCGCCAAAGTAATTGATTCAGTTTTTGATGAATTCAGTTTTTGTTAATAAATCTTTTATATCGTTAATAAAACTTTTTATACCCTCCACCATTGATTACATTCCACAGGAGGAGGATGTCGATTTTCGTAGAAGTGCAGTAATATTACAGGAAAATATTTTTTTATATAGTCAAATCAAAACAAATATAAATATTAAAAAAATAATCTTATAAATAAATATAATATTTTAATTTAATATTTAATTTTTTTATTTAATATATTAAGGCATGGCAACCAATATGTCAATTAAAAAAATAAATATTATTCTATTTATATTTTCAAAAGGCTTAAGTACCACAAATATTGGTAGATAGTGGGTGCTACATTTGGTTGTATTTCCATTCTATTGTAATTCCAAAAATACAAATTTTGAAAATCCATTATCAGACTTAAATAGTGCAAAATAACCTAACTTCACGATTCAACCAATTTTTGCCGTAAAAGAAAAAGTACGAATTTGGAAAAAACTTTTTTATTTTGCATGTCTATGCAGTCAGAGGAATGTATACACCAAATTCCATGATTCCAGCTGCGGCTATTTGGTTGGTACCATTTTTACCCCTTAAGAGTACGATTATCTAAAATCTCTTTATTTGACGTTTCTTTCCAATTAGAATTTCATCATTCAAGCTGTAGTCGTTTAGCTAGTACTATTTTTATCCCTCTGATACTGATACAATGGTATCCCTTGAAAGTACGAATTTCGAAAAATCCGTTTATTTTCCGTGTCTACGCAGTCAGGGGAATGTATACTCAGAATTTCATGACTCTAGCTGCGGTCAATTGGTTGGTACTACTTTTATCCCCGTTTTCCATTTTAACCCCAAAAAGTACGAATTTCGAAAAATCCCTTTATTTTACGTGTTTACGCAATCAGAGGAATATATACACCGAATTTCATTATTCTAGGTGTAGCCGTTTGGTCGGTACCATTTTTATCCCTCTGTACCCATTGTATTCCTTGAAAGTACGAATTTGGAAAAAAAACATTTTATTTTCCGTGTCTACACAGTCAGAGGAATGCATACTCCGAATTTCATGACTCTAGCTGCGGTCATTTTATCCCCTTTTTCCATTTTATCCCAAAAAGTACGAATTTTGAAAAGTCCGAGTATTTTACATGTCTATGCAATTAGAGGAATGTATACACCGAATTTCATTATTCTAGGGGCAGCCGTTTGGTTGGTACCATTTTTATCCCTCTATTCCCATTTTACCCGTTAAAAGTACTAATTTGGATAAAATACTTTTATATTATGTATCTACTCTATTAGAGGAATGTACACACCGAATTTCGTATTTCTAGATGTTGTCGTTTAATATGTACCATTTTTATCCCTTTTTGTCCCATTTCACCCCCTATAAATAAGAATCACTTTATGGTGCACGTTTTTGTTATCGGGGAAATGCGCATACCCAATATCAAGTAAGTACAAGCAGACATATTGAAAAAATATGCTTAAATACTATAAAATATTAGGGATTAGTATGGGTATTTTTAGTCCTTGTGAGGGAAAAATGTTTCCCTTTGGGCCGATTTCGCCCCGTTTCAATCCAAACCGATCTACGACTATAAGACCTTTCGTCATCTAGCGTGCTTTCAACAGACGGGCAGACGGACGGACCGACATGGCTAGATCGTCTTCGAATTTTATGACAATCACGAATATATATACTTTATAGAGTCTCAGGTCGATATTTCAAGGTGTTACAAACGGATTGACAAAGTTAGTATACCCCCATCCTGGAGGTGGAAGGTATACAAATTATATTTTTATCCTTTATGAAGCAGTTTCTAATATTGAGTTCATCTTTATCTCTCGTTTCCATGCTAAATATTATTTCAGGTATTTTAAATGGAACAAAAAGAAAAATCTCAATGAAAGCTTATAGAATGCATTTTGAAAAATCTATTTCAGTTGAAAAGTCGATACATTCGTTATTTATTACAGTTTTTTAATTATTATTATTTCTCCATACATGGTTTGTTTATAATCTTCGGGAATACGCCTATTTTTCTGATTGTTTTTTAAGTTGGAGTTTTCATAGTAGAAACCACAAAATGCAATAACCCTTAAAACAATCCTTCATTCTTATCGTTTTCACACGATACCATTTTCAATGCTCCTACCTCGGACCTTTCATCTTGATTGTACTAATTCTCAATTGGTTATATCTTAAAAAAATCTTTTTTTCGTCCTCTATAAAACAAATATTTTATAGAGTGCAGTAATTTGACATGAAATAAACGATATATTGAATTTGTACGCATATATACGACTTGCAAAGTATATACAAATTATAATATATTTCTCTACAAAGTAACGCCAATACAATAACATAAGAGGACAGATTAGCCAAGAAAATCGCCAACTATTTTCTAAATCGCCAAAAAGTCGATACGTCGCCAATTCGCAAATTAGATGGACAGATGAAGACATAATACCCAAGTTGATTTGGGTCCAAAGTACATTGGTTAAATCAATTAGTTTGAGTGTTGCATTATATTCCTATGGACCTGGATTTTCAAAACTCTTAACGTAAATAAAGTTGCGCTTTATTTCAATCCAATGTGAAATCGTGCAAACAATATAATATTTTTTGTGCAATAGTGATTTTTAATAAATGTCCATTTGATCCGATTGATTGTGTGTGACCTTCTAGTGTTTTTCTTGGTACTTTTTCAAATCGGCCATATTCCAAACCATAACACGATTATGAATCGGTTTGCGACGTTTGATGACCATACGAAGATGATGTTTATCGAAACTGGTGTCCTACGAAATAAAAGACAAAATATTTTTTAGAAATATTCAAACAATAAAGAAACTTCCGCCTAACTTGCACTTCAATCGCAACCACATCATCCTTGACATCCATTTTTTGAGGGGGTCGCCGTAAATAAATGTCGAAAAATGATTTTGCGACAGAGAAATAGAATGCCTCCGCTAAGCATATGACGCCGAAGCCGGACATTAAGCTTAGGATACCGCCGGTTTGTGCTAAGTTTTGAAAAAAAATATATATGATAAAATAAAAGAAAAATTAAAAGGACCACCTACACAGAAATTCCGTAAATCCGGTGAAGGGTGCCTGTGTGTTGCCACGAAAGTAATTATCCTTGTAGTAGAATTGCACTTGGGCAAGGTCTCTTGCCATCACCTCCGTTGACATGTTGCGAAAGTATGTGTCCTGCAGATTGTAATCGCGCCTCGAAAACGGTGTAGCAAACAAGTCCGGGAAGTAGCTCAACTCATGGCATCCGGACCAACACTGGGCCTTACATTCGAGCGTGCTGGCATCCTCAAACAACAACTCTGCCCTCTCAACGCAATCCATATCCTTGAGGAAGCAAACACTGGCATTCGTCCTTATCATCGGCATATAATAGGGAATGCAGTTGCAAAGCCCCAACAATAGCTGGGAATCACATTCCATTTCACAATTCCGACGCGTATAGTATTTGTAATAGAGTAGCGGTTTCTCGTTGCTAAAATAGCACTGCCTATCGGCGGGCGGGGTTCGACGCAATGCAGGCACCGACTCCATGCGTTTGGCAAAGATGCGAACTCGGGTTTGATGGCCGAGATTTACGGCTAATCCGCCATCTCTGATGAGGGGAGTATCGATGGGATTGTACAGGAGCATCTGAAGAATATTTTCTTGGTAAACAGGAAGAGTTCTTCGATGACAATTTGATAATTACCTTAAACCCGGCACCATTAGTGGAGCTGCAATAATACTCATTCAGATCAGCATTAAGCACCACTGTCAGGCCCATTGATACACCGGAGCCTAATTGTTTAATATGTGATTATATTCACAGATATAGTATGCTATATCGATGTTGCGGATACATTAGAGTGTCTAACGAAATATGTTGCAGTTGCCACCCCCTAAACGAACCATTTGTTATTTAGGGATGACGAAACCATAAAATTGACCTGACGTGTGATGGCCTATACTCTAATAAAGAGTGATTTTTTTGAGGTTAGGATTTTCATGCATTAGTATTTGACAGATCACGTGGGATTTCAGACATGGTGTCAAAGAGAAAGATGCTCAGTATGCTTTGACATTTCATCATGAATCGTCTTACAAACGAACAACGCTTGCAAATTATTGAATTTTATTATCAAAATGCGTGCTCTGTTAAGAAAGTTCATTGCGCGCTTCCATTTTATGGTCAGTTTAATCGACCCACTGAAGCGGCTATTCGGGCTATTGTGACTAAATTTCGCACCAAATTTACATTGTTGGACATTAAACCACCAACACGCTTACGTAGAGTGCGAACTGAAGAAAATATCGCAGCTGTATCGGCCAGTGTTAATGATGACCACCAATTTTCGATTCGTCGCCGTTCGCACCAATTGGGTCTCTGTTACTCAAAAACGTGGAAATGCCAAAATTGGACTAAGCGGATGGACCACCTAAGACGCAGCCGCGGTCAACATTTAAATGAAATTATCTTCAAAAAGTAAATGTCATGGACCAATCTAACGTTTCAAATAAAGAACCGATGAGATTTTGCAAATTTTATGCGTTTTTTTAAAAAAAAAGTTATCAAGCTCTTAAAAAATCACCCTTTATAAGAAATGTTTTTGATATTTCTACCTTTCTTTAAATTTGCATTTACCATCGGAGGTAGTTTCATTATTTTGAAAATATTAAAAAAAAAATAATTAAAACCACCAAATACTCAATTACAAGACAACTACTTGCCCACTTTTCCTCAACTGTTTGTTTTCTTTACAAAAATATATAAAAAACTGAAAGGAAGAATTATGAAATAAAAATGTATAAGAATGGACAATTTTTATTAAAACAAATACTAGGAAAAGTTATGAGATGTTCGAAGAAGACAGCGATAAACGAGGCGACATGGATGATATCGAAGGAGAAGAAAACGAAGACTTCCAAATCAACTCGCCCATTACATGTTGTTGGCTTTGAGGGTGTGAAAAGAAATAGACTTTCAATGTATGTGAAAATAAACTCGAATACAACTTGCAATAATAGAGCTGTTAACAGAGCTCTGTTAGGAGTTAACAGAGGAAACAAATTCTGATGGAGGGTAACTATGGGAGTTTATAGTATCCAAACGGAAAACATTGGGTGAATAAATTTTATAGCACAGATAGCCCTGGGCGTGGCCTATCCGAATTTGGCCCCCACATATTTCATATGTCTCTAAAATTCATACAATCTTTGATTTTGTATCATAGATTGAACACTGTTAACAGAGCACTGTTGACAGGAGTTAACAGAGGAAACAAATTCTGATGGAGGGTAACTAGGGGAGTTTATAGGGAAAGGGCACGCCCAAGTCTATCTGTGCTATAAATTTTATTCACCCAATATTTTCCGTTTGGATACTACAAACTCCCATAGCTACCCTCCATCAGAATTTGTTTCCTCTGTTAACTCCTAACAGAGCTCTGTTAACATCGCTGCTCTGTTAACAGCTCTGTTATTGCAAGTTGTATTCGAATTTATTTTCACATACATAGACTGTCATTACACACAAGTAACTGAAAAACAACAGAACAACGGATCTTCTAGTTGCAACTACGGCAATCTAACTATCTCAGCTGTGATTGGTGCATACCTAGGGTATCCAACAGATCGAATAATCAGAAATGGCCGATTTTCAAATAACGAATAATTCGACTAATCCGTACCAAATAATCGAATATTCGAAATGTATAACATTACCAAACATTTTTGAAGCGAAATATCATTTTGGAAAGTATAAATAATTGCACAAATTATTTTGCTTTATATCCACCAAAGTTTGGAAAGCATCATTTATTTGTATACCCTCACTCTACAGAGTAGGCACTCATTTGAGGCAGAAAAAAGTGCAACGCATTGAAGGAGTGACTTAAGACCCTAAGTCCGTTTCACGACTTTTTAAGCTGTTTGAGCCATGTCCGTCCGTCCGTCTGTCTGGCTGGTGTTAAGGAATCAATTCAAACTTTGCACATAGTTATATTATTCCCAAACTTAGTTTAAGTTCGAAGATGGGCGAAATTGCCACGCTCCTTCCTGTACCTCCCACACAAATAGCCCATATTCCAATGTTAAACTTCCACACGGTTATTGGGAATCAGCTATATTTTGGTATTTGATATTTTTTTATAATCACTTTAAGTGTACTAAACATGGCGGGCTTTGTCCCGCCCCTTTCAGTACCTCCCGCACAAATCACGCAAAACTACGTAAAATTAAAGCTGTTTTAACTTATATACGGATGATCGGAATACTGTGAAATTTGATATTTAGGAATGCTTTTACAGTGGTTACATTCTCATGGAATATGGGCGATATTGCCACAACCCTTGTGGTACCTCCCACACAAAGTGGCATAAGACTTTGTTAAAATAAAACCGATATAACTTTCATACGGGTAGTCAAAATCATTTGAAATTTGATATTTGAAAATGATTTTATAATCACTTTAAACCAAAAAAATATTTACGGTTTAGCCACGCCCCTTTATGTCCCACACAATTGTCTATATCCTAGGTAAAATTAAATCCCTCATAAATTCTATACTGTATTCCATCACTATAACTTGATATTTGATCATGTTTTAGCAATTGTTTTATAACCGTGGAAGCTAGGACCAAATGCCATGAACCATTTAGTACCTTCCACACAAATCATCCGGCCCTACGTAAAATTTAAGTTATTATAATTTCCATAGATATGTTCCCTGAGAGTGAGGGTATGTATAAGTCGGTTTAGCCGACTGACGTTTTCTTACTTGTTTAATGAAAACTTAGTGAAAATTAAATTCTTGCTTTGCTAGTTCAGTATACAAAAGTCTATTTGGAGTTGATAAATCGAAAAAAAAGAACTGAAAATCTTAATTACATGCTCTTCTTTCTATTACTGCGACTTGAACAGTAAGTGAAAAAGTTTTTTTCGAAATCGAACTTAAAAAAAAGGATGGTCTTAAAAACAATAGCTTTTTGAAATAAAACGATGAAACTTGAGTATGTGTCATATATTCCTATCCAAATCTAAATAATTTACAGGAAGTTTTATTCGATTAGTCGAATAAGAGCTGTCGACTTTATTCGGTTAATTAGAAATTTTGTATTTTCGAATAAACGATTATTCGAATAATCCAAACGTACGAACAATTGGATACGCTATGCATACCTAAGACAAACCATTTTGTTTCGTAGCAGTGGGAGTATGAAACTTAACAAAATATTTATATAATATACTGCAAATAAATATTAAGTAAATTAACACTACTTACTACTCAGTAACGTACTGATATTATGTAGTTTTAATAACTAAAAAAATAAATATTTGAAGTACATTACATTACATTAACATCATTCTCGGACGGAACAAATTAAATGAGAAAATTAAACATTAAATGAGTGACTTAAGACTCTAAGTATGTTTTGGTATTTGAACTATATTTCGTTTATTAAACCGATCGACTTAGAATCAATTTTTAAGTCGATACAACAATAAATTTGTTTTTTTTTAAGCAAGAATCTTTAAATTAAAAGATATACAAAATTAAACATTGTTTATTTATAAAAGTAATAAATAAAAACAAGTAAGGCCGACTATATGATACACTCCACTTTCTATCAGAATGCAATTCAATTCAATGCAAAAGTGAAAACGGGAAGAATTTTTGTATGTTTCCTAATCACAGACTAATATGACCTGGTCCAATTTGTCAAAACGTGCGGAATATTTTTATCGGGGCTACATCCAAACATGGAATGAAGTGACTAACTTTCACAATCAATTTGAAGAAATTCGGTGAAGATATGTGGTTTCTGGGGCGGAAAAAGTCAATGCGGAAGCGAAATTTTCATTGGAGCTATATGTAAATCTGAACCATCTGACACATTTACACCATGGCTGTTTCTAGTTGCAATATAAGATATTTTGCAAGATTTGAAGAAGATCTGTAAAAATATGTGCTTTATAGAGTGGAAAAAGTGAAATCGGGAGTGAAATTTGTGTGGGAGCTATATATAAATCTGAACCGATCTGACCCATTTCAACCATGGCTGCTTGTAGTACAAATAAAAGATATTTCGCCTAATTTGAAGACAATCTGATACAATATGTGGTTTCTGGAGCGGAAAAAGTCAAATCGGGAGCGAAATTTGTATGGGAGCTTTATAAAAATCTAAACCGATCTGAGCTATTTTCACCAGAGAAGTTCCTAGTTTAAATATAAGATGTTTTGAATGGGGGCTATATAAATCTGAACCGATCTAACCTATTTTCAGCATAGGTGCTCCTAGTTTAAACATTAGATGTTTTGCCAAATCTGAAGACAATCTGATACAATATGTGGTTTCTGGAGCGAAAAAAGTCAAATCGGGAGCGAATTTTGTATGGGGGTTATATCTAAATTTGAACCGATTTTCTTCAAATTAAATAGCGTTCGTCCTTGTCCTGAAAAACTTCGCTGTGCTTGGTTCTGGTTCGTTTGGTTCTGGCTACAATTGCGACCTGTATCGTGACTACAAGAATAGATGGACAGACAGACGGACGGACAGACGAACATTGCTAAATCGATTCAAAAGGAGATTCTAAGTCGATCGGTATAATTAACAATGGGTCTATCTAGCTTCCTTTTTGTGTTACAAACAAATGCACAAAGCCATAATACTCTCACGGGAAAAACATGACTTTTAGAGGTGTTCAGGGGCGTTTAGCTCACAGATGGCTTGACCCAGTGACTAAATATTTTGTAGAACGTCATTAAACAATTCAATCTTCATTTTTGGGGGGTGACCCCTGCAATTTGTTTTCGTGACCCATTCTAATATACAGTAGTAATAATCCACGGTGTAGTTGTTGCCTTGCACTGGGTATTAGGGCGTAGTTAAAAAAGTGATAGAATGCTTTCCCTATCTCAGATATATTTTAATTTTTGTTATAAAATTTAGAATAGCTCGATAAGAAAAATCGATTTAAAAAACACGATATCGTTTGACCTGCTGGCAACCGAATCAAATAAATACTTAACAAAAGTTTGTTTTCTTAGAAAACATAAATACAAATGACATCGAAAAAACTACAGAATTTTATTATTATTTAGCTTGGTTTGAGGATTTCAAAATAAATTTAACATTCTTCAATAAGAATTAATTTTCAGTTTCCGAACAAATATGGTGTTTTTGTCTTGCATAGAGTTCTTTAATAAATGAAGCATATGGAAACTATTGCCCTGAACCGCTTCTTTAACACACTCTAATGTACTGCACATTCTACACCTTTTTGAATTGTAATTCAAAAGACATCACTTGAAATTCAAAAGACACAAGTTGAAATTCAAAAATTCCATTTGCAATTCAAATAATATCACTTGAAATTCAAAAAGTCCATTTGATCTTCAAAAATGTCAATTGAAATTCAAATCTCGTCATTTGTAATTCAAAAGTCAACATTTGAAATTCAAAAGTCGTCATTTGTAATTCAAAAGACATCATTTGAAATTCAAAAGACATCATTTGAAATTCAAAAGATATCATTTGAAATTCAAAACTCTTCATTTGTAATTCAAAACTTGTCATTTGCAATTCAAAGCTCGTCATAAGTAATTCAAAAGACAGCACTTGAAATTCAAAAATTATTCCATTTGCAATTCAAAAAGGGTAAACAAAATTATTTAAGCAAAATATACATTAGGTTGGGTAGCATTTATTTATTTCTGTAAATTTTAATATTCTCCTGTTTAGAAAACAGATTTACGTACCGCCCACGCAAATCACTCTAACCTATTAAATTTAAATATTTTATAACTTCTATACGGACGATCGGAATACTCAGAAATTTGGTCATTAATGTAATGTTTTCATAGACGTTATATACACCTACAATATGAGCGATATTGCAAGGCCTCTCACAGAAATTGGCATAAGCTTTGGTTAAAATAAAACTGATCAGTAACAATTTAATATTGGAAATGGTTTTACAATCACTTTATACCTGTAAAATAGTTATGATTTGTTGTACCTCCCACACCTTATAAATTATATGCAGATGCTCTCTGAACTGGTGAAGGTTATAAACAATATATGAAATTATCGACATTTTACATCATTATAATTATCACTTTTTTAAATCTGTTTCCAAAACTGCAGAATATCCAAATTTCAAGAAAAAATAAATGCTACCCCACCTAATGTATATTTTTCATAAATAAGTTTGTTTACACTTTTGAATTTCAAATGGAATAATTTTTGAATTTCAAATGAAAACTTTTGAATTTCAAATGGTGTCTTTTGAATTACAAATGACGAGTTTTGAATTACAAATGACGAGTTTTGAATTACAAATGACGAGTCTTGAATTTCAAATGATGAGTTTTGAATTTCAAATGATATTTTTTTAATTTCAAATGGAATTTTTGAATTACAAATGGTGTCTTTTGAATTACACTTGAAAATGGTGTAGAACAAGTTCAATTACCTGCGGCTGGTCGTGGATAGAAATTTCTTGGCAAAGGTTTAACATAACCCTCTTCAATGTTCCATTTAATGGGAATAGTGGTGCGACCATTCGATGCAGTGTAATCGCGAACAAATTTATATCTATAACGAAAAGATCACAAACAGATATGAGTGCGTGCTAGAAAACGATAGATTGTCAGTGGGGTGTTTCGAAAATATTAATCAAAACCCTCTTGAAATATGAGATTTGAGCAATTGCAACTTGCAAGAAAACTAGCTGATCTCCGATCGATCTATGTCCGATTTCAAATATCAGATCAAATCAAATTAGACACAAGAACTCGAATTAAGCTCGATTTCCACGGCAGTCTGAATAGGCTTTAACAAGGAAAGAATACATATTTTTGGCCAGGTTGGTTTACCGCCTTTTCTGGGAATTTTCAACCAAATTTTTTGCTCTATTTGGCCTCCAAAGTATCGCGAAATTATCGAAACTTACTCTCCTTTAAATAAAAAGAATGGATGCATTTGATTGAAGACACAGCACAGGCCCTCATCCAAAAGGACTTCGCGAAACATGTCGGTGCACTTTTCTTCATTCGGACCGAATTTGCAGTAGATTATCATGTCCTCGCATGATTGGGCATTCTAAAATTTTTAAATATAACTCCTCTAACCATTCACATTTAATGAATCATATTCAATTACAATACCCTTATAATGAAGTTGGAAAATGTATCGCCCTCGAAACGTGGTTTGAAATGGCGAAAACGGGTATAATTGTAATCCTGGAAACACACTTTTTGCAAAAGAGCATAGTCGGGTGAATTTCTGGAATATAAATCACATTACACTAAGGACTTTGACCTAGAGTAGTCTTTAGTGTTGTACACGTACTTGGGAAAATGTTCCACCTTACTGCGTATGGCCTGATTCATGTTGCAAAATGTCACCGTCGGAAAGGGTATATCCTGTATCGAAGTCGTCTCGGAACTTAAACTTATAATCACTGGGGTGTTTTGCCATTTTTGCCAGAAATAAAAGGCCATATACAGGCCTGAGGTAAAGGTCACAGCAAATGAGATTAAATAATACGATCTGAAAGTGGCCAAAGAAATACATTTCGTTTAGTCTCCTTTGCATGGCTCCCACGTACCTTTCCAAGATGTTACGTTCCCTGTCGTAGACATATTTCAAACCGTTTAGGGAAGTTTCAAGCAAAAATCTTTTCAAATTTACCCGAAAATATTTGGAAATTGGTAAAAGTTTTGCTTTCGGTTTCACTTTCTGATGAGTTGAAGTGAACTTGTATTCCATTGTTTTGTCTTCGCAAGTTCCACACGCAAGTAACTTTGAAGGAATAAATGGTTTTTATTGAAATACTCACCTGGTTGTATCCTTATGAGAAGTTAAACCTTATTTAATGGTAATTATAGGGGGCAGCATCTGTGGGGAATGCCTAATTGAACATTCAATGATGTTTCAAAACGATTAAGGCGCAGCGGTGCCGTAACTAATTAAGGTTATATTCAATTATCGCCAGACACCAACCTTGTCACAAGTTGATTGAAGCAAATACTATAAATTTTAATATTGAATACTGAACTTACGAATTTCATTGAAGCTACGAAATAATGAGAACTCCAGAAAATGATTTTTTTGTGATTTGGGGATTGTGTTTAGAATTTAAGCGTTGCATATATATGTGTGTTGTCGCATAGAATAAATATTGATGGGGCATTAGGGTGTATTGATTTTAGACAAATTTTGATTTGCAAAAACGTGTAGTTAAACAAGTAAGGAAATGCTAGAGTCGGGCGGGGCCGACTATATGATACACTCCACTTTCTATCCGAATACAAATCAATTCGGTAAAAAAGTGAAAACGGGAAGGATTTTTGTATGTTTCCTAATCATAGGCTAATATGATCTGGTCCAATTTGTTAAATCGAGAAGAATATTTGTATCGGGGCTATATCCAACCATATACACAATAGGGTCTTCCAGTCGTGGATTCTGGTGCGGAAAAAGTCAAGCCGGGAGTGAAATTTGTATTGGGCTATATATAAATTTGAACCAATCTGACCCATTTTCACCATGGGTGTTTCTAGTTGAAATATAAGATATTTTGCAAGATTGAAGAAGATCTGTTAAAAATGTGGTTTCTAGAGCGGAAAAAGTCAAATTGGGACCGAAATTTGTATGGGAGCTACATATAAATCTGAACCGATTTAACACATTTTCAACACAGGTGTTTCAAGTTGAAAAGTAAGATGTTTTGCATATTTTGAAGAAAATCTGTTAAAATATGTGGTTTCTAGAACAAAAAAAGTCAAATCGGGAGCGAAAATTGAATGGGAGCTGTATATAAATCTGAACCGATGTGACTTATTTTCACCATAGGTGTTCCTAGTTTAAATATAAGATGTTTTGCCAAATCTGAAGACAACCTGATACAATATGTGGTATCTAGAGTGAAAAGAGTCAAACCGGGAGTGAAATTCGTATGTGGGCTATATCTAAAATATCTGAACCGATTTTCTTCAAATTAAATAGCGTTCGTTCTTATCCTGAAAAACTTCGTTGTGCAAAGTTTCATTTGGTTCTACCTACAATTGCGACCTGTATCGTAATTACAAGAATAGATGAACAGACAGGCGGACAGATAGACAGACGGACATTGCTAAATCGATTCAAAAAGCAATTCTAAGTCGATCGGTATAATTAACAATGGGTCTATCTCGCCTCCTTTTGGTTGTTACAAACAAATGCACAAAGACATAATACTCACGTGGAGTGTATAAAAAGTGGTGGAATGCTTTGCCATTCTCACATATAATTTTATTTTTGTGATAACATATAAATAGTTTAGCTCGGTAAATTGTCAAAAGAAAAATCGACCACTGCTTCTACGTGAAAGGGACAGTTGGCATACTTTTTATAAAATTTCAAAATTTCCAAAACGTTTAGTTATGAAAAGCTGTGGTATGCTTTGCCATTCTCCGATACAATTTTATTTTTGTGATAACATTTAGTTTAGCTGGATAAATCGTCAAAAGAAAAACGATTTTTTTTTTCAAGAAAAACGTTTTTTCGATTGTTAACGATTGCTACTAAACCACTGTTTCTACGTCCTAATAACACTACTCAACAAAATGAAAAAAATTTCATGTACTCCGGATGCGATAATTTTTTCTGTGTAGATAACCTTGACATGAGCTCGAAAAACGCAATAAAAATTTTTTTTTTCGTTTGGTTTTTTTTATTTTTTTTTTTTTTAATTTTAAAAATTTTTTTTTGGTTAATTTGTTTCGTCCGGCATAACTCGGGAACCACTAGCCCGATTTAATTGAATTAAATTTTAAAAAATTTAAAATTACAATTACCTTAATCTGTTCATATATTGTTTTCCTATACAAGCAACAGTTTCCAAGTTAAAAATGAATATATAAAGGAAAAAACTTATTTTTTGCCTAAAGATTTAAATTTTTTTTTTTTTTTAAATCCATAAAAAATCCAAAATGAAAAAAATGTCAAATCTTATTACTTTTACGTAAAGTCACATAACCTATGAGCAAAATGAGACAAAGATCATGAAAATCGATGCACGCGTTTCGCTTTTATTCGCAATTGAGTAAAGGTATGAATTTCAAAAATTTGCTCGACATATGCACAACTTTGTCTATGGTAAGGTTTTTTCTTTTTTTTTGATTCTCAGAATTAACAAAACGGAATAAACAAAGGGTTATTTAATTTTTATGATTGCGTAAGCAAAGTAATAAACGCTAATAAATGTGCGTGAACAATTAAAAGGAAAAAAGGAAAGGGGACTTTTTTAATTATTTGGGTTTTCCGTTGGCTACCTGTATGATTTTTTTACAGAAATGCAACCCACATTTAAGGGTGGTCATTATTCGGAAAATTTAAGACTCACACATGGTGAAACAGGTATGTAGCCACCGTAAAAAAATATACACCCATTTATAAGTACCTGTCAGTAAAATACTAAACAATACACAGTATAAATAGGTCTTCATTGATCGATTTTACTCATTCAACAAGTGTCGACGAACGCGATAGTTAAAATGAGCAAACGTTCGCGAGGATTTGAATGCAATACCAATCCAAGTAATTTTTGTTACATGTGCGCCATGCTCGTCACTCACATCGCCCAGGTTGTCCGGAAAGAAGTCCAAGTGCGAGTGTAGAAAATGTATCTTAAGCGACATATTTGCTCTAATTTTTTTATAATTTTGGAGTAGTTGTTCGACGATCTCTCTGTAATTTGAGCTTTTGTTGTTTCCAAGAAATCCGGAAACAATTTGCCGAAATGAGTTCCAAGCTGCAGCTTCATTTGGTGATAAAATGTGCTCAAACTGTTGGTCTTGCAACAACTTTTTAATTTGCGGACCGTCGAAAACGCCTTCCTTAATCTTTGCCGATGAAAGGTGAGGAAAAATGGTTTTTAAATAGGCGAACGCTTCGCCATCTTTGTTGATAGCTTTCACGAAGTTTTTTATGAGTCCGAGCTTTATGTGAAGAGGTGGGAGAAAAAAATTTTCCTTTTTTATGAGTGGTGTATATTTCACGTTGTCGCTGCCGGGGATGAAGTTAACTCTTTCTGTCCAACTCCTCCTGGTGTAATGATGTTGACGATCGCGGCTGTCCCAAAGGCAGAGAAAACAACAGTACTTTGTGAATCCACCTTGTAATCCAGTAGATTGTCCATGACTTCGTATGTTTCCTTGGTGTCAACGGCATGAGCAATTGGAATCGAAGGTTTCTCGTTGCCGTTGTGCAGTAAAATTGCTTTAAGGCTCTGCTTGTTGCTGTCGATGAAAAGACGCCACTCTCCTGGATCGTAAGAGTACCCGAGTTCACCAAATAATCCGGGAATGTCCTTACAAAAACAGATGTTGTCTTTTTTTGTGTAGTACCTTGCGTATGGTTCATGACGCTTCCTGTAGATTGTTGTCACCACACCAGGAGCCAAGAAACCGAACTGTTGCATGCGCGATGCATGCAACTCTGCATCTTCCTTGGAGAGTTTCAATTCTCTAACCCAATCGTTCAGTTCTGCTTGGGAACATAAGCGTTGACCTCCATGCAATGTATATGTTGACTCGCATTCTGATGTGGTTTCTACTGTCTCCGGATCTGATGTTGGATGTATCGCCTCATTATTAGATGCCCATCTTGAAACGGACGGTTGCGGGTCCACTGGTTCTTCGCAAAATGGCACTGGAAAATTCACTGTTGAAACAGCAGCGTAAGTCCATCGTATATTTTTTCCCACGCCTGTTTTTTTGCTAAGACAGAAGTAGCAATCTGTTACATGGCAAAGCGGAGCTCTCCAAAGCATTGGCATGATGATTCTCGGCTGTCGTCTGAAAGAATTTCAATAATAAGTTATATATGTTCTTGAATTTCGTAATCTACACTTACCTTGAGTCAGCTAGCTGTACGTAGCACCTTGGACATAGAGCACTTGGTGTCCACCGCTCATCTATGTTTGAGACCTTTAAATTGAAGCTCTCTTCAAATGAATCTCTCAATTTAGGTGAAAAACAACGCTTGTTTTTTTCAGAAACGTATTCTCCGCACATGTAACAAAAATTACTTGGATTGGTATTGCATTCAAATCCTCGCGAACGTTTGCTCATTTTAACTATCGCGTTCGTCGACACTTGTTGAATGAGTAAAATCGATCAATGAAGACCTATTTATACTGTGTATTGTTTAGTATTTTACTGACAGGTACTTATAAATGGGTGTATATTTTTTTACGGTGGCTACATATCTGTTTCACCATGTGTGAGTCTCAAATTTTCCGAATAATGACCACCCTTAAATGTGGGTTGCATTTCTGTAAAAAAATCATACAGGTAGCCAACGGAAAACCCAAATAATTAAACAAGTCTCCTTTTCTTTTTTCCTTTTAATTGTTCACGCACATTTATTAGCGTTTATTACTTTGCTTACGCAATCATAAAAATTAAATAACCCTTTGTCTATTCCGTTTTGTTAATTCTGAGAATCAAAAAAAAAAAAGAAAAAACCTTACCTTATGTCGAGCAAATTTTTGAAATTCATACCTTTACTCAATTGCGAATAAAAGCGAAACGCGTGCATCGATTTTCATGATCATTGTCTCATTTTGCTCATAGGTTATGTGACTTTACGTAAAAGTAATAAGATTTGACATTTTTTTTCATTTTGGATTTTTTATGGATTTAAAAAAAAAAAATTAAATCTTTAGGCAAAAAATAAGTTTTTTCCTTTATATATTCATTTTTAACTTGGAAACTGTTGCTTGTATAGGAAAACAATATATGAACAGATTAAGGGAATTGTAATTTTAAATTTTTTAAAATTTAATTCAATTAAATCGGGCTAGTGGTTCCCGAGTTATGCCGGACGAAACAAATTAACCAAAAAAAATTTTTAAAATTAAAAAAAAAAAAATAAAAAAAAACCAAACGAAAAAAAATTGCGTTTTTCGAGCTCATGTCAAGGTTATCTACACAGAAAAAATTATCGCATCCCGAGTACATTTTGACTGTTGACTAGTGTAATTACCTTAAATTTAAGGAATGACTCTTGGCAATATTGTAACTTCTGTTGTTTTAAGTTCTTATTCCATAACTATATTGAATACAATTTTTATAATTTTTTCCTTGACCACAGATACGCTAAAACTTCGAAAACTTCCTTGGTTATCGAAATAGAAAATTTAAATAATAGTTTTTTCTTTATTATGAGAAAAGAAAAGGCATAGTTATCGAGAACTTGTTCTGAAATGTGGGAGATTTGTATATGAAATTTCAATATAATTTGTTAAAAGCTATAGGAAAGTTTTTCAAAAAAAAAAACACAGAAAATTCAGAAAAATGCATGAAATCTTTATTTGAATCGATAGTACGGTCCATATAATTTAAAGTTTGAAGATTATTTCATGCAAATGTTGATCTTTACTGCGCCTCAAATGGTCCATCCGCTTAGTCCAATTTTGGCATACTCTTTCCAACATTTCGGCCGGTATCTCACGAATTAATGCTTCAATGTTGTCTTCCAATGCGTCAATTGAAGCGGGCTTGTCTGTATAGACATGAGCTTTAACATAGCCCCACAAAAAAATAGTCTAAAGGCGTTAAATCGCACGATCTAGGCGGCCAATTGACCGGTCCCGAGCGTGAAATAAAATGTTCACCGAACTCGTCCATTGTTGCGCGTGCTGTGTGACATGTGGCACCGTCTTGTTGAAACCACATGTCATGCAAGTGAAGCTCTTGCATTTTGGGCACTAAAAGTTGGATATCACCTCACGGTAGCGCTCACCATTCACAGTTACGTTACGATTCGCATAATCTTTGAAGAAGTACGGCCCAATGATGCCACAAGCCCATAAACCGCACCAAACTGTGACTTTTTCTGGATGCATTGGTAGCTCTTGCAATGCTTCTGGCTGATATTCACTCCAAAATCGACAATTCTGCCTATTTACGTACCCATTGAGCCGAAAATGAGCTTCGTCGCTGAACACAATGAACGCGCGATGAACTTTCTTAACAGAGCACGCATTTTGATAATAAAATGCAATAATTTGCAAGCGTTGTTCGTTTGTAAAACGATTCGTGGTTAAACTGAAGATGTTTGACATTGAAACAAAACACGAAACGTGCGTCAGCTGTTTAAACCAGTGTTGCCAAAAAGATAATAGCTAAAAAATCAACCTTTAGTTCTTATTCAATTGAGTTTTTTATACTACTCTTATAATATTATTTCTTTTAAAAAATTTTGTTTTCTGTCTAAGAAAAAAATGACAACGAACCTGAGTAAAGTACAACAAAACTATGTTGTTGGAAATTGTTTGATTTTTTACTATTTCATACTCCAGAAATATATTTTGCAGTATGGATTTTTTTAGTCTTAAATTGGCACACTCTCCCTCTTCATTGTTAATATGTAACGATTGACTGAAAAACAGTATTTATAAGTTGCTGTATTTTATATTTAATGAAATCAGAAGTTATTTTTCTTCTGATATATAATGTGTTAAAATGAACTAAAATTTAGGAATTTATCCAGTTCAAACTTTTCCTTGTACTTCATTCTAGTTAAATCTTCCTCAAATTAAGTAATTTTTTACTCAAACTGAGGAAAATTGCAGTAAGTTTTTCCACAATCCACGTATATTTTTACTGAAACCAAGTAAAATTTTGCTGAGATTTTTCTAAAACTAAGAAAATTGTTCTTCAAATAAATTTATACAAAATTTAAATAAAATTTTCTTAAAAATAAGTAATTTTTTACTTTTTTACTCAAATCAATTAAATATTTACTTAAACTGAGGACAATTTTGCCGATTTTTTCCTCAAAACAGGTTTAAACTGATGAAAATTTTACTTGAAACAAGGAAAAAAGTTAATTTGAAATAATTTCAATTTAACTAAATATAATTCAAACAAATGATTTTGTTTCAGAGTATGCAAAACTGATACCAAAATTGGTAACATGAAATATTTCCCAAAAAATGCGCTAGCATCCAACCGAAAGGAGCTTGGACGTCCAAATTTTCCATAAATGTGTCTTATAGTCGTAGATCGGTTGGGATTGAAACTGGGCGAAATCGGACCAAAGTGAACATATTTTAGAGTATTTAAGCGTGTTTTTTAATCTACCTTACTTGATATTGGGTATGCGCATTCCCCCTATAACAAAAACGTGCACCATAAAGTGATTCTTATTCGCAGTGGACGAAATGGGACAAAAAAGGGATAAAAATTGTACCTACGCAACAACAACAGCAAGAAACACGAAATTAGGTGTGTACATTCCTCTTATTGAGTAGGTGCATAATGTAAAAGTATTTTTTCCAAATTCGTACTTTTAAGGTGTAGAATGGGAATAGAGGGATAAAAAATGGTACCAACCGGCTGCATCTAGAATAATGAAATTCGGTGTATACATTCCTCTGATTGCGTAGACACGTAAAATAAACGGATTTTTGGAAATTCGTACTTTTTCGGGTTAAATGGAAAAGGGGGATAAAAATAGTACCAAGCAAATGACTGCAGCTAGAGTCATGAAATTCGGAGTAAACATTCCTCCGACTGCGTAGACACGAAAAATAAATGTTTTGTTTTCAAATTCGTACTTTCAACTAAACGGCTACAGCTAGAATGATTAAATTCGGTGTGTACGTTCCTTCAATTGGGTGGACACGTACAATAAAGAGATTTTAGAAAGTCGTACTCATAAGGGGGTAAAATTGGAAAAAGAGGATAAAAGTGGTACCAACCAAATGGCCGCAGCTATAATCATGGAATTCGGTGTATACATTCCTCTGACTGTATAGACACGCAATATAAAAAGACTTTTCCAAATTCTTACTTTTTACTTTCACGACAAAATCGGTTAAATCATGAAGTTAGGTTATTTTGCACTGTGTACTTGAGATAATGGATTTTCAAAATTTGTATTTTTGTAATTAAAATAGAATGGAAATACAACAAACTGCAGCACTCACTATCTGCCAATATTTATACCCTACACCACTTCGTGGTCTAGGGTATTATAAGTTAGTTTTCCACCAAATGTTTGTAACACCAAAAAATAATTGAGCTAGACCCACCTTTAAGTATACGGATCGGCTTAGAATCGCCAGCTGAGTCGATTTAATGATGTCTGTCTGTCCGTCCGTCCGTCTGTCCGTCTGCTGTCCATCTAAGCTTGTTCGCACTCTACAGGTCGCAATTGTTGTCCGATTGTCATGAAACTTGGCAGAAGTTATTTTTTCTGGCCAAGGACCATTGGTATTGAATTTGGAGGAAATCGGTTCAGATTTAGATATAGCCCCCATTCAAATGTCGGTCCCGATTTGACATTTTCCGCTCTAGAAACCACATATTGTACCCGATTTTCTTTAAATTTGGTACAACATCTTATAATCCAACTAGAAACACCTATGCCGAAATTGGGTAAGATCGGTTCAGATTTAGATATAGCCCCCATACAAATGTCGCTCCCTATTTCACTTTTTCCGCTTTAGAAATCACATATTGTACCCGATTTTCTTTAAAATTGGCACAACATCTTATAATCCAACTAGAAAAACCTATGCAAAAATTGGGTAAGATCGGTTCAGATTTAGATATAGCCCCCATACAAATGTCGCTCCCGAATTGACATTTTCTGCTCTAGAAACGACATATTGTACCCGATTTTTTTTAAATTTGGCAGAACATCTTATAATGCAACTAGAAACACGTATGCAAAAATTGGGTAAGATCGGTTCAGATTTAGATATAGTCCCCATACAAATGACGCTCCCTATTTAAGTTTTTCCGCTTTAGAAACCACATATTGTACCCGATTTTCTTTAAAATTGGCACAACATCTTATAATCCAACTAGAAACACCTATGCGGAAATTGGGTAAGATCGGTTCAGATTTAGGTATAGCCCCCACACAAATGTCGCTCCAGATTTGACATTTTCCGCCCTAGAAACCACATATTGTACGCGATTTTCTTTAAAATTGGCACAACATCTTATAATCCAACTAGAAACACCTATGATGAAAGTGGGTAAGATCGGTTCAGATTTAGATATAGCGCCCATACAAATGTCGCTCCCTATTTCACTTTTTCCGCTTTAGAAACCACATATTGTACCCGATTTTCTTTAAAATTGGCACAACATTTTATAATCGGACTAAAAAAACCTGCGGTGAAAGTGGGTAAGATCGGTTCTGATTTAGATATAGCCCTCATACAAATGTTGCTCCCGAATGTTTAACCGATTTTGGCCAAACTTTACATATTATATTTTACAAATAAACATACATGGTGAAAGCGGGTCACATCGTTCCAGGTTTTAATATACCCCCATACAAATGTCCTTTCCAATTTAACATTTTTTGTCAAACACATACATTTACAGGATGCAAAAATCCTTCCCGATTTCACTTTTTTACCGAATTGAATTGTAATGAGATAGAAAGTCCGTCCATCTTTAGTCTGTCCTTACATGTTTCGGAGATGTCCATATGTCCATACTTTGGTATAACACAATACTTTTAAACTAGGAATACCTACCGTGAATGAGAAATATATAGGCCCATGTTTTGGACCAGGCCAAAAATGTTGTTATAGGCTCCCTTTTAAAACGTCGGTCGGTTCATCCTATTACTACTGTATAATTTGTATTTGTCTGTCGGATAATTGGATCAATTACCATATTATTAACCATATTCGTTAAATATGACTAAAGATGAATTTATAGTAACTGTATACTTTATATGAACTACATAAAAAAGCACAAAAAGCAGCATACGCAGGGAGTGGTGTAGGGTATTATATAGTCGGCCCCGCCCGACTTTAGCCTTTCCTTACTTGTTTTGTATTTAAGTTTTTTTTTGGAAATATAAATATATATAAGAATATTTTTTTTTTGACTTTTTAACTTAACGTTTTTACTTGTTCTTAGTGTATATGGATTATAATGTACTGTGAGGAAAATCGGGTAAAATATATGGTTTCTAAATCGAAAACGTCATATCGGGAACATGATTTGTACATGGGCTACATCTAAATCTGAACAGATCTTACCCGCTTTCCCCACCGGTGTTTTTAGTTGGATGTTGTGCCAAATTTAAAGAAAACCGGGTAAAATGTGTTGTTTATTTATTTATTATGAATTACAATACAAAGTAAATTTATATTCTAATTTTGGGTGCAGGGATTGAGCCGGGGTGACTAAGACCATTGTAGCTAGTTATTGCAGCGACAGACCAGAGCCTCTGGTGGGAATCGAACCCACGACCCCAACGTTGACAGCCGAGCACGCTACCAACTCGTCTACCGGGGCACTCATGTGTTGCTTCTAGAACGGAAAAAGACATATCGGGAGCAAAAATCAAAATCTGAACCGATCTTAGCCGCTTTCACTATAGGTCTTTCTATACATTATAAGATGTTGAGCCAAATTCTAAGAAAATCGGGTACAATATGTGGTTTCTAGATTGGGAAAAGACAAATCGGGAACAACATTTTTATGGAGGCTGTATCTAAATCTGAATCGATTTTCTTCAAATTAAATAGCGTTGGTCCTTAATCCACAAAACTTACTTGTGTAAATTTTTGTTAAGATCGGACAATAATTGCGACCTGTACAATAGATGAACAGACGGACATTACTGAATCGACTTAGAAAGTGATACTAATCCGATCTGTATAATAAACGATAGGTCTAACTCATTGTCTTTTGGGTGTTATAAACAGATGCACAATTATGATATAAAAAGTGTTAATTAAATCGGAGTACATTTTCTGAACTATAAATTTTACTCAGAATTAGGTAGACTATTTGTCGAGTGGACAATTGCGTCGTTAATATTACGGTTTGCATTAATTAATTTAATTCTATTAGTTGAAAAGTGACACTTTCTTGTGATAATGTGAAAAAAAACTATTTCTGCTCTTGAAAAATAAAAAAATTAATCAAAGGCGAAAGCAAATTTTTTCTCGGCAATACTTAGACTTTTGAATCGTTTTAAATCGGAGGAAACGTTGGGAGAACCATGGATATAATACAATTACTTGCTTAATTAAAACTTAACTTAATTACATATTTTATTTGGAAATTTATAAAATTTCAATCATTCACATTCACGATGAAATGTACAAAGCGCCTAATACGCCATTCACTACACGTTTCGACGTAATAATTTTATGTAAACAAAGACTTGCGCTCTAGCGATTTTGATTTTCCACTACTATCGAAAACAACCCTGCCGCACTAAATACAGCTGTTCATACTTAAATGCACTTTGCTGTGCCGTGCTCTCTAAAATAAACAAGAGATCTTCGCCCCTGCCCCTCCCTCCCACCAAAACCCCTCAATAGCTCGCATACTCATTTAACATCTCTGCTATACACTCAGAGAACGAAAAGTTCATTCATTCATTATTTCAATAAAACCACCAGACGCAAGTACGGCACAGGCACAGCAGCTTTTTTGTGTACTGTCAAGTTCAACAACTTTGCTTTTTAGTTATCAGTTGCTGTTTGAATTGAACGTTTCGTGTGCTGTGAGTGCTCGGACGAAAGAAAATATTTTGTTTTATTGTTTTGTGTCCGTCGTCGTAGCCGGCAAATAAAAATACCAAAAGATAAAAAAGAAAAGTAGCAGCAGCAAAGCAACAAATAATACAACAACAGCAACGCACATACGTGTCGACATCATCTCTGTGCAGTTTGCGGACAACAAATAAAGAAGAAAAAAGTTAATTCGAAAAACAAAAAATACTCGTTCGTTACAAGCCTAAGCAAACAACAATACTGCATACGTAGTACAATTGTGAAAATATTTATACAAAACAAAAATTAATTAAGTGAAAATTTGGAAAATTTTCCAAGTGAAACAAATTTATATCTAATTTCTCCTCAAGTGCCACAGTAAGTTAATTTCACTATAAAACAGCATTTGTTTACTTTCGGTTAGTTTAGGAGGGGAGAGCCTTATCTTGTGCAACCGATATTTATATTTATACAATTTATTATGCTGTCCAACACAAAAGAAGTATAACGATACTCGTACATATCTACCAACATACATATGTATGTACGTAAATGTATTTCTGGTTTAATTTATACAAAAACTGGTTTTTATTGTCGGTCGCACTTACATACGTACGTACGTCGCAGTTTGTCCAATCGATATTCGACAAGAAACGTGCAAACGTTCTTATTCTATTCTATACATAGCACTGTACGATGTAGAGTGTGATATGTTAATTTCATCATACGGTCTGTGACTCATTGAAGTAATCACCGGTATTCATAAATATCTGCACTTCTCAGGAGAGCATATTTTTTTGATCCATCAACATGGGATGGAGTGACGATGTGATTAGTCATAAGCAATGAAAAATATCAAAATATCTTGAACAATCATTTATCTTGAAAAATCGCCAGACTCTACTTGGATCAAAATGAAATCAAAAATATTTGTCCATAGATATCTGCAACCCAGCCATGTTTTCTTTGTTAAGAGAAAATAATATAATAAAAAAAATAATTTAAATTTTTTTATTGATTTTATGAATCATGCCTCAATGCACACAAAAAATTAAAAATCTCCGACACACTATTTTTATTTTTTGTCGCATACAATAATCAGCAGGATAGACGTATTAAGAAAACAAAAAGAAATATCCGAGGCCCAAAGATCTGAATATATTTTAAGAAGTTCTAAAAAAGTAAGAAAAATTGGTGGGCATGTTATAAAGGGTGATTTTTTAAGAGCTTGATAACTTTTTTTAAAAAAAAAAACGCATAAAATTTGCAAAATCTCATCGGTTCTTTATTTGAAACGTTAGATTGGTCCATGACATTTACTTTTTGAAGATAATTTCATTTAAATGTTGACCGCGGCTGCGTCTTAGGTGGTCCATCCGCTTAGTCCAATTTTGGCATTTCCACGTTTTTGAGAAACAGAGACCCAATTGGTGCGAACGGCGACGAATCGAAAATTGGTGGTCATCATTAACACTGGCCGATACAGCTGCGATATTTTCTTCAGTTCGCACTCTACGTAAGCGTGTTGGTGGTTTAATGTCCAACAATGTAAATTTGGTGCGAAATTTAGTCACAATAGCCCGAATAGCCGCTTCAGTGGGTCGATTAAACTGACCATAAACAGAGCACGCATTTTGATAATAAAATTCAATAATTTGCAAGCGTTGTTCGTTTGTAAGACGATTCATGATGAAATGTCAAAGCATACTGAGCATCTTTCTCTTTGACACCATGTCTGAAATCCCACGTGATCTGTCAAATACTAATGCATGAAAATCCTAACCTGAAAAAAATCACTCTTTATATATATTACTTTTCGAGTTATTGGACGTGCAACTTTAATAAAATGTTTGTCTATTTTTCGCAAAGTAAAAGAAAGAAATCGATAAACATTTTAGTTATCGATAACTGCAATAGGAATCGATAACTTTTTTGCTTAAGTAATTTTTTTAAATTACCCCGTTGGCTTTGAATTACAAGTTTAAATAAATAAATCAAATAAATAAATAAATAAATATTTACAGTATCGTGTTGTGGAAATTTCATAAAAAATATTTAAAACTAAATTAAAAATTACATGTTTACCAACTTACAAAAGAATTCAATAACAAAAATAATGCACTTCAAATAAAACTAAAAAAGAAAAAATATTTTTAAAAATACGATTTTGGTTTATCATTTAATTTTTTTCACATTATACAAAATTCCGATAGCTAACGAAAAATTTTACTTTATTTTCCTGTCATCTGTAGATGTAAAATTTTTCCGATATTTTTAGTTTCTACAACTCGAAAGATGTTGTTTATTTTATCAGATTGTTATCGTTTTTTTTTTTCATTGAAATAAGCTAAATTAAAGAAATAAAAAATTTCGTTATCGAAAAAAATATATTTGACTTCATAATTTACCGCCCGATAACCCAATTACCACCACATTAACATTTTGTTACAAAAATAAATATCAATAACAAAAGTAATTTTTACATGCACTTTAAACAAAAAAAAATTAAAAAATTGCGCGGATGCTTTTGAGATAATCAATATTTTTTTCACATTTTCGAGAACGTTTTATAATATTCCGATAACTACTCCTTTATCGAAAACTTTTACTTTAATTTTCTGTCTGCTTTCATGTTCTCTATACATGCCAGTTTTTCGATATTTTTAGTTTCGATAAATAGAAAGTTATCGAATATTTGCACGCGTTTTTTTTTTTCTTTAACTACTCCAGTTATCGAAAACTTGTACTTTAATTTTCTGTCTGCTTTTATGTTCTCTATACATGCCAGTTTTTCGATATTTTTAGTTTCGATAAATAGAAAGTTATCGAATATTTGCACGCCATTTTTTTCAGTCTAAATTGATTAAAAAAGATAGATTTTTTTTCAATTTCGATAATTAAGCTAGTTAAAAAATCGATAGCATTTTTAATGATCGATAACTGCAATAATAATAGATAATTTCTATAGTTATTGAGTGTGGAAATTTTATGAAAGTTATATTTATTTTTGTTTAAAGCTAATATCTTATGTCTTCTCACATTTTTGGGAAAAACTTTACAATATTCCGCAATTTTAATGTTACTTTATTTTATTGTCTGTTTTTATGTTTTTCCGATATTTGTTCTTTCGATAATTCGTACATGGTACATTCCGATATCTACTCCTGTTATCGAAAATAAATTACCGTATTTTTTCTGGCTTTTTTGTGTTTTCTATAGAAGCCAGTTTTTCCGATATTTTTAGATTGGATAACTCGAAAGTTATCTAAAAAATTTCCTGATTTTTTGGTATTTTTCATTCAAAATAATAATAAATATTTTTTTATTTTTTCATATTTTGAAGCCCTCTATCCAAAAATATAGTCAGAACTTGATCTCAGACATTTTTTGTTTAAAAACAGAACTAAAACGGTTAGTATTTGGTATGAATCTATATATATAAAAGAGTTGCGTTACTGACTGACTGACTGACTGACTGACTGACTGACTGACTGACTTATCATTGACCAGCCCCCAGACCAAACGGCTGAAGCCAGGGTCATGAAATTTTCAGGGTAGTTCTCAAATATGACGTAGACGTCGACTAAGAAAGGGTTTTACGAAATTCGTACTTTTAGGGGATAAAATGGCCCAAAAAGGGATAAACATCGAACCTTCGTCCTGACTAAACGGCAGTAGCTATAAACATGAAATTCGGTGAGTTCCTTGCAATGACCATGCAGACGAGCTACAAATAGGGATTTTTCGAAATTTGTACTTTTAAGGGCCGAGCGGGACAAAAAGGGATAAAAATGGTACCAACTAAAGTATTACAGCTAGAATCGTGAAATTTGGTATGTAAATTCCTCTGACCATATAGAAACGATGTAATATTGGATTTTTCGAAATTTGTACTTTTAAGGGGCGAGCGGGAGAAACAGGGATAAAAATGGTACCAACTAAAGTATTACAGCAAGAATCGTGAAATTTAGTATGTAAATTCCTCTGACCATATAGAAACGAAGTAAAATTGCATTTTTCGAAATTTGTACTTTTAAGGGCCGAGCGGGACAAAAAAGGATAAAAATGGTACCAACTAAAGTATTACAGCTAGAATCGTGAAATTTAGTATGTAAATTCCTCTGACCATATAGAAAGGAAGTAAAATTGGATTTTTCGAAATTTGTACTTTTAAGGGCCGAGCGGGACAAAAAGGGATAAAAATGGTACCAACTAAAGTATTACAGCTAGAATCGTGAAATTTGGTATGTAAATTCCTCTGACCATATAGAAACGATGTAATATTAGATTTTTCGAAATTTGTACTTTTAAGGGGCGAGCGGGAGAAAAAGGGATAAAAAGGGTACCAACTAAAGTATTACAGCTAGAATCGTGAAATTTAGTATGTAAATTCCTCTGACCATATAGAAACGAAGTAAAATTGGATTTTTCGAAATTTGTACTTTTAAGGGGAGAGCGGGACAAAAAGGGATAAAAATGGTACCACCTAAAGTATTACAGCTAGAATCGTGAAATTTGGTATGTAAATTCCTCCGACGAAACAGAAACGAAGTAAAATTGGATTTTTCGAAATTTGTACTTTTAAGGGGAGAGCGGGATAAAAATGGTACTAACTAAAGTATTACACCTAGAATCGTGAAATTTAGTATGTAAATTCCTCTGACCATATAGAAAGGAAGTAAAATTGGATTTTTCGAAATTTGTACTTTTAAGGGCCGAGCGGGACAAAAAGGGATAAAAATGGTACCAACTAAAGTATTACAACTAGAATCGTGAAATTTGGTATGTAAATTCCTCTGACCATATAGAAACGATGTAATATTAGATTTTTCGAAATTTGTACTTTTAAGGGGCGAGCGGGAGAAAAAGGGATAAAAAGGGTACCAACTAAAGTATTACAGCTAGAATCGTGAAATTTAGTATGTAAATTCCTCTGACCATATAGAAACGAAGTAAAATTGGATTTTTCGAAATTTGTACTTTTAAGGGGAGAGCGGGACAAAAAGGGATAAAAATGGTACCACCTAAAGTATTACAGCTAGAATCGTGAAATTTGGTATGTAAATTCCTCCGACGAAACAGAAACGAAGTAAAATTGGATTTTTCGAAATTTGTACTTTCGGGATAAAAATGGTACTAACTAAAGTATTACACCTAGAATCGTGAAATTTGGTATGTAAATTCCTCTGACCATTTAGAAACGAAGTAAAATTGGATTTTTCGAAATTTGTACTTTAAAGGGGCGAGCGGGACAAAAAGGGATAAAATGGTACCAACTAAAATATTACTGCTAGAAACGTGAAATTTGGTATGTAGATTCCTCTCACCATATAGAAACAAAGTAAAATTAGATTTTTTCGAAATTTTTACTTTTAAGGGGCGAGCTGGAAAAAAGGGATACAAATGGTACCAACTAAAGTATTACACCTAGAATCGTGAAATTTGGTATGTAAATTCCTCTGGCCATATAGAAACGAAGTAAAATTGGATTTTTCGAAATTTCTACTTTTAAGGGGCAAGCGGGACAAAAAGGGATAAAAATGGTACCAACTAAAGTATTACAGCTAGAATCGTGAAATTTGGTATGTAAATTTCTCTGACCATATAGAAACGAAGTAAAATTGGATTTTTCGAAATTTCTACTTTTAAGGGGCAAGCGGGACAAAAAGGGATATAAATGGTACCAACTAAAGTATTACACCTAGAATCGTGAAATTTGGTATGTAAATTCCTCTGACCATATAGAAACGAAGTAAAATTGGATTTTTCGAAATTTGTACGTTTAAGGGGCAAGCGGGACAAAAAGGGATAAAAATGGGACTAACTAAAGTATTGCAGATAGAAATGTGAAATGTGGTATGTAAATTCCTCTCACCATATAGAAACGAAGTAAAAATAGATTTTTTCGAAATTTGTATTTTTAGGGGCTGAGAGGGATAAAAATGGTACCAACTAAAGTATTACAGCTTGAATTGTGAAATTTGATATGTAAATTCCTCTGACCATGTAGAAGCGCAGTATAATTGAATTGTTCGAAATTTGTACTTTTTAGGGGGTAGGCGGGACAAAAAGGGTTCCAATTTAAGAATTGCAGCTATAGTCGGGAAATTTGGAGTGTAAATTTCTCTGGCCATATAGAAGCGCAGTAGTTTGATTTGATTTGTACTTTTAAGGGGTGCGCGGGACGAAAAGGGATAAAAATGCTGTACAATCATTTAATTACGTAAGCGCGGAATATAAATGGATACTTCAAAATTTGTACTTAAAAGGTGGGATACGGGACAACAAGGAATAAATGTGTTACCAAATAAAGTACATATTTTTAGGGGAAGCAAAAACACATTTTGCCTATAGTAATTTTTCAAAATGTATACTTTTTGGGAAAGAAGTGCTAAATGTTATAAACTGGCTGGCTGAATCTAGAAACATGAGATCGAGGATATAAATGGTTGTAATATTTTGTTCAAAACTTGGTGGAAAATTATACGTATGAAGTAGTTCAACTAAAATAGTTTATATCGAGAAGCACATTCCTTTGACTGTGTGTGAGTGCTAGCTAATAGGAGGTTTCCAAATTACTATTTTAGATTTATCTATATCCACCAAAAGAAAATTAAATAAATACTATCCAAAAACAAAGACGGATAAAATTAACAAATAACTGGCTTTTTCGCGTGCGAAGCAGCGGGTACTGCTAGTCAGTTTAGTATTGGCATAAAAATTATTTAAAACTAAATTAAAAATTACATGTTTACCAACTTACAAAAGAATTCAATAACAAAAATAATGCACTTAATGCAAATAAAACTAAAAAAGAAAAAATATTTTTAAAAATACGATTTTGGTTTATCATTTAATTTTTTTCACATTATACAAAATTCCGATAGCTAACGAAAAATTTTACTTTAATAGTTATTGATTGTGGAAATTTTATGAAAGTTATATTTATTTTTATTTAAAACTAATATCGGTTAATCGTTTATGTCTTCTCACATTTTTGGGGAAAATTTTACAATATTCCGCAATTTAAATCTTACTTTATTTTATTGTCTGTTTTTATGTTTTTCCGATATTTGTTCTTTCGATAATTCGTACATGGTACATTCCGATATCTACTCCTGTTATCGAAAATAAATTACCTTATTTTTTCTGGCTTTTTTGTGTTTTCTATAGAAGCCAGTTTTTCCGATATTTTTAGATTGGATAACTCGAAAGTTATCTAAAAAATTTCCTGATTTTTTGGTATTTTTCATTCAAAATAATAAAAAATCATTTTTTTGTATTTTTCATATTATGAAGCCCTCTATCCAAAAATATAGTCAGAACTTGACCTCAGACATTTTTTATTTAAAAACAGAACTAAAACGGTTAGTATTTGGTATGAATCAGTTTAGTATTGGTACAAAATTAATTAAAATGTGCAGAATAATCCGATAACTACGTCAGTTGCTTTAAAAAAACCCTATTATTTGGTATGAGAAAATAATTCTATGGCGAGATTTAAATTAAATTTTAATTATTTTTTGATCAATTGAAATTGTTTTTAGTTCATTTTTCTTTAATTTTTTAAATATCCATATAATGTAAAATGTAATGAGCTTGAGTTCAAATAAGAAGTAATTTAATTCAAATTAAACTACGTCTTAATGCTTACAAGTTCTTACTTACTACGAGAGTAATTTGGATCATGCGTAATTCACACGAAATTCTCTAAATCCTTCGCATTCTTAAGTTTTCGTTGCGACAGAAGCAAGGGTAGTAAAATTACGCTACATGTGCCAGACTTAATGGACCGCTTACTCCAAATGAGGGGTTAATGGGGAATTTAAAAACCATGAACTAACTAACAGCAGGGTGGTAATATCTACATTAAGATGGGTTGGTTTTCTTAAACAAACACCGATAGATATTTGAAATATATATTTTCAAATTAGTTTCTAACCAATCTACCAAACTTATAATGATTTATGAAAGGTTTAAAGTACTTTACATTTTTTAATATTTTCTTTTCATGTCGAAAAATATTGAAAATTATTAAAAAAAACATATTTCACATGCATGTTGCAAACACTATGTAAATTTCTGAGTGGGATCATAGTGAGATATTTTCGAAAGTCTTCCGATTTTGTTGAACATTTTTCAAAGCTATGGCAACCTATTACTTTTAAAATGTCATATCATTTTTGGCTGAAAGTTATTAACAATAAAAAATTAAGAAAATTGTCGGCTTTTACCGAATAAATGAAAAATTAAAAAATATTTTTTTAATTAAAAAAAAATATATGATAATAATTATTTGAGAAAGATAAAAAATATACATATGTTAACTTTTTCTGTACAAATGACGCAAATGACATTTGCGCGATATATATCATGGAAATGTCATTCGAGTGTAAAAATAATAAAAGGAAAACAAAAAAACACATCTGCTTTCTCAGAAATTAATGCGAAAACTCAGAAACACTGAAAATTAATATATTTTTTTGAAAATCAAAAAATATAATTTTATTTATTTCAATTAAATTTTTTGTTCGACTAATATATTTTACAGAACAAAAGGTTGAGCAAAACAGCATTTATCAAAATATGAGAAACAGGGTTGCCACAGTTTTCATTTATCAATGTATTGCAATACCCAACGCGTTCACAAAATTTCATAAAAATCGGAAGACTTTCAAAAATTTCTCGATGCTTCGTCATGGAGTCAAAGGTTTTCGATGCCAGGTCAAAGTTATATTAAAAGCTAACGACAGTTACAGCTGTCATCTTGAGTGTAATTTGGCATCTATAACTGGTGGTTATCTCTAACAAGAGATGGTGGAAATGAGAGTTAATCTGATATATTTAACTGCCGGTTAGATTTGTCCATATTGTTTGTGGTATTTTTCAAGAGTTTTTCAAAAAAAAAAACAATAAATCTAAACAACCCAAGCTTTATTTTGCAGTTATAATTGGAAAACAATTTCGAGACCCTCGCTAACGTACATACATAATTTAGGTGTGGTTTGTAACGGAATTAATGGGCTTCTTATAATTTTAGTTGTACGACTGTTTTAGTTAATACACAACTGTTAATAGCATTAAACCTGTTACCAATATTTTACACCTCCGTGAAGGGTTCACAAGAATCGTCTAGACCGAATGTTTCATATTTTTTGTTTTGGTGGTCTGATTTCATACTTTTGTTTATGTATATAATACATACTTGTATCCTATATATGTTTGTATGTAAATATGTACTATTATATCCATGGAAATATACATATATTTGAAACGCAATAACAATTTCGTACTCTTTTGTTTGACGTTATGAGTCATCTTCCAATATTTGCAGATGACTGACGACAGACAGCCAGCCTAGTCTGCTTGTTGTTATTCTTTGTTCGTCTCTTCTTTACTTTAGACGAAAAACGCAGATTTTTGGTGATATTTCGATATGGGAGGTCTGGCAATGCCAAAATTTTATGCATTTGGAGGCAGTAATGGCACATCGACGGCCCGCTTTATTGAAATGTTTTGACACCATTAACATATCTTAAGAAATTTAAAAATTACCGACCACATATTTACATTTCAAGGATTTTTTTTCCAAAAAACCCAGTCAAAAAATATGTTAGTACAAACAGCAAACATTTTGCTAACGGAACAGACTTCCGATCCTTTTTGTAACATACAACAGCTGTTGGCTGTTTTCACAGACAATTGTAGCGATTTTGACAACATGTTTGCTGTTGAATAGCAAATTGGTTGTTAGAACAAACTTTGCAAACTTTTTTAATTTTGTAAAATAAAATATGCTGCACTAGCATAAAAATTAATTCTTAAAGGCAGCACATGATGTAGCATATGTATTTTAAATTAGAATCAGCTATAAACAAAAAAGTACTGATTACAATGGATTCTGAAAGAGGAGACCCCAAAACTGTCTCGGTGTCGCCCGCAGAGCGGTTAAATGTAAGACCGACCCAATTCCCAAAATAGTTTTCGAACAAACATAGCACCTACCCCCACTCCTTAAGGGGGCTCCCATATAAAAATTTATTTTTTATAAAATTTACACCACCGCTTTTACTGATCCCAGGATATTTTTTATAAGAAACTAAAATAACTTTTTGTCTAATTCAGGTATATTACTTTTTCTTTGTTCATTTAACAACTGATACATTTTTATTAAACCTTTTTAACGGGTTTTAAAAATAATAGAATTTAAATGACATGACGATAGTCGGTGGCGTATGTGCAAAGTTCATTATTAATTACTTCCGGCAGAGTTGCTGTAAGAATTGTCTCAATTGTTGTTCGAATGCATTGCTTTAAATCATCCATTTTGTTTTGATTTGTTTTTTGAACTTCGAGATGAAATAACCCCACAAGAAAAATATAGGTCAGTGAGGTCACGAGACTTTGAGGCCAACAGACCATACCTAGCCTCAACCTGCAACCCTATTTGTCTATTTTTTTAAGAAAGAAAGGCCCAAAACTTCCTCACAGTATACCTTAGATGGGAGAAGTGTAGGAATGTTTATGCGAGGCAATTTTGGGGATTGCACGATTCAAGCTGTAATATAGGGTGGTTAATTTAAAAATTTAAATTAGAATCGGCTATGAAAAAGTACTGATTACTTTTTAAAATTTCTGAAATTTTATTGGAAAGATTAAACTTTGTCATTTAACAATGGAACACAATATCAATCATACGACTACACGACTGGCTCGGCAGTACCTCATACGATCAACCCAAATTTTCAGTACAGCCCCAAATCCATACCAAACAGTGACTCGTTGTGGATGCATTGGGTTTTCAATAGTCCCGTGTGGGTTCTCTGAACCCCATATGCGACAATTTTGCTTATTGACATAGCCACCGAGATGAAAATGAGCTTCACGAAGGCCGATCTATTCTCGAATTTTTTTCACGTAAACTTCTGACAGTTTGCGTTAAAGACTCACTAACTTGGAAGTAAGTTTTTAATATTTCTCAATTTTGCTCGATCGTATAGTGTCCCATTCTGCAAATGTGAAACATAATCTTGAAAATAAAAATGAATATTATTCTACCTATCAAAGTCAAAGTAATCGGCAGTTTAAATTTAAAATTTTAATAATTTAAACTATTAATTTAAAAATGCCGCACCCTATACTTGCGTTTATGTTTTCGACGTCAGTGCAAATCTTTAATTTATGATAAGGTTAGTTTTTTTAGCAAAATCCATGTGGTATCTATGACTCTCAGAAAGCCAGATAAATAGCACCAATTTTAAAAGACTTCACTTCATGCGTGCCAAAGATGTGCCGACACAGTGGACAAATGAATTTTATTGTTTGTCGCAGACAAAACGCAATTCGCCGGCAAAGTTATTCGTACAATGTCGAGGAGGTCGAGCAAAGTATAGAAGCCATGATGTCTGTCGCCAATATATTAGGGTTACCATAAAAATTGCAGGGTGTAATGGAATAATCCTTATATCAAAAAGGCACCCCAAAAGGTTTTCCGAATATGTAGCATCCTATTATTATTTCTTAATTTGAATGTAGTTCAAAAGCGCTGCTGTAATGTGCTTTTTCTCGCTTTCGTAAAGAAATTGACTAAAGGATAAATCCAGCGAACATATTCTGCAGAAAATTTCACTCTACTCGCTCGCCAAACGAAATCAAATCTTGGGAAAAAAACAAAATTATAATTTATCGTATGTATTTCCCCTGAGCCAAAAGAGCAATTCATCACTTCATGTGGTTGCTTGAGACAAACAAACTCACATCGCAACATCAAATCGCCGGGGAATTTATTGTTCCAACGAAATATGTACTTTCAAAACATTTCAACTTAATGGACCACAGAACACAGTTTTTTGCACAGTGTACTCCCATCTACAAGTGCTAGTGTACCGAAAACATCAAGTGCATTTTCCTGTTCAAGTGTTCTATTCTATACGAGTATTCCATCATTAAATTAGTCACACATTTCAAGGATTTATTTTAATACTCAGCAGTCAAGTTGCATTCTAGAAAAGCTGTTTTTACTTTCATGCGACGAGTTCTGGAAATAATCGGTAAAATGGAATAAAACAATTAAATATTTACTTCTTATTACAATATGCCTCACTGGGTCCAAGTGAGTCAGATGCTTACATTCTGACTGCCAACATAAGCTAACCAACCCACAATAATATAGGATGCTTCTCCGGTTTGACATGGAATGACTCATTTATATATACGAGTACAAACATATGTATGTTAGATACTTTGTTCAATTTATTCCTATAATTAGACTAACAACTTTATTATTTATGGTCACGAGTTTCATAGATGTTTGAATTTTCGATCAATTATGTACACTAGAAATGAAAAAAACAGTCACCATAATCAGATTTAAAATTTATAAATCATTATAAAAATGTTATGGACCTTTCCTACAAAAAAGGTGTGATAACCAACACAAAAAGTGGAAAATGGTGTGACCATTATATGGTAATTGATTGGGTGGGTGATTGATAAGTCAAGCATAATAAAAATTGAGTTTTTAGCCTAAATTAAAATTTGATAAATACTTTTCGTCCATCTCTAGAAACGCGGTATACAAAAGTAATCATCAAAAATCCATAGAGTATATTCGACAACATAGTTTGAATTGTCCTGGCTCAAGAATTGTTTGCATCTATATTTTATAGAATATAATACAATTTACAAATGGCATGATAATGTTTATTTCTTACCTTTATCATGATTTCTTGTCCAGGACAACCTTATTCAGAAGGATTTGCAGCGATTTTTCAACAAAACACCCGAGGTTTTTAAGTAAATGATTCACCCAAACGAATGAGAACCACAACACACTTTTCGCACGTCATTGAAAAGCAATCACACCAAGTAAGAAACTTACTGTCTGACCCATTATGTCGAACGTTAACGTTCGCTTGGCTAACCATACGACAAACTGCTGATTTGCAAGCCACTAATAGTCGTTAGAACGACAAAGCGACCGAAAATCTATGCGAAGCATTTGATTTGCCAATTAAAAGTCAGAAGAATGTGCGTCGCTTGCGAGAGTGAGTGTCTTTGATTTTTCTTTCTGCATCGTGGGCCAGTAGAGGTGGGATAGTGTAATATGGGTATTTTAGGAGTTCGATTAGGATACGCTGGGTGAGAGTAAAATGGTCATCGTGGTCAAAGGTGAGGGAAAAGAGGTAAAAACACACAAAAAGTCCCAAAACTGTCTCGCAGTCGTGCCCAGAGGGGTTAAATGCAGATCCCCAATAATTTCTCTCCCCAACATTTTTTTCAAACGCACATACCCCCTATCTCCACTCGTTAGGAGGGGGGCTCCGATACAAAAATTATTTTATAAAATTTGTTCCCGCCGATTTTACTGGACCAAGGAGGCCGCTAGTGGAGTCAAATGTATGACCGACTCCCAATATTTTTTCAACCCCCGCATTTTCTCCGAACATACTTACCTCCTATCTTCAACCCTTACGATTTTTTATTTTTTTATAATTTTTGTTACGACAGTAAGGCCCAAAACTCCCCCTGCTGGGTTAAATGTAAGACCGACCTCCACTAATTTTCCGAACAAACTTACCCCCTGTCCCCACTCTTTAATGGGCGCCCACACATCAACTACTTTTGATAAAATTTTCTCCCACAAGTCTAACCGGCCCAAGGAGGCCCCTAGTCGAGTCAAATGCCAATCTACCATATTTTTTCAGCTTCAATATTTTCTCAGAACGTACCTACCCTCTATCTTCAACCCTTAGAGTGGTCCCCAAAATTTTTTATAATTTGTTTAATGAAAGAAAGGCTCAAAACTGTCCCCTAGTCATCCCTAGAGGGAAGACATGTAAGGCTGGTCCCCATTAATTTTCTCTCCCCAGCATTTTCCCTAAATATACCTGTCTCTTATATCGACTCCAAAATGGGGCTCCCATACAAAAACTAAATTTTAGGAAATCTAGATTCCCTAATCTGACCCCTAATGGATCAGAATGTTAATTTCTCCATAATTGTTTTTTGTGTCCCCATTGTGCGGTGTGACTCTGCGAACACTTTCATTCCCCAGTGTAGCAATAAGTTACATGTATTCCCATTATAAGGAAGTGTTTGAAAAATACTCACGAGACTTGTAACAAATCTATTTACACGAAACTAAACTGATGACCCTGAGATTAGCTTCATTCAATACTCAAACTATTAAATACCATGGCAATGGAAATAATAAGTAATGAATGTAGTAGTCGAGCTAATTAATAACTACCTCTGCATTTTTAGGTCATCTCTCAACTCCATCTTCGAATCTGATTCTGACTCTGACCCTAGTAATGGAATAGTTACAACTTGACCTCATAAAAGCACACGCACAATTCCACTTTCCAGGGGTTCGTAATAACGAATCTTCCTTCACACTCATCATCTTCGATGTGACGATGACATCATCGTCTGGTTTTCTTCGTTTACATTTCTGCTGCCAGCAACGACGTCATCACGACGTCAACTTCAGCTTTAGTTTATTATGTTTTGAGGCGTTGTAAAGAAACCCGCTGAGTTTCCGTCCTCACCAAGTGGACAGCAGTCAACAAAGGTGGGGTAGTGTTAGACACTATTTTTCTTTGTATGAAAGATACCATTAAATTCACGCATTACTTTTGACAACAATGATAGACAAAACGACCTTAATGAATGAGACCTCATCATATACATACAAAATTTATAAATTTACATACATACATATGTATGTATGCTAATTGTTAAATTTTGTATATCTGTTTAAACGATTTATTCGTTTTTATTTTGCTTAGATTTGTCAGACTGCTCATTAGTATGTACACGTCATATTTTATCGCTCGTGTGGGGAAATTTTCGCAAAATCTAATCCAGAGAGCGAGAAAAAAAACAGATTTTGCATTTTTTGTATACTCGTCGCACTGGGTGGAATTTATAAAGACACACAAATTTTATGACTTATTGTAAATCACTTTTACTCAGAATATGATTTACTCAGTCATGGCATATTTAATTTTGAAATTGTTGCGATTACGCTGTGTATGTGTGTGCCCAAACTTGTCATGTTTTTATTTTTTTTTACGAAATCATTTGCGGTGTCCACTATTATGTGAGTTGTCTGGGTTTCGTTAAAAGCAAAAGTGCAAAATTGACTCATTAAAATAATAAATAAATGAATCTCGCCCACTACAATGCACATTAGCCAACAGCTAGGGATTAGTATTTTATGTAGTCATTTAACTAAACAAACAAAAACTCTAGCTTACCAAATATTAAATATTATACATTTTTTGTGTGTTAAGGCTTCCTATATAATTTCCCCATAGTTCCTAGGAAGTATATAGGGCCATTTTATGTTTTCTATACCTTAAAATAATAATAAAGAAATATTTTTAAAAATTAAAAAAACTGTCACTATTATTGGCTAATTTTTGAGACAGAGGACATATATCAATCCTAGCGAAAGTTAAATTTCACAATTAATAAAAGGAGACAATTTTGTATTATTATATATTTATCAGCAAAAATATATGTATATGGTGCAGTATTTTGTTTATGTATATATAGAAGCAATTATGTATGTATATAAGAAACAAATATAGAAATAATTAGATCTAAACCAAAGTTGGTCCAAGTTGGTAATGAATGTTTGAAAATATTGCTGCTAAAAAATAACGAATTGTGTCTCTCCGAAATAAAGGGTGATTTTTGATAAGCTATAGGAAAGTTAAAAAAAACACATAAATTTCAGAAAAATTGATGAAATCTTTATTTGAATCGATAGTACTGTCCATATAATTTAATGTTTGAAGATTATTTCATGCAAATGTTGACCTTGACTGCGCCTCAAATGGTCCATCCGCTTAGTCCAATTTTGGCATACTCTTTCCAACATTTCGGCCGGTATCTTACGAATAAATGCTTCAATGTTGTCTTACAATGCGTCAATGGAAGCGGGCTTGTCTGTATAAACATGAGCTTTAACATTGCCCCACAAAAAATAGTCTAAAGGCGTTAAATCGCACGATCTAGGCGGCCAATTGACCTGCCCCGAACGTGACATAAAATGTTCACCGAACTCGCCTCTCAATAAGTCAATTGTTGCGCGTGCTGTGTGGCATGTCATGACATGACATGTCATACAAGTCAATCTCTTGCATTTTGGGCAAAAAAAGTTAGATATCATCTCACGGTAGCGCTCACCATTCACAGTTACATTACGATTCGCATCATCTTTGAAGAAGTACGGTCCAATGATGCCACCAGCCCATAAACCGCACCAAACTGTGACTTTTTGTGGATGCATTGGTAGCTCTTGCTTGCAATGCTTCTGGCTGATATTCACTCCAAAATCGACAATTCTGCCTATTTACGTACGCATTGAGCCAAAAATGAGCTTCGTCGCTGAACACAATTTTTCGGTAAAAAAAGTGGATCTTCGGCTTTCTTGAACTTTCTTGGCAGAGCACGCATTTTGATAATAAAATTCAATAGTTTGCAAGCGTTGTTCGTTTGTAAGACGATTCATGGTTAAATTACACTACTCAACAAAATGAAAAAAATTTCATGTACTCCGGATGCGATAATTTTTTCTGTGTAGATAACCTTGACATGAGCTCGAAAAACGCAATAAAAATTTTTTTTTCGTTTAGTTTTTTTTTTATTATTTTTTTTTTAAATTTTAAAATTTTTTTTTGGTTAATTTGTTTCGTCCGGCATAACTCGGGAACCACTAGCCCGATTTAATTGAATTAAATTTTAAACAATTTAAAATTACAATTCCCTTAATCTGTTCATATATTGTTTTCCTATACAAGCAACAGTTTCCAAGTTAAAAATGAATATATAAAGGAAAAAACTTATTTTTTGCCTAAAGATTTAAAATTTTTTTTTTTTAAAATCCATAAAAAATCCAAAATGAAAAAAAATGTCAAATCTTATTACTTTTACGTAAAGTCACATAACCTATGAGCAAAATGAGACAAAGATCATGAAAATCGATGCACGCGTTTCGCTTTTATTCGCAATTGAGTAAAGGTATGAATTTCAAAAATTTGCTCGACATATGCACAACTTTGTCTATGGTAAGGTTTTTTCTTTTTTATTACAAAAAAAATTAAAATTTGTTGGGTGACAAAAATATATGACTTTAAATTAAAAAACAATTCGATATATGTACAAGAAATTATCCTAAGGATATCAACATTAATTAATTATAAAAAAGTTTTAAAAAAATATCTAAACACAAAAATAAAAACTTTCAAATTAAAAATAATTATGTGCTTTTGTCTTTCTTTTATATTGTTGTGGGTCTGTTTCTCTTATCAGGAACCAGATATAGTCCCCCATCCAAAATCCTTGGTATCGGTGCTCAATTTCTTTCATTTGCTGATGAAAACGCTCACCATGCTCGTCACTCACATCGCCCAGGTTGTCCGGAAAGAAGTCCAAGTGCGAGTGTAGAAAATGTATCTTAAGCGACATATTTGCTCTAATTTTTTTATAATTTTGGAGTAGTTGTTCGACGATCTCTCTGTAATTTGAGCTTTTGTTGTTTCCAAGAAATCCGGAAACAATTTGCCGAAATGAGTTCCAAGCTGCAGCTTCATTTGGTGATAAAATGTGCTCAAACTGTTGGTCTTGCAACAACTTTTTAATTTGCGGACCGTCGAAAACGCCTTCCTTAATCTTTGCCGATGAAAGGTGAGGAAAAATGGTTTTTAAATAGGCGAACGCTTCGCCATCTTTGTTGATAGCTTTCACGAAGTTTTTTATGAGTCCGAGCTTTATGTGAAGAGGTGGGAGAAAAACATTTTCCTTTTTTATGAGTGGTGTATATTTCACGTTGTCGCTGCCGGGGATGAAGTTAACTCTTTCTGTCCAACTCCTCCTGGTGTAATGATGTTGACGATCGCGGCTGTCCCAAAGGCAGAGAAAACAACAGTACTTTGTGAATCCACCTTGTAATCCACAAAGGATACCGATAACCTTAAGGTCGGCACAAACTTTCCAATCGTGCCTCTCATAGTTAAGGCACTTTAGTAGATTGTCCATGACTTCGTATGTTTCCTTGGTGTCAACGGCATGAGCAATTGGAATCGAAGGTTTCTCGTTGCCGTTGTGCAGTAAAATTGCTTTAAGGCTCTGCTTGTTGCTGTCGATGAAAAGACGCCACTCTCCTGGATCGTAAGAGTACCCGGGTTCACCAAATAATCCGGGAATGTCCTTACAAAAACAGATGTTGTCTTTTTTTGTGTAGTACCTTGCGTATGGTTCATGACGCTTCCTGTAGATTGTTGTCACCACACCAGGAGCCAAGAAACCGAACTGTTGCATGCGCGATGCATGCAACTCTGCATCTTCCTTGGAGAGTTTCAATTATCTAACCCAATCGTTCAGTTCTGCTTGGGAACATAAGCGTTGACCTCCATGCAATGTATATGTTGACTCGCATTCTGATGTGGTTTCTACTGTCTCCGGATCTGATGTTGGATGTATCGCCTCATTATTAGATGCCCATCTTGAAACGGACGGTTGCGGGTCCACTGGTTCTTCGGAAAATGGCACTGGAAAATTCACTGTTGAAACAGCAGCGTAAGTCCATCGTATATTTTTTCCCACGCCTGTTTTTTTGCTAAGACAGAAGTAGCAATCTGTTACATGGCAAAGCGGAGCTCTCCAAAGCATTGGCATGATGATTCTCGGCTGTCGTCTGAAAGAATTTCAATAATAAGTTATATATGTTCTTGAATTTCGTAATCTACACTTACCTTGAGTCAGCTAGCTGTACGTAGCACCTTGGACATAGAGCACTTGGTGTCCATGTTTGAGACCTTTAAATTGAAGCTCTCTTCAAATGAATCTCTCAATTTAGGTGAAAAACAACGCTTGTTTTTATCAGAAACGTATTCTCCGCACATGTAACAAAAATTACTTGGATTGGTATTGCATTCAAATCCTCGCGAACGTTTGCTCATTTTAACTATCGCGTTCGTCGACACTTGTTGAATGAGTAAAATCGATCAATGAAGACCTATTTATACTGTGTATTGTTTAGTATTTTACTGACAGGTACTTATAAATGGGTGTATATTTTTTTACGGTGGCTACATACCTGTTTCACCATGTGTGAGTCTTAAATTTTCCGAATAATGACCACCCTTAAATGTGGGTTGCATTTCTGTAAAAAAATCATACAGGTAGCCAACGGAAAACCCAAATAATTAAAAAAGTCCCCTTTCCTTTTTTCCTTTTAATTGTTCACGCACATTTATTAGCGTTTATTACTTTGCTTACGCAATCATAAAAATTAAATAACCCTTTGTTTATTCCGTTTTGTTAATTCTGAGAATAAAAAAAAAAAAAAAACCTTACCATAGACAAAGTTGTGCATATGTCGATCAAATTTTTGAAATTCATACCTTTACTCAATTGCGAATAAAAGCGAAACGCGTGCATCGATTTTCATGATCTTTGTCTCATTTTGCTCATAGGTTATGTGACTTTACGTAAAAGTAATAAGATTTGACATTTTTTTTCATTTTGGATTTTTTATGGATTTAAAAAAAAAAAAATTTAAATCTTTAGGCAAAAAATAAGTTTTTTCCTTTATATATTCATTTTTAACTTGGAAACTGTTGCTTGTATAGGAAAACAATATATGAACAGATTAAGGGAATTGTAATTTTAAATTTTTTAAAATTTAATTCAATTAAATCGGGCTAGTGGTTCCCGAGTTATGCCGGACGAAACAAATTACCCAAAAAAAATTTTTTTAAATTTTTGAAATTCATACCTTTACTCAATTGCGAATAAAAGCGAAACGCGTGCATCGATTTTCATGATCTTTGTCTCATTTTGCTCATAGGTTATATGACTTTACGTAAAAGTAATAAGATTTGACATTTTTTTTTCATTTTGGATTTTTTATGGATTTAAAAAAAAAAAAATTTAAATCTTTAGGCAAAAAATAAGTTTTTTCCTTTATATATTCATTTTTAACTTGGAAACTGTTGCTTGTATAGGAAAACAATATATGAACAGATTAAGGGAATTGTAATTTTAAATTTTTTAAAATTTAATTCAATTAAATCGGGCTAGTGGTTCCCGAGTTATGCCGGACGAAACAAATTAACCAAAAAAAAATTTTTAAAATTTAAAAAAAAAAATAATAAAAAAAAACTAAACGAAAAAAAAATTTTTATTGCGTTTTTCGAGCTCATGTCAAGGTTATCTACACAGAAAAAATTATCGCATCCCGAGTACATTTTGACTGTTGACTAGTGTTATAGACCAAACTGAAGATGTTTGACAGTGAACCAAAACACGAAACGTGCGTCAGCTGTTTAAACCAGTGTTGCCAAAAAGATAATAGCTAAAAAATCACCCTTTATAATGTGACTAAAGTAATTATTTTTCAGGGCAAATGAGGAATTTTTGAAGGTCTTCCGATTTTGATGAAAATTGACGATTGTGTTTTGTATTGCAAAATATTAAGTATGACGAACTTGTTTTTGAAACTTTTTTAAAGCTGAGGCTTATAATTATGTGCTTATTGTGAGGAAGAGGATTAAGTAAAATATGTTATCACATCTTTTGTTGTTATGTAAAAGATATTGCGAATTTTTTCGAATTGTTGGAATTTACCGGCAAGAGTATGATGTCCGAGGAGCCATGTTCTGACTACTTTTTTTGGATAGCTATAGATAGACCATAAAATAAGAAACACAAATGAGGGGGACCATGTTATCGAAATCTGACTTAATTATAGAATTATCGGACGTTAACGTTTGACAATTGCATATTTTTAGCAAAATGACAATATGGAGAATACAGAAAAAATAAAATACAATTTTATTGTGATATTTTTTTTAAATACAATTTTGCAATTATTTGTCGAATTTAAAAAAAAACGATTTTTCATTTTGTTATTTTTAGCTCGTAAAATATTGATTTTTTATATTTATTTTTTTCGATAAGCTAACGAAATTGAAAATTAACAAATCGATTTTTTTAATCTATGAGAAAGATGGTTCGATAACTTTGGAGTTATCGAAACTACAAATATCAAAAGAAAACTGACTATAGAAAAGTTCACAATAGGCGGGAAAGGTAAAGTAATTCTTTCCATAGGAGGTGCAATTAAATAATTAAATAAAACAATAAAAAATTTGCATTATTTGTTTTATATATAAATCGATAACAATTGAAGTTATCGATTACTAGACAATTATCGATAACTAAGTTATAGTAGGTTTTATTTTCAATAATTCCTTCTAATTTTCAAATGGGAGCGGAACGAAAAAATCCATTTTTCAAACTTGAACCAGCGAAATTCTATAGCTAAGCGAGGTAACGATAATATTTATACTCTGCAGCATGGGATATGGGTATACTAAGTTTAACCTTTCCCTTTACAACGTCGTACATTATCGACTTGTGACCATATAAAGTATACATATTCTTGTTGATATTTTTGGAAAAAAAAACTGTTACTTTTTACCGGAAATAGTAAAATATCCGAGACGCAGCGATCTGACTATTTTTTGGATATAGTTAGACCTTAAAATAAGAAGAAAAAATGAGGGGTCATGTTATCGATATCTGACTTAATTATGAAATTATCCGCCATTAATGTTTGAAAAAAAAAAATAAAAAATATGGCATATGTTTCCAAAATGAGCACAATATGGAGAAAGAAAAAAATAAAATACAATTTTTTAAAAATTTTAAAAAATCGATTTTTCTCTTTTTTATTATTTCTAATTCTCGTACTTTTATGGGGTAAAATGTGGAAAAGCGATAAAATTGACCGACTAAATGTCTGCAATTAGATGTACAAAATAAAGAACATTTTTAATTTGTTTACCTTTAGAGGGAAAACGGGTAGAATGGGGATAAAAATTGTATCAATCAAACGGCTGCAGCTAGTCGACTGAAAACCGGTGTACACTTCGCTCTGCGTATACTTTAAAAATAAAGCGATCCTTCGATACTCATGCTCAATTAATACCACCCAAATGATTGCAGCTAAAATCATAAGATTATGTGTGTACATTCCTCTGACTGTACATTCCTAAAGACATTTTTTAAAACTCGTACTTTTGAGAAAAATGATAAAAATCTAAAAAAATACGTAATGGAAAAAATATATTTTTCTGATGGGAAAATGGGAAAAATAATTTTTCCATTACCTATGTATATTTTCTTGGATTTTTCATTGTTTTTATACCTTGTGGTAATAATCTAATGAAGTAATTATTTTTGTAGCCATTTTCACTGAAATTTTGGTTGATTTTGCAAAAAAAAAAACGAAAAAATCTTTAAAAAGGTAAAAACAATTGATTTGAATTGAATTGATTGATTCGAAAATCAAAATAAAAGAAAAAATGTAAAAACTCAAAAAATATAATCCGACTTCAATTTACAAGCGCAGTACTTTAAAAGTATTGAAGGCAAAATTGAAATTGCCTTCGGTCAATTATTTCAGGAGTTGCAGGCTATTGAATGAACACACTTTTTTTGAAAAAAATCACTATTAAATTGGCCATAATCCATGAAAATGATTTTCTATTTTTTTCCAAAAATACGTACACAATATTTTTATGAGAAGAATACATACACAAACTTTCAAAACAATCGCAGCTATCGAAGCGAAAAATCACACCACTTGACATGGAATGACTCATATACAAAAATAAAATAATAAAAAAATTGCCTCAGCGTCACTTGGACATTATAGAGGCGATAGAAGTGGAATCAACCAATCGGCTGTAGTAGGAACGAAATTCGATGTGCATGCTCCACTGGCTGTGTGCAAGGTTGGAACTGAGAATGGGTGGAATCGGTCCAAAGGAAAAAAATCTCCAAACAACGAATGAAAATACTGTCAATAAAATCTAACATTTAGGGTATTTAAGTACAGTTTTTTAATATTTTGGATTTAAACTTGAAATATTATTTTAAAAAACATCTATGCTAATGTGCGTATTATCTAATTAATTAAATTTGATTCAAATTATAATAATGAAAATTATAATGTGAAGGCTACAGCCTGTAAAATGCCAGTAATACTGTGGAATGCGCTCCATATTAGATTCGATACGACGGAACTTAACGCCTTTTTACTTTAGAAATTTAATTTAGTAATTTATTCGGTTAAAACGTATTCCACCGCAAGGAATCTCAATATATTCCACACAAAAAAAATGAATAAACCGAATTTTTCAGAATTTAAAAATTTTGAAATTTCAAATGGTGTCTTTTGAATTACTTATGACGAGTTTTGAATTGCAAATGACGAGTTTTGAATTACAAATGAAGATTTTTGAATTTCAAATGATGTCTTTTGAATTTCAAATGATGTCTTTTGAATTTCAAATGGTGTATTTTGAATTACAAATGACGAGTTTTGAATTTCAAACGATGAGTTCTGAATTTCAAATGATATTTTTTGAATTTCAATTGATATTTTTTGAATTTCAAATGGAATTTTTGAATTTCAAATTGTGTCTTTTGAATTACACTTGAAAATGGTGTAGAAAGTCTTGTAAATCTTCAGTCAGAAGGGCGTTGTGGTAGACACGGACAAATTGATTCAAAAAGTGAATCTAAATCTATCGGTACAATAAACAATGGTTCCTTCCTTATGGGTGTTACATACATATCCATAGTAAAATATAATACCCTGTGCAGAGTATACAAATATTCGTACATATTATTGTACCCTGCCCAGACAAACAGTCATTTAGCAAACAAATATCTGTTTTATATGATTGTGTGATGTTAGCATGATCAAATTTTCTTATGATTGTATCACAGGTAGTCTATGAGACTACGTTGGTTTTTTTCGAATATTTGTTTATTGGCAACCATCCAAGCAACATGTGCCTGTTGGTCGACGTTGACTCTGTTGTTATGATTTTGGCAAATAAATGAATAGTTTGTACACAAAAATACAAATATATGTATTATTTATTTAATCTGTTCACAAACATGGCAAAACTTGTGATGAAAACCAGACAACACCGGTACTCACTCGCCTGTACAGAATAACAATATTTATTTCTAATAGTAAATTAAATAAAGCAGACAACAAATATCGATTCTAGGAAATTGAAATTAATTCAAGAAGTATATATAAATTAGAATAACCGGTAAACAATTAGCAGAAGATGCTGTTCAGATCCAAATTAAAATTATACTCTTGGGCGAGTACAAGCAATGTAAACTGTGTAGCGGGTGAGTCATGTTGAATTTCTTGAGAAATTTTAAAGATATATCGCGCTTTTCAAACGAATGAAAGATTTAACACAGCCACCTTATATCATTGTACTAATTTTATCGGATTACTTACATGTTTATTGTCTGTTTTTCGTTTTGCCAAAAGTGTCATTTTGAACTGACGTTGAAGAGTGTGGGTGGGGGCAATTGCTGCGCACGTTGGATGTCTTCGTTGAGAATGCGAAAAGGCCTATTTTTAAACGTTCAGTGTGGGGGGTGGAACACACGCATTTTGCTGAGAATTGTGCCAAATTTTCGTTTGTTTTGTCTGAAAGTATAAAATGTTTGTAGAATGAAATTAATGACTATATGTATGGCATCGCGCGTTTTTCGCGTTTCTCTTCAAATGTTGTGAAATCAGAAATTGCTCAATAAGTCACACCTTAAATCCAAAAAGAAGTCATTGGTCTTTTGTTCGCTTTATTATGGAGATAGTTTGATGTTGTGTAAAATTTTATAAGGATTTCACAAAAATCTTAGAGAATCGGGAAGTACGAGGGAAGTAGTTTATAAAATAAGAAATATATTTTTTCAGAAACCATATTTCAATATTTCAATAAATAAACATATTTCTATTTTTGGGAAATATAAATATTTTTTTAATTTGTTTAAATCCCTTTCAATATATAAAATATATATTAGTGTATGTACAACAATTGTATCAATTCGTAACGAAAATTAAAAAAATTGAGGCAAGAGTATGAAATCCGAGAGCCCACGTTCTGACTACGTTTTTTAATAGTAAGCCTTAGAATAAGAAGAAACATTGGTGGAAATGTTATCGCTATCTCGCTTAATTATCTAGTATAAATTGAAAAAAAAGTTGACAAATTTTGCATTTCATTGTAAAATGAGCTCAATATAAACGACGAAAAAAATATCGACTAACTATCTATGTTATCAAAATTGAAAATAATCTTTTTTTGTAGTTTATTCTGGCTAATTTGAATAAAAAAAGCGAAAAAATTGGATATAAATTGTCGATAACTTTTGAGTTATCGTAACTAAAAATATCAGAAAAAAGCGAGCTTAATAAAAAAGGAAAACTTATATAAAAAATTAAAATAATAAAAAAAAGGAAAAATATAAAGCAAAAATTATATACATATATAAAATTTTTCGATAACAAATTTTAGTTATCGAAATTGAAAAAAAAAATTAATTTATTATTTAAAACTACTTTGAATAAAAATAAAAAAATCGAGTTAGCGACACTAAAAATATCAACAAATGAATTTTATAGGTTTTAAGTTATCGAAATTGAAAACATAGATTTTTTGCCTTTTTAATATTTCGACCTTATTTGAATGAATAAAGCAAAAAATGTGTACATATATAACATTTTTCGATAACTAATTTTAGTTATCGAAATAGATTTTTTTTTAATTTTTAATATTTTGAACTAATTTGAATGAAATAAAGCGACAAATGCGGATAAACATTTTCGATAGCTTTTGAGTTATAGAAACTACAAATATCAAAAAAAAAAATAATGTTATATGTATTAAGTTATCGAAATTGAAAAAAAATCGGTTTTTTTACCTTTTTAATATGTTGATCTTATTTGAATGGCCCGGACGCGACAATCGCACGCCTTTAACTTCACCAAAAACAAGAAAGAAACTGAAAAAGTCCATCAGTCTTTTTAGTGTTCTAAAGGCTTAAAGAGTACTACATTTTAAAAATATACAATTTAGTACAAATAGTACAAAATTTTACATTGATACGGACGCTACAAAAACCATAAGTACTCTTGAAGCTCTTATAGAAATATACAAAGTTCAGCGATTTTTTGAGAACTTTGTTTTTTCCATATATATGTACATGTACAATGAAGGATATACTTGTTCGTAGATTTACGAAATATAAAAATTATTTCTTATATTTTCTGATCAGGTGTAGCAGAAATACGGACGGGACAAAATGGACGCGACAAATATTACGAGTAAAAAAGTAGTAATTTTCGTTATAAGACTTCAACTTTTAATAAAAATAAAAGAGAACAAGTTAACTTCAAGTTTCATAATAATATAAGTTGTCGAAATAAGGAAAAAATAAAGTTAAAAGCCATTAGTGTGGTCTGAATTCATTTTTTGGTAGACCTTTTTTTTGGAAGATGCCCATATTTAAAATTTTTCGATAACAAATTTTAGTTGTCGAAATTTAAATAAAATCGATTTTTTTTAATTTTTATTATTTTGAACTTATGAAAATTTTGAATGAAAATAGCGAAAAATTCTGGTAAACATTTACGATAATTTTCGAGTTATCATTTGAAAAGAAAGCGAAAGAAATCGAAAAATGAATTTTATGTGTATTTAGTTATCGAAATCTTATCTTTTGTATTATTTCGATCTTGAATGAATAAAGCAAAAAAATATATACAATTTTTCGATAACAAATTTCAATTATCGAAATTAAAAAAATCCAATTTGTTTATATTTATTATTTTGAGCTCATTTGTATCAACGAATGCTAAAAATTCGTGTAAAATTTTACGATAACTTTCTAGTTCTCGAAATTAATAGTAATAAAAAATTTATTTTATATGTTTTTAGTTATCGAAATTGAAAATTATGGATTTTTTATTTGTTTTATTATTTCGATCTTATTGAATAAGGCAAAAAATATATGTACAATTTTTTAATGACAAATTTTAGTTATCGAAATTATAAAAATCGATTTTTTATTATTTTTTGAGCTAATTTGAATCAAAGAATTGGAAGAAATGGTGTACATTTCTTTCTTTCAGTTATCGAATTTAAAAAGATCGATTTTTTACATTTTTATTATTTTGAGTTCATTAATAATGAGATAACTGTCGAGTTAAAGAAACTAAAATTATTGAAAAAAATTGACTTTTATAGAATACTTAAAAATAGACAGTAAAATTTGTCTATAAATGACTTAATTATCGAGATATATAATAACAATCCAAAAAAATGTACAATGTTTCCGAAAATTGTGTGATTTTTTTATAGAACTTTCCGAGAAATTGTAAAAAATGTTACATCTTTGGAAAACGACAAATTTATATTATTAAATTGTCACCGTCCCCAACCCAATAAGGTTGAAACATCGATGAGAAAACATGTAGAGACTTTGCATGAGGAAATAGATAATGCGATAATCAATTTTGACAATTTTGAACATTCTTCATTTTTTCTTTTTAGTTCCCATTGTAATAATACTTTAAATAAAAAAAACACATAATTTTTATCATATTTCCACAATCGATAACTATTGACTAATACAAGTTGTCGGTCCTCTATTCAAAACTGTAGTCTGATCGTGGGTATCGTACACTCCCTAAAATAAAGATATATTAAAAAAACAAATAAACATAAAAAAGCCAGCATTTTTTACACAATAAAATATATAAATGGTCTATTAAACCATATTTCTCAAAATTACAGGGTTGCGACAGTTTTTAAATTTTTCGAAATAATGTTTCAAGATAATTTCGTGTAACATAATATATTGTAATATATTATGCTAATACTGAGTTCGACTAAAATTCTCTTTTCTCGGGTTATGGAATTATTTTATATATTTTTTAACAGGTGAAATCCCATCAAAATGGATTTTGGGCGCATATCAGAATGCAATACATAAAATTTTCATCAAAATCGTCAGATCTTCGAAAACGTCTCGTCGACTTAGTTACAGTTATACTTATCGGTCTGTACTCAATCGCCCGAACTGTATTGTCCTGGCTATATTTTAAATATCTATATTTTAAAGAAGCCTAATTTATTTAGAAATTGCATGATGCCACTCATTACTTGGCGTTGACTTAACATGGAATTGCTCTACAGCGACTACAAATATTAATTTTCTTTTGCTATTACTATTAGTTGTTGTTTTTTTTCATGTAACAACTTCCTTTAACGATAACTGCAACTGCATACAATACGAGTACAAGCCAATATCCATTTAGTCATAATGGCGACATGCAAAATAAACGATAAAATACAAAAAGTTCATTGATACACATGGTGTAAAGTGAATTCGTGCTACAGTGTCGGGCATAAGTTGTTGCCAAAGTGTCTGGAAAAAACTGCTCTGAGCATGAAAAATGTCATCAAGATATTTTTTCCATTCAAAAGTTAAAGAATTACTTCCGAAAAAAAAAAAACAAATTGGAACCATATTGTTGATATACAAACGCTGTCCTCGATAGTGAGCCAATCGTATTTTTTTTTGGATTTGTACGTTCGATATTGGATTTTTTCTTAAAACACTCACTTCACTTGTGTCTGACACTGTGGAGCACTTGGTGGCAGCTGCCACTACAGCAATGACGTCAAAACACATAAAACAAGTGCATTCATATTTCACAACTTTTGCATTTTTTCTCTCCGTATGTGTGGGCCATTAAAACACATATTTCGGAATTCAGACATGGTGGAAGTGTGACGCAATATCTAACACAAGACACACATTGATGTCTGAGGCACCGAAAGAACTGACACTTGTGGCATTTTTAATTGACATATGTATGTAAATGTGGTATGTTTAAAATTTTCTACATTTACGTCACGATCATGAATACCCCAAATGCCGGTTGAAGCACACGATGCATCAACAACGAACAATTTGTGAAGCAGCAACGCTGAGAAAGTGAAAACAATAAATTCTGAACTTGAATATATGACAAATTGATTGCTTATCGTAGAATTTATTACAACGAGTCTATTGACACTCAACCGTCGCTCACTAATTAAATAGCAATTAATTAATTTCTTTGTTTTTAATTTTTCAATTTCTTATCTTTACAGTTTTCCGTGGAGAAGTTCTTTATCGCGTTTTCATCGAATTCATAAACAACAAAATGTATCCATTTGTAAGTATAAGTAGATTTGTTTGTGATTAATTGTTTATATTTAATGCATGCCTATTATTATTTGAATGTTCTCAAACTAACTAATAAGTTTTGCATAAAGGGTTGTTCTCTTACACAGTCATATTGTGAATGATATGAAGATCTTTAGATGAAAGCCAAAATTTTTACTAATACAACATTATTTTTTATCTGTATCGGACAATCTAAACTCCTTAAAGTAAATATTGCATTTGGTATTGTTTAAAATATTTAAAATAAATAAATGTGACAATTAAGAAAAAAAAAACAGAATGTTGTTTATTTGCAACTAATTGTTTTTAAATGTCAACGATGTTATAATTAATTAAATACAAGAGCATAGAAACAGCTGTTCTAATTGTGTTTAAACTTCAATTCCGGTTTAATACAAACAAACAAGTTCTATAATTAGACGAGCCACAAGAAGTCTCTGCTTTGACAATTGAATGTAAATAATTTTTGTGTGATACAATCTCTTAGTACACTCAGAAAAATTAATCGAAATTAACTAAAATGTGGCAAAAATGAAATAAAAACTTTTTTGTTTCTAAAGAACAAATTTTGAATCACACAAATTTTTCTCTTCTCTTCGATTTTGATGAAATTTTCCAATTGTGTACATTTCTATATGTTAAATAAAGTCACATTTAACGATTTTCAAAAAATTAAATTTGTCAAATAAATAAATAAATATTTTTTTTATAATTTTTCATAAGATAACTGTAAGAAAATTTTTAATTTCTTGAAATATTCCAATTGTGTACTTTTCTATAAGGCGAATAACGTCACATTAACCGATTTTCAAAAATCAAAAATTGGAAATTAGAGTGGAATAGACAAATATTTTTTTATTTTAATTTTTCGTACGATAATTTAAAGAAAATTTTTAATTTTTTGAAATTTTCCAATTGTGTACTTTTCTACAAGGCGAATAACGTCACATTAACCGATTTTCAAAAAATCAAATATTGGACATTAGGGTGTATCAAAAATTTTTTTTATTTTAATTTTTCATAAGTTAATTTTAAGAAAATTTTTATTTTTTTTTGGTATGAAACATAGTTTTCTAATTTCAAGCAAATTTCTTCTAGTTTTACTGAAAATCTTCAAAAACTAATATTTTAAAATTTTTTGTCTATAAAAATATACCACCGATTTCTATAAAATATTTTATATTAATAACTAATAGTGTCTGGTACTTACACTAAACCAATTATAAAATTGCACTCGATATTAAAAATATTTAATAGAAATAAGACATAACAAAAAAAATAATAGAAATAACAGAAAATGATTTTTTTTTCCGAATATAACAAGGTTCTGACAACGGATTCTGATAGAGGGGGTAAAAAACAAGTAACAGCAACATTAAGTTTGGTCGTGCCGAACTTTATATACCCTCCACCATGTATTACATCCCACAGAGGCGTTCGACTTTCGTAGAAGTGCAGTAACATTACAAGAAAATGCCAGTTTTTGTTAATATCGTCAAACCAAAACAAATAAAAATATTATAAAAATAATTTCGTAAATAAATATAACATTTAATTATTTTAAACCACGCTTATAAGGCAAAGCTACCAATATGTTTATACTATAAACATCGAAATAATAATTCAAGTCAGTTCACAAATTAAATATAAGGCAGCAATCTTCAAAAAGCCTAAATATTGGGGGATAATGGGAGCATTTTCAACTACAATTTATTTTCATATTTCCATTCTATTTTAATTCCAAAAGTATAAATGTTCACAATTCATTATCTGTCTTTCATGATTCTACACATTTTTTCGTAAAAATAAAAAAATAAATTACGACTTTGGAAAACTGCGGTCAAAAGAATCCCATGATTCTATTTGTTTGGTACCATTTATACCTTAAAAGTACGACTTTCGAAAGTTTCTTTATTTTACGTTTTTACGCAATTAGAGGGATGTATACATATTTATCATTCTAGCTGTAGCCGTTTAGTTGGTACCATTTTTATCCTCTATTGGAGCCCTTGAAAGAAAGAATTCGGCAAAACCTTTTTATTTTTCGTGTCTACGCAGACAGATAATGAACATACCGAATGTCATTATTCTAGCTGCGGCCATTTGTATGGTACAATTTTAAGGCCCTTTTCCATTTTGAATTTTGATAAATCCCTTTCTTTTATGTGTCTACGCAGGAATGTATACATCGGTGCAGTCGTTTATTTGGTACCATGTTTATCCCTCTATTAACATTTAACTACTTAAAAGTACGAATTTGGAAAAAAATACTTTTATATTATGTATCTACTCAATTACAGGAATGTAAACACCGAATTCCGTGTTTCTAGCTGTTGTCGTTTAATAGGTACTATGTGTACCTCTTTTTGCCCATTTCACACCCTACACATAACATTTAAGGAAAGGATAAAGTCGGGCAGGGACCGACTATATGATACACTCCACTTTCAATCCAAATACAATTCAATTCGGTAAAAAAGTGAAAACGGGAAGAATTTTTATATGTTTCCTAATCATAGCGAAATTTGTATGGGAGCTATATATAAATCTGAACCGATCTAACACATTTTTACCACAGTTGAAATATAAGATGTTTTGCCAATTTTGAAGAAAATCTGTTGTAATATGTGGTATCTAGAGTGAAAAGAGTCAAATCGGGAGTGGAATTTGTATGGAGGCTATATCTAAATCTGAACCGATTTTCTTCAAATTAAATAGCGTTCGTCCTTTAACCGAAAAATATCAAGAAAATATAAGCAGACATTTTCAAAAAATATGCTGAAATATTATAAACATTAGGGATATTTTCAGTCCTTGTGAGGAAAAAAATTTTCCTGTGGACCAATTTCGCAGATTTTTAATACAAACCGTCCTAGCTCCTCTCCTTAAGATGCTGACGTGCTTTCAACAGACAAACGGACGGACATGGCCAGATCGTCTTAGAATTTTATTACGATCAAGTATGATGGCCATTTACGTATGATGGCCATTTTAGAGGCGGGTCAATATGTCCCCGCCTTTGGGGAAAATAATTTCTAGTTTGAATACCCAAATTGGTACTGATATATTATTTATATACATTATATCTACAACTTTCTTTTGTTCGGGGACTTATAGTGAAATTTGACGTAGAATATTTATTCCATTCACACAACCCCCCTAAAATTCAGTTTTGTGGGACAGTTTAGCACTAATTCCGAAAAAGTACGAAATTAACCCTAAAATGAATTTTATATTTTAACTTAATTCTGGCATGCAAGTTAAGTTTTGTGTATTCAATATAGTAGAATTTTACGGTAAATATTTTTGTAGAATATTTCTAACTGTTAATCCTGTGTTTTTACTCTTTTTTCTCAATCGGCTCCAAAAAGACCCTTATATTGAGGAGCTAGAGGGTTAGAATGTTTCACAAAAATGTCGCTCGTAGTATTTTAAGCAATAGTGCTGAACACATTCTACACTTAAAATGTAAGGATCACAAGGTTTCATATGCCGATTCATCATAAGAATGTGAAAAAGAGGCAAAATATTGACTCGTTTTACCCTTATTCACAAACGGCACCAAAAAGACCGCTATACTGAGGTGATACAGGGTTAAAATGTTGCACAGAAAAGTTCCTCGTAGTGTTCTAAGTAATATTGCTGAACACATCCTTTATTTAAAATATAACGATCATAAGGTTTCCTCGTAAGAATGTGCAAAAAGGGAGAATATTGGCCTCTAAAATTACCTTTATACGTAAACTTTCAAAACTTTAATAGACGTATATTCTTTTTTACCCCATTTATCAGAATCCGTTGTTAGAGCCTTGTTATTTTTTTTTTTTGTTCCACACTATAAGAACTTTTATTTGGGAACATCCACAACCTTTTGCAGCTAGCTTAAAGTAGGTTATTTTAATTATTTATATCAAATATTTTTAACTTCAACTGCTATCAGGTTTACAATTTTGTTTAGATTCAGTACCAGAAATGTCCGACGTATTATTTTGAACTTGTGTGCCAGTGTTTTTCGCCACTTAATATTTAATATGTCCACTCTCTGCTGTTTAGCCGCCATGGTTTGGGCCGTACATTGTAGGGACGGTGACCCTTTCGATCAGCTGAGACGGGAGTGGGAGGCGTTGGTATCGTTCGACAGGAAGAATATATACAATTACATACACCTACACGAAAACGACAAACAACGTACATATTTAAAGTATTCGTTACTTCGAATATCTAGGTCATAATCCACATTTGAGTCAATACAATGTTGAAATGTATACAATTGACTTCATATACTCCAGTCACAACAAAGCACGACGGGAATGTCCAAATTGTTATTCGACACGCATTCAAATATAAATACAAAAATATTTATATAAATGTGCATTTTTATATGTAATTAATATTGACGGAATGTAATAACAGCAAAACACGTTCATTTCTACACTTACATACATGGTGATACAGTTGGAAGTAATGACTACATTTACCCCTTTCCTACATAAATGTTGACACTTGTGATACCAGGAAAAAAACTTTTCGTTGTAATGAAGCACTACCTCTCATGACAAATTTTTTCTTTTTATGTCGCAGATATATTTCATCATTTTTAATCGAACATTTTCATGAAATCGTTCAATTGTTGGATATGTTATCACAGTTGCCGATCACGCAAAATCATCGCGTAAAGTCAATGAACCATTAGAAATGTCGTGACTTTGATCATTTGTAAAGAAAATGTTCAAACGAAGTAAACAAGTTCAAATGCATGAATGTAAATAATTGTTAAATACCCTCACAAAGGTTGCACACTCTAAAAAATATATTTATTTATTTAGTATCTAGAATAATTAATTCTTGCGATTTTAAAACTTATTTCGCTTCTTCTTTTCATTTTGTTTATATTTTGGAAATTATGAAACAAATAATACAATTTATTACCCAAATTGTTGGTTATTGTTGCATATTTTTGGTCTTTGTTTCCATTATCCTTTGGGACTTATTTCACCAAATTGTATTTCCCCAAAGTTAGATGTTTAAAGTGTGCCATAAAATGTCTTCCGCTGTGTTTTAAATAAATATACTGAACATGATTTTCTATCTCGATTCACCATAAAAATGGATACCTCAAAATCCCACAATTCCCAAAACGGAGAAAATAAATTGCAAAAAATTAATTTTATTAGAAAATAAGCAACATTTCTTAATTTGAACAAACAGACATTTTGAAATATTGAGCATCAAAACAAAACATAGCATAAACTCCGTAGTTTAAGCATTCTTAGTTCGACGGAAAAAAGATGGATTTCATTTGTTGAATCACATTTGAGTGTAAAAGTTGCGACGCCTTAAAAATTGTTAATATTTCTTAAAAATCTAGCAAAAAAAAGTGGTTATAGCAGAAAACAAACATTCAATTCAATTGAAAAAATCAAGAAATTACCATTCTTATGATTTTCAATTGAAATTTTGGTTGATTTTGCATAAAAATATTTTGAAACAAAATAGAACCCATCATTTCACTACTGCCATATTCACACAGTCGCTAAGCAATACATTTAAGAGCACAACTTTAAAATTTCAAAAAAAAAAATAATTAATGTCATCATTTCGAAAATCAGAATAAATAAATCTAACGGGCGTTTACGTGCCACTTTAATGTCTTAGAATTAATTGAAATTACCTTCAAAACAAGGTATAGTAGAATAGAATCGGCAAAGTATTTCGCTAGTTACATGCAATTGAATGAAGACACCTCTTTGAAATAATCTTAATTTCACCGCTATTAAATTGGTCGTAAATAAAAAAAAAACATTTTTTTGATTTGAACTGGGATATTGTACTGGCTCAAGACCATTTTGCATCTATATTTTATAGAATGCAAATTTATCTACAAATGGCATGATGACATTTATTACTTGCCCGCAGACTACCACTACTATGATTTCGACCATGTCAATAGTCTTTTCAAGTGGCTTCGCAGCGACTTTTCAACATCAAACCCGGCCTCTATAAGGAGATGATTCTCACAAACGAACGAGAAGCACAACTCACTTGCTGAAATCGCACCACATAATTCCTAGCATGGAATGACTCATAGATCACAATGAAGGCATCTGAGGACTATCAGATACCAAGTCTGTAGAAATATATGGAAATCTTACTGTAAAATTTATTTACGCTCTAAAGGTCATATTCTTCAACCGATATAAAATTTACAATTTGGCTCATATCACTTTTTATATAACTTTGTCATCCCGTTTCTAGCACCTTGAAATATCGACCTGAGACCGTATAAAGTATATATATTCTTGATCGTCATAAAATTGTACATTCTAGCCATGTCCGTCCGTCTGTTGAAAGCACGCTAGCATCTACTCGAAATGAGCTAGGACGTCCAAATTGTCCATAAATGACTATAAGACGGTCGTAGATCGGTTGGGATTGTAACTGGGTGAAATCGGCCGAAAGGGAAAAAATATTTTAGAGTATTTAAGCATATTTTTTCAATACTTCTGCTTGTACTTACTTGAAATTGTGTATGCGCATTCGCGCTGTAACAAAAACGAGCATCAATGTGTGTAAAGTGATTTTTATTCGTAGGGGGTGAAATGGGCCAAAAAGGGATAAAAATGGTACATATTAAACGACAACAGCTAGAAACCTGAAATTCGGTGTGTACATTCCTCTTATTGAATATATACATAATATAAAAGTATTTTTTCCCAATTCGTACTTTTAAAGGGTGAAATGGGAATTGAGGGATAAAAATGGTACCAACCAAACGGCTGCACCTAGAATAATGAAATTCGGTGTATACATTCCTCAGACTACATAGACACCCAAAATTAAATAATTTTTCAAAATCGTACTTTTTACTCTTACGGCTAAAATTGGTTGAATCATGAAGTTAGATTATTTTGAACTATGTACGTGAGATAATGGATTTTCAAAATTTGTAAAGGGTGATTTTTTAAGAGCTTGATAACTTTTTTTTAAAAAAAAACGCATAAAATTTGCAAAATCTCATCGGTTCTTTATTTGAAACGTTAGATTGGTCCATGACATTTACTTTTTGAAGATAATTTCATTTAAATATTGACCGCGGCTGCGTCTTAGGTGGTCCATCCGCTTAGTCCAATTTTGGCATTTCCACGTTTTTGAGTAACAGAGACCCAATTGGTGCGAACGGCGACGAATCGAAAATTGGTGGTCATCATTAACACTGGCCGATACAGCTGCGATATTTTCTTCAGTTCGCACTCTACGTAAGCGTGTTGGTGGTTTAATGTCCAACAATGTAAATTTGGTGCGAAATTTAGTCACAATAGCCCGAATAGCCGCTTCAGTGGGTCGATTAAACTGACCATAAAATGGAAGCGCGCAATGAACTTTCTTAACAGAGCACGCATTTTGATAATAAAATTCAATAATTTGCAAGCGTTGTTCGTTTGTAAGACGATTCATGATGAAATGTCAAAGCATACTGAGCATCTTTCTCTTTGACACCATGTCTGAAATCCCACGTGATCTGTCAAATACTAATGCATGAAAATCCTAACCTCAAAAAAATCACTCTTTACAACCAACTGTAACACAAACTATCTACCAATATTTGTGGTATTTAAGCTTATTGAAAGTATAAATATAAGAATATTTTTTTTTTCACTGAACCAACACTCAGGGGGTGTCCCCTATTAATGCAGTGCATTGCGTTGGCTAAAGGAAAATAAGGGGTAGGATGGAGGAAAAAGGGTGAAGTATTTGTTGACATCTGTTCTGAATCTCTGGATGTCATAATTGGCGGGAAAGATATTTGCCGGAAGTTGATTACACATACGAGTTGCGCGAGCAAAGAACGAATTCATTCTGTAATGTGTAGTGCGGCCAGCTGTTTAATCGACAACTAATGGGTGAGAGTTCCTTGAAAGTCGCGTATCTCGAATATCCGAGGAACAGTCACCACAAAAGTATCGATAAAACAGCGACACACAACCCACATTACGACGATGTTCAAGGGAGACAACAGAATTGGATATCCTACTGTCACCTATCAACACCATCGCCCTCCTCTGAACACGGTCGAGTAGCTCCAAGGAAGATCTTGGAGCACCCGACCATATATGGGAGTTGTATTCCATCTTAGGTCTGATGTACGTAATGTAGATATTGAGAAGATCGGAGGGAATGAAGAATTTCTTACACCGCTTTACAAAGCCAAGACACGTGAATGCTTCTTTCGACACATCAAATACATGTTTTGTCCAACGAACATCACAATGTATATTCATGCCCAGAACATCAAGAGTGTCCGAATGCTCAATATCTACACCGTTCATAGAAATCGACGATATCATTGTATCAGTGAATCGCTTGAGAGACAACAAGGAACACTGGGTCTTACGTGCATTAAAATCCACTCTATTCACTTGACCCCATTTGGAAATGGCCAATAACTCCTGGCTAAGTGACCCATCCGTCAATCTCCTTTTGTCCTCAATTTCTTGACGACTTGGTCTATGATCGAATGAGTATGAATGACAAAGGTTGATATCATCTGCCAATGAGTAGATTGGATTTGTAGTCCGATCCAAGAGGTCGTCGATGAAAATAAGAAAAAGGGAAGGGTTAATCACCTCACAAGATGGTGATTAACAAGACTCTCCATAACCTTCGAGAGCGCAGAGCAAATCGCAATCGGGCGGTAGTTAGCGGGGTTATTAGCCTCACCTTTTTTAGGGATGGGCTGTATGTTCGCAATAATCCAAAGCGCTGGGAAGACCCCTGCACAGTATGCAAGGTTGAAAAGGTTGCGAAGTGGACGGGCTAGCGTTGAAGAACACCTACATAGGACAAGTGTTGAGATAACATCCGGGCCTGGAGATTTACTTACGTCGATATTTGCAAGAACCCTTTTAACTCCACGTGTTCGAAAAAATATCTGAGGCATGGAATGAATTCCTTGCAAACATTTCAGCCAATAGGTTAGCTTTGGCAACCGGGTTAGTTTCACGGTTGTTTAGCAGTGTCAGCAATTTAATAATTCGCTAAAAAGTAATAAAGTCTATTCAAAAAATTGGTTGCTATTTCACATGAAATGAAAACACGTCCAAAAGAAATTCGGCGGTTATTTGCGCTCATTGAAATAATCCCAAATGGAATAGGATCCAAAAAAGTCAAAAAAAAAATCATAAAAATTGTCATACATTTTGGTAGTGAACTTCCAAATTATTGGAGATAAATTGTTAAATTAAAATAAATAATTCTAAGAGACTTTAAAAAGACCAAAACATATTAAATGAAATAAGTATGAAACTAATTTCGTTAATGACATTCTCCTCTGGGGTATATCCAAAGACAACAACATTCTATATAAAGATTTTCGGTGCAATGTATTAAATAAATTTGGGATTTATTTCATATTTTTGGTGTTTTTTTTTATTGGGAGTAATTTATTTTTTAATTGGAACATATGAAATATGTTTGAATAATTGGGTCTCATTTCATCTTTAAATTATTTAATTTATTTTATAATTACATTTTGGATATTATTTCATTTTATTTGGTACTTATTTCATTGGGTTTTGTTTCATATTTATTTGTGCTTAAGGGTATAATTATTACATCGAATTACTTAATAATACTTTTTTCCTTATACATCAATCCGTCACTAATATATGTTCTTCGATAAATAAATGAACGACAAACGTTGCGTGATAAACACTCTTTATGTGAACAACAATTTGTGGTTATTTTCTATTTTAGCATCTAACTGCTGTGGTTTTCACAACAACAACCACTTATCAAGAAAAAGCAAAATCCATATGCAGAATATATGAAGGGAGCCGAATATCAAACAAATTTAAATGGACACAGATGAACCATGATTATCTGTATACTTAGGATTGAAATTCTATAAATCATCAGATCAGCAGTTATTTCTAAAAAAAAACAAAGATTTATAAAATTTCTATGAAATTGTTGAGCGAATATTAATGATGTTTTACTATGTGATAAAATAAAATTACAATTCAAATCGAATCAAAGGCAGGTGTGTGGTTGTGGCAGTCATGGAAAAAAGTGTACATACATATATAAATAATAACATGTCGTTAATATTCCATATTTGTAAAACAGTTAACAAACAATGAGTGTAGCTCATCTCGAACGAAGTTGCCTTTAGACGAAAGTGAATCACTTAGGGCGGTTTCATCGGAATGAGAGGAATTGTTCGGTCGTAGGAACATTTATAGACAACAAGTGATGAAAATCTCACGAAGAAATTCAATTAGCAGATAGATGGGCGTTTTTTCTTGCAAATAAAAACTAGATGAGAAGTTTTTTTCGGGGAATTGAGATTCAGAATGATAATTTTTTCAGTAGTTTATTAATACATGAAAAATCCAAGATTTTTTATTGTTTTTGTACCTTTTGTTAATAAAGTAATGAAATCTGAAGATTTTTCACTGATATTCTGGTTGATTTTGTACGATGGTACATTGTCTCAGAGAAGCAGAAATACTTTATTAAGTTTATCTCCCAGACAAATTTCTTTTGGGAAGTTTGATTCCGATGCAAAATTCGTTTAGGAAGTTTGTCTCCGAGACTGAGTTCCTTTAGGAAGTTTGACTCCGAGGCAAAATTCCGTTAGAAAGTTTGTCACCGAAACATAATTCTTTTAGGAAGTTTGTTTCCGAGACAATTTTCTTTTATGAAGTTTCTCTCCGAGACAGAGTTCCTTTAGGAAGTTTGTCTCCGATACTGAATTAGTTTATGAAGTTTGTCTCCGAGACAGAATACCTTTAGGAAGCTTGTCTCCGAGGCAGAATTCCTTTAGGAAGTTTGACTCAGAGACAGAAATCCTTTAGGAAGTTTCTCTCCGAGGCATAATTCCTTTAGGAAGTTTGTCTCCGATACAGAATTACTTTAAGAAGTTTGTCTCCGAGACAGAATTACTTTAAGAAGTTTGTCCCCGAAACAGAATTCCTTTAGGAAGTTTGTCTCCGAGACAGAATTCCTTTACAAAGTTGGACTCCGAGACAGAATTCCGTTAGGAAGTTTGTTTCCGAAACATAATTCTATTAGGAAGTTTGTTTACGAGACAATTTTCTTTTTGGAAGTTTCTCTCCGAGACAGAATTCCTTTAGGAAGTTTTTCTCTGAGACAGAATTCCTTTAGGAAGTTTTTCTCTGAGACAGAATTCCTTTAGGAAGTTTGACTCCGAGGCAAAATTCCTTTAGGAAGTTTGTCTCCGAGACAGAATTCCTTTACAAAGTTGGACTCCGAGACAGAATTCCTTTAGGAAGTTTGTCTCCGATACAGGATTACTTTAAGAAGTTTGTCTCCGAGACAGAATTCCTTTACGAAGTTTGTCTCCGAGGCAGAATTCCTTTAGGAAGTATGACTCCGAGGCCAAATTCCTTTAGGAAGTTTGTCTCCGAGACAGAATTCCTTTACAAAGTTGGACTCCGAGACAGAATTTCTTTAGGAAGTTTGTCTCCGAGACAGATTTTTTAGAAAATTTTTTGTAGGAAATTTGTCTCCGAGATAAATTTCTTTTAGTTAGTTTGTCTCTTAGGAACATTGTCTCCGAGTCGAATTTCTTTAAGGAAGTTTTTCTCCGATTAAATATCTTGGAGAAAGTTTGTCTCTGAGTCAACATTCTTAGAGAAAGTTCGTCACCGATACAAATTTATTTGAACAAGTTTGCCTCTGAAACAAATTTATTTTCGAAAGTTTGTCTTCGAGAAATTTTTTTAGTATGTTTGCTCTGAAATAAAGTTATTTTAGGAAATTTGCCTCCGAGATAAACTTCTTTTAGGCTTTTATTCTTTTATAATGAATGCCTTTACATGTTACGCTGGTGTTTTTGTACTTAGGGTTTCGTTCATTTTTTTTATTAAATTTAATATTTTTTATTATTTTATCTGGTGTTTTCTTTATTTTTTTATATAAAAATGATTATTTTCTAATTTACCTTTTCTCTAGGACATAGGCCCTCAAGAAACTTATTTCACGATAACTAATCTTCCTTTCATTCTCTGGCCAATGTTTTTGAAACGTCTTGGACATTGTGTAGCCAAAAAAATTATGTGGACCTTTTCATATTTCTCACCTCAGTATATCCCATATTTTGGACATTTTGAATTATTTTCCTCCTCCATTCCCATCTAATCTATTACTACGTATTTGTTTTACTTTGTTTGCTATTAATGTTGTGTGTGCGTGTATGTGTGCTTCATATTCAAATTCTAAAATTTGCCCCAACCCGGTGCCCCCACCTTAACAGTCATAAATTGTTTTGGACCCGAGGGACTCTTTAAACACTTTCGAAATTTATTACATATCAGTTCATTTTCCCCCCACCCATCATATGTAACACAATGCCTGATCACATTGAACTCTTCTGTTTTGTAGGGTTCCGGTATGCCACAACCGCACGGCACCGCATCAGCGCCGGGTTATAATCCACAGCCGGGCATGCCAGCCGGTGTACCCTTTGGGGCTGGATGGGTAGCACCCACACAGCACCCGCACCAACAACAGCAACAACAATACCAACAACAACAGCACCAACAAACGAATTTACACTATCAACCATTGCCGGCACAGCATCAGCATGCCAATCAAGCGCCCTATCCCACGACATCAGCTCCCTATCCGTCTAATAACTCAGCTCCCTATCCGACGAGCAACTCAGCCCCCTATCCCACATCATCACCTTATCCTCATGCCGCACCCTATCCATCCAATCAGTCACCTTATCCACCGAATGGCAGCCAATCGGCACCATATCCGGGCTCATCTTATCCCCATAATCCGAATCAAGCTCCCTATCCAGCATCGTCCAGTTCATCGCCTCATTATCAGAACCCCCACTACAGTCAACCACCCAGTCATCCATCGTCATACAATCCCAGTCATGGCTACACACCGGTTAGGACCTCGGTCGGCCTAGAGTCACCGGCTGGCAATATCCATCACTGCTTTGAGGAGTTGGCCCAAAGACAAGGCCATTCCATACAGCACCAATACCCTGCTCCGCGCAGAGAGGTTAGTGTCCTTGTTAAGTATTGACTGGATTTTAGAATTTTGCTCTATTTTGTGTTCTTGCCACTTTGCGAAGTTTGGATTTTCCGAAAGTTTTACGGAAGATGAGTTGTATTATGAAAATTCTTTAGAAATTTCAAATGAAGAAAAATCTTTTGACGATACATTTATTGACGACGAGCATGTATGTACATATTTTTATAATTTATCCAAAATGTTTCCAATTATCTTGAGCTTTTGTCAGTACTTTGGCATGAATAGAGTAAGCTTTTGATTACGATTGTAGCTAGCTAGATAGTAATATATAAATAATTACTATAATTGTAGATGAATGTAGTGTGTATGTACTTGTATGTGTTCGAAGTCCACTACCATTGCGTGTAATTGAAAAATTATTAGTCATATGATCATATTTCAATGGCAAAGTTGAGCAACAACAAGCAAATATTTTATATCTGGAGACAAGTTCCACATCAAAACAAAGTCTCGTATATGAAATTTATTCTAAGAACTGAGACACATTTATTTTAGTTAGTTTGTCTCTGCGACAAATCTTTGTGAATAAGATTGTCTCTGAAACAAATCTCTGAGTAAGTTTGTCTCTGAGACAAATCTCAGTGAGGCAGTTTGTCTCTGAGACAAATCTCTGTGAGGAAGTTTGTCTCTAAGACAAATCTCTGTGAGGAAGTTTGTCTCCAAGACACAATTCTTCTAGGTAGTTTGTCTCCGAGGCAAAATTTCTTTGTGAAGTTTGTCTTCGAGACAGAATTTCTTCAGGAAGTTTGTCTCCGAAGCAGAATTCCTTTAGGAAGATTGTCTCCGAAGCAGAATTCCTTTAGGAAGTTTGTCTCCGAAACAGAATTCCTTTAGGAAGCTTGTCTCCGAAGCAGAATTTCTTTTGGAAGATTGTCTCCGAGGCAGAATTCCTTTAGAAAGTTTGTCGCCGAGGCAGAATTACTTTAGGAAGCTTGTCTCCGAAGCAGTTTGTCAGTTTTGTCATTCAGGAAGTTTGTCTCCGAGCCAGAATTCCTTTAGGAAGTTTGTCTCCGAAACAGAAAAGTTTGTCTCCGAAACAGACTTCCTTTAAGAAGTTTGTCTCCGAGACAGAATTTCTTTAGGAACTTTGTCTCCGATACAGAATTCCTTTAGGAACTTTGTCTCCGATACAGAATTACTCTTGGAACTTTGTCTCCGAGACAGAATTCCTTTGGGAACTTTTTTTAGGAACTTTGTCTCTGAGACAAATTTCTTTTAGGAAGTTTGTCTCTGAGACAAATTTCTTTATGAAGCATTGTCTCTCAGACAAATTTCTTTAAGAAACTTTGTCTCTCAGACAAATCTGTTTAAGAAACTTTGTCTCTCAGACAAATCTGTTTAAGAAACTTTATCTCTCATACAAATTTCTTTAAGAAACTTTGTCTCTCACACAAATTTCTTTAAGAAACTTTGTCTCTCAGACAAATTTCTTTAAGAAACTTTGTCTCTCAGACAAATTTCTTTAAGAAACTTTGTCTCTCAGACAAATTTCTTTAAGAAACTTTGTCTCTCAGACAAATTTCTTTAAGAAACTTTGTCTCTCAGACAAATTTCTTTAAGAAATTTTGTCTCTCAGACAAATATCTTTAAGAAACTTTGTCTCTCAGACAAATATCTTTAAGAAACTTTGTCTCTCAGACAAATTTCTTTAAGAAACATTGTCTCTCAGACAAATTTCTTTAAGAAACATTGTCTCTCCGACAAATTTCTTTAAGAAACATTGTCTCTCAGACAAATTTCTATTTGTGATTTGCCTCTGAGACAATTTTCTTTTAGAAATTTTATATCTGAAATCTAACAGTTTCGTTTGCTCAACTTTGTTTAAGTTTAAAGTTTCGCATAAGAATTGGTGATTAATTTTCTTTTGTTCTCTTTTAAAGGGTACTCCAACTGTGGTTCCAGCCCAAAATTTTGAGCCCGTGAAAGATGCCCATGATCTGCGTAAGGCTATGAAGGGCTTCGGCACCGATGAGGATGCCCTTATCAACATCATATGTCGTCGTTCCAATGAACAAAGACAAGTAAGTACACGTAAGAAACAAACATGAATGTTATTCCTACATCAAGTGAAAAAGCTTAATGGGAGAAAGCTTTTTAAGCTGACGGATTCATGTCTGTGCTAAAATAATACACACAATAAAGTGACCATTTCTAATTTTCTTTTTTCTTCACACACATTAGGAAATCCAACGCCAATATAAAACCCATTTCGGCAAAGACCTTATTGAGGACATCCGTTCGGAGACCAGTGGAAATTTCGAGAAACTTTTGGTGGGTCTCTTGCGTCCCATCGTTGACTTCTATTGCCATGAAATGAATGATGCCATGGCCGGTCTGGGCACCGATGAAGATGTGCTCATTGAAATTTTGTGTACTCTATCGAATCAAGAGATTCATACCATTAAGAATCAATATTTGCGATGTAAGTTTGTGAATTTGGAGATATTTTTTTGAATATTTTATTTGAATTTCTGGTTGTGTTCTTTTACAGTGTATGGTGCTCACTTGGAGTCTGAATTGAAATCGGAAACATCGGGCAATTTCAAACGTTTATTGGTTTCGTTGTGTGCCGCTGCACGTAATGAAAGTGGCCAAACCGATCGCACCGCAGCCCAGAATGACGCCCGTGAACTGTTAAAGGCTGGTGAATTGCGTGTGGGAACCGATGAGAGCATGTTCAATATGATTTTGTGCCAACGCAATTATCAACAATTGAAATTGGTAAGATAGAGTATATGAGCAGGGTTATATTTTTATTAGGATTTAGGAGAAACATTGAGGCCGAACACTCTAATTTAAAAATGGTTTAGGAAAAGTATTGATTTAGAAGTTTTATCAGAAAAAGGGCTTAAAAACACAAATTTCATATTTTAGAAAATAAAAATCAATTAATCGTCTCGTAGAATTGTAAATTGTGGTTAAATTTTAAGGGCCGATGTTGATTTTAAATAAAACGCAAATTATTTAGGAAATTATTGTCATTTCTATTTATTATGATAATATTGGTAGGGTTCAATTTTATATGGAACAAAATATCGGCCGTCCATTCACAGTAACTGCCCCATTTTGGACAAAAATATGGCCTGATCATGCCGCCAGCCAATTAACCGCACCAAACAGTCACTCTTTGTGGGTGCATTGGTTTTTCGACAATCACTCTTGGATTATCATTCGCCCAAATGCGGCAATTCTGCTTATTGACGAATCCACTGAGGTGAAAATGTGACTCATCACTGAAGATGATTTTCTTCGAACTGCACGATATGCATTTTGATTTGAACGCCCATTTCAAAACTTAACGCGTTGCTCGATTGTGTATCTTTCCATCGTTCAAACTGAGTTAGTCTGAAATTGATAAAATGCTGAAAAAACTTGAAGATTAGTTGTGGTTCACATTCAACATCGGCCCTTACAATTTAACCACCCTTTATAAGTAGAGACTTTAGTCTGTTGGTTAGTTCGAAACCAGCTTCGGCAGGAGCATTTCTAAAGGCACTATGTCGAAACCTGCTACAAATTTTTCGCTTACATTTCCCTTACAAAAATTCACTTTACCCTTTGTGGGATTTTGACCAGAAGTAAATATGTTGCAAACAAAAGACATAAGTTGATCTGTGAGAGAAGTTATTTTGAACGTCAAACAAATAAAAATTCGTTACGAACAATTTCTGATAGCATGAATTGTCTAGTCTCCAAACCATCATAAATATTATAAAAGTATCAAAACTATTACCAATATCCATTAAAACTTTTACCCCGAATAAAACGACACATCTTGGTACAATTAACCAGAATCCAAAAACTACAGATGTTTATGGAGGTGGAGGATATAAAAATGCATTCTGTTTCAATTCGCAGATTTTTGAATTTTTCTAGGTACAGCCGAAAATGACTTCTACTTTTTGTCGAGATCAAGATCCCATGTTTATTGTTAATATATTGGAAATTACAAATCGTCAAAATCTATATTTTGCTACTAAAATGCTATAGAAAAATAGAGTCAAGTATTGCCTTAAGATACCATTTTGACTCACGGGTTTTCGGAAGATCATTTGGTTTTTTATTCGCTAAAATTGCAGATTAAGGCAAAGACTAAATAATTTAATATAGAGAAGGCAGTAAGTTAAGACAGTAATAGGAAAGATTCTTGTAAATGCCGATAGCAAATTGTCACACACAAACAGACCAGACTTTAAATCAGTCTCCATGTATTAGTGCCCTGTTTTGGACTTTTTTTTGTCGAAATCTTTCTAATGATACCCATATTTAAGCATTCTAATGATACCCATATTGATCCGATCCGATCCGATGAAAATCCTGGAAGATATCGAAGAATATATCTCTGAAATTTCGGGGCCCCGTAACTCGGAAAATATGGGTCGCCGACATTTTTTTATTTTATTTTTTTTCTCTTCTAAAATATGTCCTCTACCACATAAAAAAAATTGTTTTTTATTTGGACCTCTTTTGCTAAAGTAGATGTGTTCCGGGTATTATGTCTTTGTGCATGTGTTTGTAACATCCAAAAGGAAACGAGATAGACCCATCATTCGACTTAGAATCACTTTCTGAGTCGATTTATCGATGACCGTCTGTCTGTCTGTCCGTCCGTCCGTCCGTCCGTTTGTTTGCTCGTCCGTCTGTCCATCTTGTAATTAATGTAAAAAAATTGACACAAGTTTGCGGACCAAGGACGAACGCTATTTAATTTCAAGTAAATCGGTTCAGATTTATATAAAGCCTCCTCCCGATTTGACTTTTCCGCTCTGAAAACCACATATTTTACTCGACTTGCTTCAAATGTGGCACAGTAAACTATAATTCAACTAGAAACATATGCGGTGAAAAACTGTCAGATCCAGAGATACAAGCCGACCGACTTTAAGCCGACAACCCACTTAAAATTACAAAAGACTTAGACAACCTACTGCTGTGAAAATTATGGATCTTTGAATTTGGTATCTCACTATATGATGACGTCTATAGAAAGTTGAATAATTGTATTTTGATTTGATAATCGCATTTATATAAGTTAATTCCAGCATGCGAGGTCATGTGATCCTTTAAAAAAAACAATAAACAGCAGCTACTCTATTATGCTTCTTTAGTGTGTCAAGTAGGTAGAGCTTTACCCTTCTTTGGAAGGATTATGATATTCAAGATGTCTGGTCAAATATGCTTCACATGAGAAGCTGCAAACATATTTATTAAATTCATCCATATTATAAATTTTCGGAATGGATTCCCACTCGCAAAAAATAATTGTATGGCATAATATGAAATTATGGGAACATTTGCTATTATTAACGAATATTGAATTACTTGTCAACAAATTAAAGGAATACATAGGTATTAAAAACCACTACAAATTATTCCTTCTCTTTTCCCAAAATTGTCCAATAAGTAGGGGTGTTCGAATAACAGAACGAGCCGGCAAATCAGCCGAATGGCGCCGTCCCATTGTGAGTAGCGCCGCCGCCGCCGATAATTATGGGTCGGCTTGTAACTCTGGTCAGATCGGTTCAGGTTTATATATAGGTCCCATATAAATTTAGCTCTCGATTTGAGTTTTTCCGCTCTAGAGACCACACATTTTATTCGATTTTGCACAGCACCTTATATTTTATATAGAAACATCTATAATTATAATATAATTCAGCTAGAAATATCTGTGGTGTAAATGGGTCAGATCGGTTCAGATTTAGATATAGGTCCCATAAAAATTTCGCTTTCGATTTTACTTTTTCCGCTCTAGAAACCACTTATTTTAACCGATCTTCTTCAAATATATCGGAACATCTATAGCAAAATTGGTTCAGATCGGTTCAGATTTATATATATATATTTTATTTATATATAGCTCCCATACAAAATTCGCTCTCGATGTGACCTTTTCCGCTTTAGAAACCACATATTTTATTCGATTTGATTCAAATTTGGTACAGTAACCTATAATTCAACGAGAAACATCTGTGGTGAAAATAGGTCAGATCAGCTCAGATTTATGTATAGCGCACATACAAATTTCGCTCCCGTCTTGACTTTTTCCGCTCTAGAAACCACATATTTTAACCGATTTTCTTCAAAATTGCCATAGCACCATATATTTCATCTGGATAAGATCGATTCAGATATAGATATAGGGACCATACAAATGACGCTCCCGATTTAACTTTTTCCGCTCTTAAAACTATATATTTTAACCGATGTTCTTCAAATTTGACAAAACACATCATATTTCGAACAGGAACTCCTACGGTGCAAGTGGGCCATATCTTCTCAGGTTTTAATATAACCCTCATACAAATGCCCGCTCATACAAAATCCCGATTAAACTTTTTTCTCTCAGACACATACCTTTATTTTGATCTAATTTGAGAGAACGCGTAGTTCACATTGGTTAATGATATAAAGGGTGATTTTTTAAAAGCTAAAGGAAAGTTTTTCAAAAAAACACATAAAATTCAGAAAAATGCTTGAAATCTTTATTTGAATCGATAGTACGGTCCATATAATTTAATGTTTGAAGATTATTTCATGCAAATGTTGACCTTGACTGCACCTCAAATGGTCCATCCGCTTAGTCCAATTTTGCCATTTCCACGTTTTTGAGTAACAGAGACCCAATTGCTGCGAACGGCGACGAATCGATAATTGATGGTCATCATTAACACTGGCCGACACAGCTGCGATATTTTCTTCAGTTCGCACTCTACGTAAGCGTGTTGGTGGTTTAATGACAATAGCCGCTTCAGTGGGTCGATTAAACTGACCATAAAATGGAAGCGCGCGATGAACTTTCTTAACAGAGCACGCATTTTGATAATAAAATTCAATAATTTGCAAGCGTTGTTCGTTTGTAAGACGATTCATGGTTAAATTATAGACCAAACTGAAGATGTTTGACAATGAAACAAAACACGAAACGTGCGTCAGCTGTTTAAACCAGTGTTGCCAAAAAGATAATAGCTAAAAAATCACTCTTTAGTACTCGTACAAAAATCGTTCCCGATTTCATTATCTTCCCCGAATTCAATTGTAATGGCGCAGAATGTAGACGGTATAATATAGTCGGGCCGCCCGACTTTAGTCTTTCCTTACTTTTTTAACTTATTTAAATATATGAAAATCACTCTCCAAAGGTAGATAACAAAGTAGTCTACCTACCCCAAACGATCAAAATAATATACTGAAACCACATATTGATATATCACTACACCATTTTCAAGTGTAATTCAAAAGACACCATTTGAAATTTAAAAAATATCAATTGAAATTCAAAAAATATCATTTGAAATTCAAAACTCATCATTTGAAATTCAAAACTCATTTGCAATTCAAAGGACACCATTTGAAATTCAAAAGTCGTCATATTAAATTCAAAACTCGCCATTTGTAATTCAAAAGACACCATTTGAAATTCAAAACTCGTCATTTGAAATTCAAAACTCGTCATTTGTAATTCAAAAGACACCATTTGAAATTCAAAAGTTTTCATTTGAAATTCAAAAATTATTCCATTTGAAATTCTAATGATCCCATTTTAAATTCAAAAATGTAAACAAACCTTTTTAAGAAAAATATACATTAGGTGGGGTAGTATTTATTTGTTCTGCAAATTTGGGAAGTGATTGTAAAACCATTTCCAATATTAAATTGTTACTGATCAGTTTTATTTTAACCAAAGCTTATGCCAATTTGTGTGAGAGGTCTTGCAATATCGCTCATATTGCAGTTGTATAAACCGTCTATGAAAACATTACCAATGACCAAATTTCAGAGTATTCCGATCGTCCGTATAGAAGTTATAAAATCTTCAAATTTAAATAGGTTAGAGTGATTTGCGTGAGAGATGCGTAAATCTGTTTTCTTAACAGCAGAATATTAAAGTTTACAGAAATATATAAATGCTACCCAACCTAATGTATGCTTTGCTTAAATAATTTTGTCTACTCTTTTTGAATTGCAAATTGAATAATTTTTGAATTTCAAATGAAAACTTTTGAATTTCAAATGGTATCTTTTGAATTACAGGGTGATTTTTTAAGAGCTTGATAACTTTTTTTTTTTAAAAAAACGCATAAAATTTGCAAAATCTCATCGGTTCTTTATTTGAAACGTTAGATTGGTCCATGACATTTACTTTTTGAAGATAATTTCATTTAAATGTTGACCGCGGCTGCGTCTTAGGTGGTCCATCCGCTTAGTCCAATTTTGGCATTTCCACGTTTTTGAGTAACAGAGACCCAATTGGTGCGAACGGCGACGAATCGAAAATTGGTGGTCATCATTAACACTGGCCGATACAGCTGCGATATTTTCTTCAGTTCGCACTCTACGTAAGCGTGTTGGTGGTTTAATGTCCAACAATGTAAATTTGGTGCGAAATTTAGTCACAATAGCCCGAATAGCCGCTTCAGTGGGTCGATTAAACTGACCATAAAATGGAAGCGCGCAATGAACTTTCTTAACAGAGCACGCATTTTGATAATAAAATTCAATAATTTGCAAGCGTTGTTCGTTTGTAAGACGATTCATGATGAAATGTCAAAGCATACTGAGCATCTTTCTCTTTGACACCATGTCTGAAATCCCACGTGATCTGTCAAATACTAATGCATGAAAATCCTAACCTCAAAAAAATCACTCTTTACTTATGACGGATTTTGAATTGCAAATGACGATTTTTGAATTACAAATGACGAGTTTTGAATTACAAATGATGTCTTTTGAATTTCAAATGAAGTCTTTTGAATTTCAAATGATGTCTTTTGAATTACAAATTACGACTTTTGAATTTCAAATGTTGTCTTTTGAATTACAAATGACGAGTTTTGAATTTCAATTGACATTTTTTGAATTTTTGAATTTCAAGTGATATTTTTTGAATTGCAAATGGAATTTTTGAATTTCAACTGGTGTCTTTTGAATTTCAAGTGATGTCTTTTGAATTACAATTGAAAAAGGTCTAGTTTCCATAAAAATTGATCATCGGCAAAAAAAAATTCACATTGAAACATGAAAGGATTTGGTTTATTAATTAGTAATCACTCTAGTAAATCTGACTTCGTAGATTCTAGAGTTTCATTTTCGTGAAATCTAACTTAAAAAATTTAAATTTTTTTTCTTTGGTTTTATTTTGGTCTGTAATAATATAATAATAATATAGTGCAACATGGTCTTGAGAAAGGAGAACTCTGGGATGTTAAATTAAAATTTCAACACTTCAAAACGGTTTTCTTGGCCTCTCAACCAAAATCTTAAGTTATTCCTTCGATGCATCACAATATACTGATATCAAATGATGCATGTAGGATGAATGAATCGAATAGGTATTTACTTAAAAAAGTTATGAAACTAATTTCATTCAATACACTTTTGGTCTGTAACAAATGATATACCCTTGAGGTGAGGGTATAAAAAACACCAATAGTTACACTTGAACATGAATAAGGAAGAACTTAGGCTTGAAGGCTATAGGTCCCTTTTAACCTATTTTATAAAGCATTTAATATATTTAGAAATTTCCCTTCAATATTCCGGAAACACTTTCCTTTTAAATCAATTTTACTCATTTCCCTGTTTTATTTTTTTTCAGATTATCCATGAATATGAACAAATGACCGGACACTCTTTGGAAAAGGCCATCAAAAAGGAATTCTCGGGTGATATTATGGAGGGTCTCATTGCCATCTGTCGTTGTGTGAACAATAAAGCCGAATATTTCGCCTCACGTCTACACAAGAGTATGGCTGGCATTGGCACCAACGACAAGCAATTGATTCGTGTGATCATCACCCGATGTGAGGTAAGTTAATGGAGGGCGGCAATGATAAATTAAATATATAGAAAATCTAACATTTCTTGGCGTTCTTTTACAGATCGATATGGGCGATATTAAGACGGCCTATGAGCGCATGTACGGCAAGAGCTTGAAGAGCTGGATCAAGGGTGACACCTCCGGACACTACAAACATGCTCTGTACGCCTTGGTGGGTGAACAACGTTCAAATTCTTAAGCAGGAGGGGTCTCTAGACATCCAGCCAGGAGATGATGCAACATGATGCAAGTGGGGGAATTTTTTTTATAAAGAATAAGTTAATATTTTAATAAAATCGAATATTTTCTATTTGACGCGAGAGATGTGAAGAAATTTAAGTATATTTCAACTTTCAATTTAATTACAAAGAAAATACTTTACTATTGTCAGACAATTGGTTTTTAAGCGATTCAATCAAACAATCAAATCTTCTTGTTGTTAAACAATGTGGTTAAAACTTGAACAAAAAAAGAAAGCAAACAAAACAAACTACAAAAAATGCATTTAATGTCATTTTTATATAAATCCCAATGAAATCTCTTTCAGTGTCTTTTTTTAATAATTATTATACAATACACAATTTATAAACTACATATTTTGAATGATTTTTTTGCTGTCCTTTTTTTAATTATTGTCATACTGTCCATTATAAATATACACACCTTACTACATACACAAATATAAAAAATAAACATTTAAAAAATAAACAAAAAACATAAAACTACTACAAACAATTTATTTCACAATTTTCACTTCCACAAATAGGCTGTCGTTTTTCACATAATTCCGTTGACCCAAAATCGTGTGAGATATATGGAAGAATTGTTTGGTCTGAATATAGTCGTCACTCTTCTTGCGCACAATCACCGTCTTCACATAGTCTTCTGGTTCGGTTTGATTGAGAGTCTGGTCTCGTATGATGACATCGGCCTGCAGACGACATGGCCACGACAGCAGGGGATCATACTCGCCGGCTATGACATTGAGGCAAGCAATCATATTGCGACCCTTCCAGTTGCCCTTGCCATTCGGGTAAATGTCGAGCTTGAAATATATTCCATATTTTGTTAATCTTTTTAAACATATCATTTAGATGCACTTACTCTCAGAGCATAACCGAAGGGTTTATTGGAAAACATGGCACTGTGTAGTATGGTGTCGTATTGCCGGGCTTCCTCGAGTTTCTTGGAGAAATCTTTTATTCTCCATATCAAATGACCTTAATGAGGGGAATACAATTATAGATGACTCAATATTTTAAATAGATTGTTTCTTTAAATTATGAAATGTGGTTCGATGGGGATGATTTTAAAATAGATGCCCAACTAAAGTTGCAAAAACATGCAGCAAAGAAAAATTGGCGTCCAAGACCTACAAATTATCTTTTGATTATTATTGTAAAATTAACACGAATATTTTCTTAATTTATTACTAAAATTCTAATTTTCATCGAAGATACCTTTAATATTTGTACTATCACTGTGAAAGTATGGGTTGGATCACGTTAAATTAATATTGTTACGATAGCTACAAATGTTGCCAATATCACTTTCCCGCACAGTGGTTTAAGAGTAGCCTGATTGAAGAAAAGCTGTGAATACTTTTAATTTCCAAAGGATTTAAATGTTATAATAATTTATTTTCGTACTTTTGAGTCGCATAAAGATGATATGTATACCAAATGAAAGAGAAGAATGTCTGTTAAAAATACTCCAAATTTCTTGTTTCTATCTGTATTAGTTTAGCATTAACAACCATTTCATGATTTGTCCCTGAATAAACTAAGGAGAGTTCAAGTGTAAAATTATATCGTTGGACAATACTTTTTTGACTTGATGAATACCATATATATGTATAATCAACGAAGGTGACCTTAGCAATAAATTGTGGATGAGCCAAAATTAAAAATATGGCCACAAGATCATTACAGTATGTAACTAAAAATTGTTTCCAAAACCTTTAAAGAGTATTTTTTTGTGCATTGATTCATAAACAATTTTTTAAGAAGTCCTAGGTTCCCTAGTAGAATAAATAAAAGAAAAAATAATGTAAATTCATCTTCGTTCTTGGTTAAAACTAAATCATTTTGAAGTGTCTTCCTCCCTTGAAAATACTGTATCAAAAGAAAGGAACATTAATATTTTTGCCATAAACAAGTCCAATAGTTCCATTGCTAGTTGCTAACATTTAGTTAGTTAGCAGTTGAGGTATTCCATGTAAAAACAACGAACATTTTTTGAAGGACTTCCGATTTTGAATTTAAATTTTGTGAACGTGTTTGACAGTTCTTGAGAAAAAATATATTTTTTGAAAATCAAAAATAACAAATGAACATTATATTCAAACAAAATGTATTTGCTGAAAAAAATAAAAATATCTTCTAAATATTCTGAAAAATTGAGAGTGACCTTTTCAATAGTTGGACATATTTCGTCAAAAATGATTGCACTCGAGTTCGTCTAAGAACTTCAAATGATGTTTTTTCAATTTCATATGATGATTTTTGAATTTCAAATGGTGTCTTTTGAATTAAAAATGTCAAGTTTTGAATTTCAATTGATATTTTTATACCCTCCACCTCAAGGATGGGGGTATACTAACTTTGTCATTCCGTTTGTAACACCTTGAAATATCGACCTGAGACCCTATAAATTATATATATTCTTGATCGTCATAAAATTCTAAGACGATCTAGCCATGTCCGTCCGTCAGTTGAAAGCATGCTAGCATCTAAACGAAAGGAGCTAGAACGTTCAAATTTTCCATAAATGCGTCTTATAGTCGTAGATCGTTTGTGATTGAAACGGGGCGAAATCGGCCCAAAGGGAAAAATTTTTCCCTCACAAGGGCTAAAAATACCCATAATAATCCCTAATATTTTAGCGTATTTAAGCATGTTTTTTGAATATGTCTGTTTATATTTGCTTGATATTTGGTGTGCGCATTCCCCTTATAGCAAAAACGTACACCATAAAGTGATTCTTATTGGTGGGGGGGGGGTGAAATGGGGCAAAATGGGATAAAAATGGTACATATTAAACGACAACAGCTAGAAACACGAAATTCGATGTGTACATTCCTCTAATTGAGTAGATACATAATACAAAAGTATTTTTTCCAACTTCGTACTTTTAAGGGATGCAATGGGTACGGAGGGATAAAAATGGTACCAACAAAACGGCTGTATATAGAATAATGAAATTCGGTGTATACATTCCTCTGATTGCATAGACAAGTAAAATACACGGATTTTTTAAAACTGTTTTGTGTTAAAATGAAAAAAGGGGATAAAAATAGTACCAATCAAATGACCGCAGCTAGAGTCATGAAATTCGTACTTTTTGGGGTTAAAATGGAAAAAGGCATACAAATAGTACCAACCAAATGACCGCAGCTAGAGTCATGCAATTCGGAGTATACATTCCTCTGGCTGCGTAGACACGGAAAATAAACAGATTTTTCGAAATTCGTACTTTCAAGGGATACAATGGTACAGAGGGATAAAAATAGTACCAACTAAACGACTACAGCTAGAATGATGAAATTCTAATTGCGTAGAAACGTCAAGGGGGTAAAAATGGTACCAACCAAATGGGCGCAGCTGGAATCATGGAATTCGGTGTATACATTCCTCTGACTGTATAGACACGCAAAATAAAAAGTTTTTTTCCAAATTCGTACTTTTTCTTTTACGGCAAAAATTGGTTGAATCATGAAGTTAGGTTATTTTGCACTATGTACGTCTGATAATGGATTTTCAAAATTTGTACTTTTGGAATTAAAATAGAATGGAAATACAACCAACTGTAGCACACACTATCTACCAATATTTATGGCATTTAAGCTTATTGAAAATATAAATATAAGAATATTTATTTTTTGAATTGACGTATTGGTAGCGTGGTTTGAAATAATTAAAATATTATATTTATTTATAAAATTATTTTTTCAATATTTGTATTTGTTTTGGTTTGCCTATATTAAAAAATTTATATTTTCCTGTAATATTACTGCACTTCTACGAAAACCGTCAACCTCTGTGGAATGCAATTTATTTTAAATTGAATTTTTTTTCGCCTACCTTAATATTTTGCAAAATTAAAATAAATAAATAGTAATTTCGAAACTTTAACGTTTATCAGCAAACTTCAGCATGAAACGAGTTCTTCAATATTGTTGACGATATCTCAGAAACAACTGAAAAATGCACTCTAAAATTTTCAGAGTATTTAGCCCACAGATGTAGTAGTAGTAAGAAATAAAAAGATTTTTCTAAATAAATTTCAATAATTGTTTTACATAAACTTGAACTTTTGCTCTGCACAAGATTGTGAGACATTTTTCTGTAGCAGCTCTAAAAAATCAAATAGAAATATAAAATTGATTTGTTTTTGAAAAATATATTGAAATTTATTTTTTTTAATTTAAACCCTAAAATCTCATGAGAACTTCTACAGTTTTACTTTTTTTTACTTCACAAACTACAGAAACGCCCAGTCTCCAGTGAGTGTTTCGAAAACAAGTGTACTTATTTGCTGCACAAAATCAAAAAATAAAAATGTTTGTTTTTTTTTCAAAAAAAAAATTAAATATTTGAACTGGGATATTGTCCTGGCTCAAGACCTTTTTGCTTCTATATTTAATAGAATGCAAATTTATTTACAAATGGCATGGTGACATTTATTACATGGCTGCAGACTACCACGATCATGATTTCGACCATGTCTTTTCAAGTGGCTTCGTAGCGACTTTTCAACATCAAACCCGGCCTCTATAAGGAGATGGTTCTCACAGACCAAAAAATTCAAACGAAAAAACTAAAACAAATGAGCGTTGGCACGGCAGAAGTATTGCTGGGTAACTATACCTGCATATACACATACTTACATATGCAACTCAATGAGATACTTGTAAGATGGCATGTGTACATTATTACTTGGTGCGATTTTTTAAACGCAAATTCGGCAAGTGAGTTGTGCTTCTCGTTCGTTTGCAACAGTGAGTTTTGACACTTTTTTCCATGCTTTATATAAGGTTACTTTCTATATATGTTTGTGTGCCACAAAATTTGAAATCAATTTTTGAAAGCTTTTTTCTCAACCAATTTTGCTCAAATTTTGCACACTTAATCATTTTCGATGACAATACAAGGAAATGGAAAAATTTGACCAATTGGACAAAGGGGCGTGGCACCTCCCATACGAAGTTAAAACCTATTATTGAATATTGTCAGTTCTATGACACCTAGAATGCTGAAATTTTGTGTAAGTGCATCTAGCATCAATTCGCATAGTTGTGCCAAAAATGGGCGGTATTGGAAAAGTGGGCGTGGCATCTCCCATACGAAGTTAAAACCTATTATTGAATATTGTCAGTTCTATGACACCTAGAGTGCTGAAATTTTGTGTAAGTGCATCTAGCATCAATTCGCATAGTTTTGCCAAAAAGGGGCGGTATTGGAAAAGTGGGCGTGGCACCTCCCATACGAAGTTAAAACCTATTATCGAATATTGTCAGTTCTATGACACCTAGAGTGCTGTAATTTTGTGTAAGTGCATCTAGCATCAATGTGCATAGTTGTGCCAAAAATGGGCGGTATTGGAAAAGTGGGCGTGGAACCTCCCATACGAAGTTAAAACCTATTATTGAATATTGTCAGTTCTATGACACCAAGAGTGCTGAAATTTTGTGTAAGTGCATCTAGCATCAATTCGCATAGTTGTGCCAAAAATGGGCGGTATTGGAAAAGTGGGCGTGGCATCTCCCATACGAAGTTAAAACCTATTATTGAATATTGTCAGTTCTATGACACCTAGAGTGCTGAAATTTTGTGTAAGTGCATCTAGCATCAATTCGCATAGTTGTGCCAAAAAGGGGCGGTATTGGAAAAGTGGGCGTGGCACCTCCCATACGAAGTTAAAACCTATTATTGAATATAGTCAGTTCTATGACACCTAGAGTGCTGTAATTTTGTGTAAGTGCATCTAGCATCAATGTGCATAGTTGTGCCAAAAATGGGCGGTATTGGAAAAGTGGGCGTGGCACCTCCCATACGAAGTTAAAACCTATTATTGAATATAGTCAGTTCTATGACACCTAGAGTGCTGAAATTTTGTGTAAGTGCATCTAGCATCAATTCGCATAGTTGTGCCAAAAATGGGCGGTATTGGAAAAGTGGGCGTGGCACCTCCCATACGAAGTTAAAACCTATTATTGAATATTGTCAGTTCTATGACACCTAGAGTGCTGAAATTTTGTGTAAGTGCATCTAGCATCAATTCGCATAGTTGTGCCAAAAATGGGCGGTATTGGAAAAGTGGGCGTGGCACCTCCCATACGAAGTTAAAACCTATTATTGAATATTGTCAGTTCTATGACACCTAGAGTGCTGAAATTTTGTGTAAGTGCATCTAGCATCAATTCGCATAGTTGTGCCAAAAATGGGCGGTATTGGAAAAGTGGGCGTGGCACCTCCCATACGAAGTTAAAACCTATTATTGAATATTGTCAGTTCTATGACACCTAGAGTGCTGAAATTTTGTGTAAGTGCATCTACCATCAATGTGCGTAGTTCTGCCAAAAATGGGCGGTATTGGAATAGTGGGCGTACCACCTCCCATACGAAGTTAATACATATTATCGAATAGTGTCAGTTCTATGACACGTATAGTGCTCAAATTTTGTGTAAGTGCATCTAGCATCATTGTGCGTAGTTGCGCCTAAAATGGGCGGTAATGCAAAAGTGGGCGTGGCACCTCCCATATGAAGTTAAAACCAAAATTACACCTACTGTAATTTTGTGTAAGTGCATCTAGCATTAATGTGCGTAGTTGTGACAAAAATGGGCGGTAATGGAAATGTGGGCGTGGCACCTCCCATACGAAGTTAAAACCCATTTTCGAATATATGCCGTTCTATGGCAGATAAAAAACTGAAATTTTGCAGTAATTTTTCCTTCTACAAAAGATAACTAAAAAAGAATTTCTAGGCCCAATGGAATTCTGCTTGCATAAAGCATGGATTTGAAAAAAAATTTTTTTTTGATTTACTAGTTTAATTTGTTTTCCCCTGCCTTTTGTTGAATTGATATCCTTATTATTGTTCCAATGCAAATAAGTGAAAACTATTCAAAGATTATATTCATATTACAATCTTACGCTTCAATGGGAATAGAAAATTTCACGTGAATAAATTCCCCTTTTATTCGCGATAGGGGTGAATATATATTGCAATACCAAATACTTTTACTAAATTTCGTCTAAATCGGAATGGCTTCGAACATTTCTCGTTGTTTTTACATAAAATTTCTAAGTTGCGATAATAGGTTGTTGTTGTAGCAGCTTTGGAGACAGCTGAGGTGATAATCCTTAAGTCTGAATTGTACTAGACTTCGTTCCGGCATGTATCCGATTATCGCGGGAACCTTTGTTCATCATCGTTCTCAAGTTGTCCGGCCGTTATTTGCATCTTCTTCAAGGTTGATGTTAATGTTAAGGGAATGGAATGTTAATCGAGTTGTACCACTATCCTACACTAGGGGCGCTGTATTTTATGTTAACAGCCATGTTATGCGATAATAGGTTGTTGCAATCATCGATCCATCCACAATTTACATTTTATAAATAGTGAAATGTAGTTCATATATACATCTATTGTGAAAGTGGGTCATATCGGTTCAGATTTAATTAAATCGATTTTCTTAAATTTTTTTTTTTCCCTCAGACACTTACTTGTCATTATGAAAAACATGATTTTAGGGCTATTTAGCTCACAGACGGCTTGATCTTGGAACGAAATATTTCGCCAAACATCGTTAAACAATTCCAACTTTATTTTCGTGAAGTGACTGGAAGTTATTTTTTATTTGTATGAACCGCGACCTAGTCCGCGACCCGTTTTGCAGAGAGCAAAACGGGTTCTAAATTAAAAATGCTCTCCCAATTTTTTTGGCCAAACACTGTGAAGAACTGCATATGGCATCTCCCTGTGGCCCTGACGCACGCCTTTAACTACACCAAAAACGCGTTTTTTTTTCAACTATTCAACCGTTGGACTATTATTTGTGTGGTGCCCGAGGCAGCCATTTGAATGAAATTATTTTCCATTATTAACCGGAAGGATTGTACTTTCAAATAAAAAAAGAAATTTGTGAAAGTATTCAGTAATTTTTTATAGCATTTAAAAAAAGTTATTTTGCGGACCTTATATTTTGTTTGTATGTTTATGAAATATGAAAATTATCTCTTAGATTTTTTTTTAATTAGGTACAGCAGAAATACGGACGCGACAAAACGGACGGGACAAATATTTCCCCTCGTAGTAAAAAAATAATAATGAAGTGGTTTATAACACTTCAACTTTTTATAAAAATAAAATGGAACAAGTTAACGGCAAGTTTCATAATAAAAAAGTTGTCGAAATAAGGAAAAAATTAAGATAAAAGCTATTAGTGTGATCTCATTTCATTTTTTATTACATTTTTTGTAAGATGTCCATATAGGGCTCATGTGTCGTTTCCGCGTAACGTGGAGGGAAGTTTGGTGTGATCACTGATCAGTAGAGATTATTGTTCTGTAAATTCCATAACTTCTGACACAGTTATGATATTTGGACGCGAAGATGCGTTTGAAAGGTATTTTCTTATGGATTTATAAAAATCAATTAAATAAAAAAATAGTTTTTCTACATAATAAAATAATAGTAATAATAAAAAATATAATATTTTTTTTTTCGAAATAATGTCCTTCGATTTTAATAATTTTTTTTCTAGAAGCAGCCCAATGTGTTTGTTTTCCATTGCTAAAATCTAATTAATGGGATCTCACACGTGACGAAAGTTAGAGAAAAAACGGTAAAACTGTATTTTCAAAAGTATTCACATTAGTTCAAGCTTGGCTTCCGAAAAATTGCTCTCCGGATTCGATCTCCTAGAACTTTAGTAGCGATTGGTTTCATATAATTTTATCTAACACTCATTATTAACCGACAATTAATTGAAAACTATATTTTGACTGAAATTTACATGAATCACACAGATTGGTTATCAAAAACAATGAGAGTGGTTGGAGAGGCGTGAAGGGTGTTATATAATGCGCCCTGTCTGACTTTAGCATTTACATATTTCTTTTAGAACGAAATATCATTATGAATACGTCATTACAGCTCATCCTACTGTGCATGGATATTACCCCTCAATTGACCACAAAAATAACTATAAAATAAAATGTAAAGTGCCATGCCACTAGGGTGAAGGGCACTATACATGGAAAAAGTTTGCGGATTATCTGATATACCCCTGATTTGAATTTCTTAAAGTGGAATTTTAGCATTACATGCATACAAACATCAACATAGAATACATTCACGTATAAACTATAAACTATAATAAAGACATTTTTATGAAAGATCTTCTTTTGGGGGATGACATTCCGTCAGGAAAACTTTAAAATTATTGCGGAAACAAAACAATATTTTTTGGCACACATGTAATCAAAATGCCAAACTGATGATGTTATTCATTTATGGCTAGACTTTTTCAGCGAGAAATTCACGAAACATATAAATTGTCCTGCCTACACATTCATAAAGTTTGGTAAATTAAATAATACTCTCGTGGAGTGTATAAAAACGAATGGGGGTAAATTAAAACCCTTATTTATGGCGGAAAATAGTTTTAGCAGCTATATTTACAGTGGCTGTGGGGTACGCCGAATTTTTTTAAGTGTTTTTTATAATAAGTTTTTCCTCGCATGTCGTCATCAGAAATATCTTCAGCTTACAGACTTTACATTACACTTGGAAGTTGTGTGTTCGTGCTGTTGTGCCGTCCATATAATGGCAGTATTTGAGGTACGATGATTTTTATGTTTAATATCCGTTGAAATTCTAAAAATATGCATTTCAACAAGTGACGTATGAAAATTGTATATCATATGTTTGAATATTCTTGTGTTTCATTTTCAAAGGATATAATTTTTCAAATAATTATTTTAAATACTTATACTCATGATACCGGTATTAGTGTTAAATTAAAGATAAGAATATCTTTTAAAAATATTTCAAATTTCATATTTCTATCTACATTAGTTTCGCATTAACAAAAAATTTTAAATTTCCCTAAGTTTCCCTTATATATGAAATTTGAAATATATTTAACAGATATTCTCCTCTATAATTTGACACTTATATTGCACAGTGGTTCAGAATCAAAATCCATCGGCAAAAATTCAATAACTTTTATTCTAGTAGAAATTTTTAAGTTCTGTAAAAAACCAAAATTAAATAAGTCCCAAGGATTATTTTGACCCTTCAACCTTTCCAAATATGTATATATTTCGTTAAAGGCGTTTACACCATATTTCGATATAATACTTCAAGAAAATTCAAAAAATAGTTTTGTTAAGTTGGACTGTAAGATGTTGTGCCAATTTTAAAGAAAATCGGGTACAATATGTGGTTTCTATAGCGCAAAAGTCAAATCGCGAGCGACATTTGTATGGGGGCTATATCTAAATCTGAACCGATTTGACCTATTTTCACCATATATGTTCCTATTTTAAATATAAGATGTTTTGGCAAATCTGAAGACAATCTGATACAATATGTGGGTTCTAGAGCAGAAAAAGTCAAATCGGGAGCGAAATTTGTATGGGAGCTATATATAAATCTGAACCGATCTAACACATTTTTACCACAGGTGTTTCTACTTGAAATATAAGTATAAGTGGAGTGTATAAAAATGCCTAAAATACTCTAAAATATTAGAGGTTATTATGGGTATTTTTAGTCCTTGTGAGGGAAATTTTTTTCTCTTTTGGCAGATTTCGCCCAATTTCAATCCCAAGCGATCTACGACTATAAGACTCATTTATGGAAAATTACGACGTCCTAGATCCTTTAGTTTAGATGCTAGCGTGATTTCAGCAGACGGACGGAAGGACATGGCTAGATCGTCTAAGAATTTTATGACGATCAAGAATATATATGTGCCAGTTAGAATGATAGTGGTCTAAGTCAAAAATCCAAAAAAAAAAATTGATCAGATTTCTAATTTAAGAACTTTTATTTTCTGAAATTTTTTGGAAAACAAAATATTTTGTGTTTTCTTTCAGTTTTGTTAGGAAATATTACTTTTGCAAAAAAAAAATTATTTCTTCAATTTTGAGAACAATGAAAGTGGTCTAACACCCTCTGAAAGTTGTGGTTCCCTTAGAAGTACCAACGTTGTCGATTTTTATATAAACGTTCGATATAGTAGTAGGATATTCTAAGAACAAAATTGTGTGCTTCTGTAGAAAAATATTTTTCAATTGACTCAAACATAAACCATTTCATATCTCAGAACGGATAAAGTGTGACTTAGACCACTATCATTCTAACTGGCACATATGCTCAGGTCAATATTTCAAGCTGTTACAAACGGAATGACAAAGTTTGTATACTCCGGGATGTAGAGGGTATAATAAAGCTAAGAAAACACAATTTGTAATAAATAACGTGAGTGCAAAATCTCTTAAAATGTGTGAGAAACAGTTCGACAAAGTCAAAAAAGAAATTACGTTTTTTCAATTTTCAAAATCTGTAATACAAAAAATATTAAAAAAATTTCTTCGCATTAGGAACAAAAACGTAAAAATACGTACAAAATAAAAACAAAAAGAATACATTTTCTTTAAAATCGAAAAATACAAAAAGGGCCGATTTTTAATGTTAATATCTCAATATAATCCCTGATTGTTTAAAGAATTCAAAACTGTCTACTACACCATTTTCAAGTGTATTTCAAAAGACACCAATTGAAATTCAAAAATTCCATTTGAAATTAAAAAAATATCAATTGTAATTCAAAAAATATCATTTGAAATTCAAAAAATATCATTTGAAATTCATAACTCGTCATTTGTAATTCAAAAGTCACCATTTGAAATTCAAAAATATAAACAAACTTATTTAAGACAAATATACATTAGGTGGGGTAGCATTTATTTTTTCTGCAAATTTGGATATTCTGCAGTTTTGGAAACATATTTAATAAAATGATAAGCAACAAATAATTATAATGATGTAAAATGTCGGTAATTTCATATTTAGTTTATAACCTTCACCAGCTCAGAGAGCATCTGCATATAATTTATAATGACATGCATTTTACTTAGGGTTGGATTATTTGTGTGAGGTACAACAAAGCATAACTATTGTACAGGTATAAAGTGATTGTAAAACCATTTCCAATATTAAATTGTTACTGATCAGTTTTATTTTAACCAAAGCTGTGTGAGAGGTCTTGCAATATCGCTCATATTGCAGGTGTATACAACGTCTGTGAAAACATTACCAATGACCAAATTTCAGAGTATTCTGATCGTCCGTATAGAAGTTATAAAATCTTTAAATTTGAATAGGTCAGAGTGATTTGCGTGAGAGATACGTAAATCTGTTTTCTTAACAGCAGAATAATTAAGTTTACAGAAGAAAAAAATGCTACCCAACCTAATGTATATTTTGCTTAAATAATTTTGTTTACCCTTTTTGAATTGCAAATGTAATAATTTTTGAATTACAAATGGAATAATTTTTGAATTTCAAATGAAAACTTTTATATTTCAAATGGTGTCTTTTGAATTACTTATGACGAGTTTTGAATTGCAAATGAAGAGTTTTGAATTACAATTGAAAAAGGTGTAGAAAAAAAGTTACTTTGGTTAATTTTGGCCGATGGATTTTGATTCTGAAATACTGTGCTACGTCTGATACTAAAGGCAAAAATGGAGTTAATTGTCGTTTTCAGGTTTTCATTTTCAAACGATACTATTTTTCTAATAATTATTTTAAATACTTATTCTCATCCCATGATACTGGTATTAGTGTCAAATTAAAGAGGAGAATATGTATTAAAAATAATTCTAATTTTATATTTCTATCGCTCTTAGTTTATTATTAAAAACCATTGAAATTTCCCCCTTAGTTTAGTAGTTTAAAACATTAATTTTAATTTTAAGGGGGAAATTTAAAATGGCTGAAATGGCTAAACTAAAATAGATACAAATATGAAATTTGAAGTATATTTAACAGATATTCTCCTCTTAAATTTGACACTTATATCGGTATCATAGGGTGTGAATAAGTATTTAAAATGGAGACGGCTCCTAAACCACTGTTTCCATGAGAAAGTGAAATTGAGTGTCTGTCTGTATAGATTGAATTTCCCCCCTTTCGAACATGATGATGATGAAGATAATTGATTTTTAGTAAAGCCTACCTCTACAATTGATATAACTGGTCAGACGCTGTTGAGTGGCAATATGATTTTCCAAATCATTGACCAACTGCATGGTATGATGTAAATTCCGATCAACCTGTGACACCAACACCTCCAGTTTATCACAGCGTTCCTCGGTGTCACAGACAATGTGTTTCATGCTCTTCACCTCCAGATCCAGGGCGGCATTTTTGCTATTCTCACCGCCAGACGATAGCTTAGTATTCAAATCCACATTGACGGATTGCAGGTAGTTCTCAATTTCAATAAATTTATCTCTGTCGAATAGAACGAAAGCATTTCGTTAACTTTGAATTTCAAAAATGAAAAATGCGCACCTGTTATTTCTCTCATTTAGCAAAACAGTCTCTTCCAATTTCATGATGTTGTCATTCAAGTGATTCTGATGTTGCGTCAGTTCCAACGACACCTGATTGATGTGCTTTTCCATGTCATCGATTTCATTTTGAATCTCAGTTTTAAGCGACTGCAAAGGAATGTGTTAGTGATGAGTTTGATTCAATTACCACATCCGCCAACCTGTAGGGTATCAAAACAACACCGGAAGTCCTGCTGACACTGCTCCACCTCGAATGTCCGCTGCGTGTTCTCCTCCTCGACACGCGATTGCAGTGACTTGAGGTTCTGGCCCATCGTGTGATGCCATTCATCGTTGATTTGATTTTGTTTTCGTAAATTTCCCACGTCCGTGATCAAATGCAAACGCTGGCGTATCTCTTCGTTCAGCACCGAACGCAAAGTGTTGATTTCATTCTCCACCACCTGGACACGATGATCGACATGCTGGTCGAGGCGCTCCACACTGGCACTGCGCCGCTTGTTTCGCGGACATTCTTTGAGATGGGCGCGCATGCGTATGCGCGGCACAAAGACATTGCAAGTGTTCGGACATTGTTCGAGTACTTGGCCGCAGTGGATTAAATGTTCCTATTGAATTTTATGGAGAGAGGGCGGTATTGTTTATAGTATAGGTTTGTTATTTGAACATTTTTGAAATTGATTAGTTGTTGATATCTTTTCGTTTTTTTTCGCACTTGTTATAAAAATTCAAACAGCATTTCCAACAAGTGTTGAAAAGTCAAGTCAATTTTCTCTTGGGCTTATCTTATCATTTGCGACGTAACGCGGCGGTGTTTGGTATGTTGTTAAATGTTTTGTAGATAAGACCAATGAATTTTCTATGCTGGCTTTGGGTGATTGTATACGCGCGGTTAGTGACGGATGAAACACACGGGGTATTCCTTTCAAAAATAAATCTCCAAAACACGACGCTGCCGACCATTTTGTACCGCTACTAATTTAATTTCTTGTACTCATAGCTTGTACATTTTTGAAGAATACATTTCATTTTGGAAGAAAATCCTATTAATAAATATGGAAGTTATGGTCCATGTAAGGCCACTCTAGAATTTTCGCTGAACTTTCAAAATTTAAATTAGATTTAAATATGAATAACTTATAATTTTTGATATATCTACAGAAATAAATTTAGTAAAAAATGCATTTATCTCACAAAACATCCTACATACTTATATAGCTACTGTCATGAGACTTGAAAAATTAGAGGAGCTGTATGTCCCACCGTGGATACCGAAATAGAGATGTCATAGCAACAACACTGAACTACAGCAATTTTTGAATTAATTGTTCTAAAAATATTGTATTGTAAATGTCATTTGTCAAAGAACTGATTTATTTAATAATTTCCCGAAAAATAATCCCAAAAAAGACGCCTATTTGCTTTAAGTGATAGAAATTTCCTTCATAATAGTTATGAACCGATTTTATAAAAAGCTTTTGAGAAATTTAGTGATTTTTTTCTTAATATGTATGCAAAATTCATAAATAATATGAAATATTTCATACATTTTTTCATAAATATTTCATATTTCATAAAATAAAGTTGTGAAATTAGTGAAAAATAGTTTCAAAGAAAAATGTCATTGTAATAAATAAAAAATTCTTAAAGATTATGAAATATTTTGATAACCATTAAAATATTTGTGTTTTATAATAAATATAATGACGTTTGTTCTTCTGAAAAATTTCATAACTTACAAATATATTTTAAGTGTGCCGAATCATTCGGTTTCTTCTATATTAACTCTGACATTAGTATGTACCCTGATTTAGGTCAAAGACATATTCATTGCAAATATTCTCGCAATAATGATGTGTATCGACTGATTAGTCAACAAATCAGACCTTCTGTGTTTTTTTGTTTATATTGGAAACTTCAGCATAAATTATTAATATTTATGAAACTTGTTCATAAAATCAATGAAGTTTCTTTAAAAAAAATCTTTGAAAATTTTCATAAATTATGTTATTAAAAATAATGAACTTGTATGGCAAAAGTCCATTCAATGAAGAGCTGAATTTCAAAGTTTCTGAAATTCTATGACACTTTTCATTGATTTGTGCTGTATGAAACATGTTTCATACACTTCAAGTGCTTCTTTGGCTACTTTTTAATGAGGTTATGACAATATCATAAATATTATGAATATAATTCATTCAGTGTAGTCCATTAAATTTTGTTTGGGTTTTGGCGGCCCACGCTGAATTTTATTAAAAATCGTGAGACACAAATAAAGGATTTTTCATTAATATTATGTTAGTGCTACCGACCTCTGTATGAGGTAATTTGGAAATCCATGATAAACCAATGAAAATCCTTCGAATCTGCGTTGATTTTTATGACATTTTGGTATTGCAAGATATATGGTTACTCAACCAGCCATAAAAGTTATTGAACATTTTATTGCAGGAAAATTGTTGGTTTTCAGCGTAAAAAATCAATTAAATTAATAATAACAAAATAAATATTTTTTAATATTTTTTATTTTATTTTATTTTAACAAATCTGTGCCCTAAAAGCTCTAACGACTTCAGTGTGAAGTAATTTCTAAAGGGTGTCCCAAGAAGAGCGCAATTTTTAAATCTGGCAACATTCGAAGTGTCATTGTTTGGCATTTGAACAATTGTTATTGTTTGTTAGTAGAAGTTATGAGGTTAGTAAAAATGGAGCGCTACACGAATGAACAACGCATTCTCATTGTGAAATTGTTTTACCAAAATGGTGAAAGTTTTGCGGCTACAGTTCGCAAATTGCGATCAATTTGGGGTCACAATAATGCTCCAAAAGAGTCAACTGTAAAGAGATTAATGGATAAATTTGCCGAAACTGGGTCTGTTAGTGATGTAAAGACAACAACGCGCCATCGATCAGGTCGATCGACCGAAAATGTCGCAGCTGTACGTGATGATGTCGCTCAAACTCCATCCACCTCAATTCGACACCGAGCTCAGCAAATTGGTGTCTCCAAATCCACTTTGCAGCGAATTTTGACGAAAGATTTGCATCTTCATGCATACAAAGTTCAATTGACTCAGGAACTGAAGCCAACTGACCATGGACAGCGAAGGGAGTTCGTTAATTGGGTATTGGAGAGACAACATGAAAATGCTGATTTTGCCGATAAAATCATCTTCAGTGACGAGGCCCATTTTCATCTTGATGGCTTCGTCAATAGGCAGAATTGTCGCATTTGGGGTGCGGAAAATCCTCGAGTGATTCACGAGAAGCAAATGCATCCTCAACGTGTCACTATGTGGTGTGGTTTTTGGGCTGGAGGAATCATTGGACCTTTTTTTATTTTTTAAATGAGGCAGGTCAAGCGCAAACAGTCAATGGTGTTCGGTATCGTGAAATGATAACCAGTTTTTTCTTGCCTAGAATTGAAGAAATGAATGTGGAGGGCATGTGGTTCCAACAAGACGGCGCCACATGTCATACAGCCAGATAAATAATTCAATTGCTGCATCAGTCATTTCCCGGTCGTGTTATTTCGCGTTTTGGAGATCAGAATTGGCCGCCTATATCGTGCGTTTTAACACCATTAGATTCTTTTCTTTGGGGTTTTTTGAAGTCGATGGTTTACGCGAATAAGCCGACGACGACTCAAGCCTTAAAAGACGAAATTGGACGCTGCATTAATGAAATACCGCAGCATTCATGCAAAACGGTCATTGAAAATTTCATTAAAAGATCGCGTGCATGCCAGCAAAGCCGCGGCGGCCATCTGCACGATATATTGTTCCATACGTAACCTCATTCTGTCTACTTTACGATATAATAAAGTTTCACGATTTTTTCTTAAATATCTGTGTTTTATTTAAAATTAAAAAATTGCGCTCTTCTTGGGACACCCTTTATGATATCAGCAAAAAGTGTAAAAATACTAAGTTCACTATCTCAATTGAATGAAAAAATCCAATATTTGTTTCTCATGAGGCTTAATAAGAATACCTGTGGGGCGGCAAAAACGTTAAAAAATAAGAACCACACTAATGATATTGCATCCCATACAAAAATACTAGTCTACGAACATTTTTTGAATGATGTGTATACAATTTTCCGATTTATTTTGGCTACTAAAACTCAAAGACGATATTAAACAAGTAAGAAGGCGTTAAGTTCGGCCGGGCCGAATCTTATATACCCTCCACCACGGAGTGCATTCCATAGTATTACCATCAGATTAAAGGATGTCGACATAGACATAGAAGTACAGAACCATATTACGAAAATTGTGATATGTTTATGCACATTACTATATTTGATTAAATTTCAAACTATAATGTATACATATGCGCACTGTTTAAAATCGACTACTATAAATAAATACAATGCTGTAATTGTGAAAGTGAACACGCCGAAAATATTAGGCGATTGTCAGTCGCCATTAGGGAGAAGCATTTTCAGATATAGACAAAGTGACTGCATTATTTTGATAAGAAAAGTACAAATTTTAAAGATATCCCCATTCGCCCCATTCTCCGCCCAAATGTACAAATTTGGAAAAAAAACCTTTTTGTTTCGAGTCTTCATAGTCAACCACCGAATACACACCGAATATCATGATATCAACTTCAGCGGTTTGGAAGGTCCCATTTTATCCCTCTTTTTCAATTATATCCCTTAAAAGTACGAATTTCGAAAAATCCCTCTATTTTACGTGTTTATGCAAGTAGAGGGATGTACACACCGAATTTCATGATTCTAGCAGTTGTCGTATCATTGGTACCATATTTTATCCATTTTTGTCGCATTTCGCCCGCTAAAACATTTATTTTCTTTGTGGTCCGCAACGAATTTCAAATGTATGAAAATCAGAAATTTAATTAATAAGTCAAGGCAACCAATATTTTTATACTATGTATATATATAATGGAAATAATACTTCAATTCATAAAGTAAGTATAAGGCAGCAATCCCCCTAAATATTGGGGGATAGAGAGTGTATTTTCAGCTGTAGTCCTTTGGTTGGTTGTATTTCCATATATTTTAAATTCAAAAGTATACATTTTGAAAATACCTTATCTCTCACGGACGCAGTATAAGACAACTTCATGATTCTACCATTTTTTGTCGTAAAAGCAACAAAATAAAGTACGAATTTGAAAAAAAATTGTACGTGGCTATGCCCTCAGAGGAATGTATATACCCAATTCCATGATACTATCTGCGGCCATTTTGTTGGTACCATTTTTATCCCCTTTTTCGCATTTTACACCTTAAAAGTACTACTTCGGAAAATTTCATCATTCTAGCTGTAGCCTTTTAGTTGGTACCATTTTTATCCCTCTGCTCCCATTGAATCCCTTGAAAGTACGAATTTAGAAAAACTTTTTTTTCGTGTCACTCACTCAGAGGAAAGTATACCGCGAATTTCATGGTTCTAGCTGCATCCATTTGTTTGGTACAATTTTTATCCCCTATTGCCATTTTACACCCTAAAAGTACGAATTTCGACAATTTCCTTTATTTTATGTGTGTACGCAATCAGAAGAAAATATACACCGAATTTCATTATTGTAGGCGCAGCCGTTTGGTTGGTACTATTTTTATCCCTCTATCCCCATTTAACCCCTAAAAGTGCAAATTTAGAAAAAAATGCTTGTATATTATGTATCTACTCTATTAGAGGTATGTACACGCCAAATTTCGTGTTTCTATCTGTTGTCGTTTGATAGGTACTATTTTTATCCCTTTTCGTCCCATTTCGCCCCCTACAAATAAAAGGCACTCTATGGTACCCTTTTATGCTATAAAGAGAATGCGAATTGCAAATATCAAGTAAATACAAGCTATTATGTTCAAATAACATACTGAAATACTCTAAATATTAGGGGTATTTTCAGTCCTTGTGAGGGAAAAATTTTTCCCTCTGGGCCGATTTCGCCCACTTTCAATCCCAACCGATCTGCAACCATAAGACACATTTAGGAAAAATTTGAACCTCCTAGCTCATTTCGTTCGGCCGCTATCGTGCTTTCAACAGGCAGACGGACAGACGGACATGGCTATATCGTCTTAGAATTTTACCACGACCCAGAATATATATACTTTATGGGGTCTCCGATGAATATTTTAAGGTGTTACAAACGGAATGACAAAGTGAATATACCCCCATCCTGGAGGTGGAGGGTATAAAAACGTTTATGAAAATATATGGATTTTTTTAATTTTTTAAATTTTTGTTAAAGTTTATTTATATTCAATAGTTGTTATTCACTACAGTTGTGGCCTTAGCGTCCAAATGACATTATTCAGGTAATGAAAATGTCTATTTTGGCCTTATGTATTTATTTATTATTTTTATTTTAGAAATATAAATCCAACTGTATTATTATTCACTGTATTACAGTGAACAGTCGCCAAAAATTTTTTTTAAAATATTTGTTGGCTGGCACGAAAAAGTTTATAAAAAATAATTTTGGTTTCTTTTTTAAACGGACAACTTAATGTACATATATCTGGATAAATGTAGAATTTGTAGACTACAGTTAATTCTTCGAGAAATCATGTATTTTTTATTTTTGTTTATATTCTGCAAAAAATCATATACAAAATAGTAAATATAGAATTTTGTTTTACTATCTATTACCAGACACAATGGCGAAGAGAATAATATATTTTCTTTGAATGGGTAAATGTAGAATTTGTGGGAAAGAACATGTCGTATTTATGTAGGGCTAAATCAAGATACATTTCTACATTTATCCAAAGAAATTCTTCAAATATACCTTGTTTTCTACTTTTATGGTGGGGTTTTCGCACTATTTAAACAAAAATTGAAAAAAATATTTTTAAAAACTATTTTGTGCCTTCAAAAAAGTTCATAATTTTAAACTTATCCGTAGATCTTTTACAACTATATAGTTTTCTTCGTTGGAATATTAATAAATTTGAAATAAAAACAAAATATATTTTTATTGCAAAAGTAAATAATTTTATTCTTAATGTTATGAAGACTGTGAATGTTTTGATGTGAAAGTGAATATTTCAACATTTGTAGTCATTATAGTTATCTTTAATTGAATATATAACCGAGCGTGATCTGACTTATATTTCCAAAATGAGAATAACAATTTTAAATGTACCTTCGAGGAAAATTGGAATTTCAGGAAACCATAAAAAATTATTTTTTTTGTCGAGAGCACTACTCCAAAATGAAAGTGCCAATATTAGAAGTATTTTGACGAAAATTGGAATTTTGGTAAAAATAAAAAATATTCCATTAAAAATTTTGCGTTGATTTTATGAATCAGAATCCTTCACTGATTTATCTAAAATCTTTTTATTTTACGTATCTACACAATTAGAGGGACGTACTCACTGAATTTCATCATTCTAGCTGTATTCGTTTAGTTGGTACTATTTTTATCCCCTGTAGCCATTGTATCCATTGAAAGTACGAATTTGGAAAAAACGTTTTATTTTTCGTGTCTACGCAGTCAGAGGAATGTATACTCCGAAGTTCACGATTCTAGCTGCTGTCATTTGGTAGGTACTATTTTTATCCCCTTTTTCCATTTGAACCCCAAAAAGTACGAATTTTGGAAAGTTCTTTTATTTTACGTGTCTACGCAATCAGAGGAATGTATATATCGAATTTCATTATTCTAGGTGCAGCCGTTAGGTTGGTACCATTTTTATCCCTCTATCCCCATTTAACCCCTTAAAAGTACGAATTTAGAAAAAATACTTTTATATTATGTATCTACTCCATTAGATGAATGTACACGCCAAATTTCGTGTTTCTATCTGTTGTCGTTTGATAGGTACCATTTTTATCCCTTTTTGTCCCATTTCGCCCCCTGTAGAGGGAATGCGTTTTTTTATTTTTTCTATACCATTCTTTCCCACTGTATAGAAAAATTACCGGATTGGCAACACTCCACAATCCACATTTATCGACAATTATCGTATTGTCTGTTCACATTTGAGTCTTAGAGGAGGAGGCTAACTTAATGAAAATATATAAACATTTTCAGAAATAAAGGTCTTGCGAATTATTGGGTTAATATACTAACGAGGAAATGAAAATTTTATTGACTTTTTGAAGTATATTCACTGACATTTTGATCACTTTTGCAAAAGATAATTAAAAAAATGTAAAAATAGAACCCATTATTTCACCACTTCCAAACACATACAGTCGTCATACAATCGTTTTAAAAATCAAAATAAAATGATGAAAAATAATAAAAACTTGATTTGAACTGGGATATTGTCCTGGCTCAAGACCATTTCGCATCTATATTTAATAGAGTGCAAATTTATTTACAAATGACATGGTGACATATATTACTTGGCTGCAGACTACCACGATCATGATTTCGACCATGTCAAAAGTCTTTTCAAGTGACTTCGCAGCGACTTTTCAACAACGAACGAGAAGCACAACTCACTTGCCGAATACAAACTAAAACCAGTAAGGAAAGGCTAAAGTCGGGCGGGGCCGACTCTATGATTCACTCCACTTTCAATCCGAATACAATTCAATTCGGTGAAAAAGTGAAAACGGGAAGGATTTTTGTATTCTGTAAATGTATGTGTTTGACAAAAAATTTTATATCGGAAATGACATTTGTATGAGGATATATTGAAACCTGGAACGAAATAGGTGAAATATAAAACGTATAGTTTGGCCAAAATCGGTTAAACTTAGTAACATTTGAATTTGGGCTATATCTAAATCTGAACCGATCTTACCCAATTTCTGCATAGGTGTTTCTAGTAAGATTATAAGATGTTGTGCCAAATTTAAAAAAATCGAGTACAATATGTGGTTTCTACAGAGAAAAATGTCAAATCGGGAACGACATTTGTATGGGGGCTATATCTAAATCTGAACCGATTTTCACCATAGATGTTCTTGGTTTAAATATAAGATGTTTTGCCAAATCTGAAGACAATCTGATACAATATGTGGTTTCTAGAGCGGAAAAAGTCAAATCGGGAGCGAAATTTGTATGGGAGCTATATATAAATCTGAACCGATCTGACCGATATTCACCATGGGTGTTTCTAGTAGAAATATAAGATGTTTTACCAAACTGAAGACAATCTGATACATTATGTGGTCTCTAGAGCGGAAAAAGTCAAATCGGGAGAGAAATTTGTATGGGAGCTATATATAAATCTGAACCGATCTAACACATTTTTACCACAGGTGTTTCTAGTTACAATATAAGATGTTTTGCCAATTTTAAAGAAAATCTTTTGTAATATGTGGTATCTAGAGTGAAAAGAGTCAAATCGGGAGAGAAATTCGTATGGGGGCTATATCTAAATCTGAACCGATTTTCTTCAAATTAAATAGCGTTCGTCCTTATCCCGAAAAACATCGTTGTGCAAAGTTTCATTTGGGTCTGTCTACAATTGCGACCTGTATCGTGATTGCAAGAATAGATGGACGGACGGACGGACGGACGGACAGACAGACAGACGGACATTGCTAAATCGACTCAGAAAGTGATTCTAAGACGATCGGTATAATTAACAATGGGTCTATCTCGTTTCCTTTTGGGTGTTACAAACAAATGCACAAAGACATAATACTCTCGTGGAGTGTATAAAAATAAAACAAATGAGCGTTGGCACGGCAGAAGTATTGCTGGGTAACTATACCTGCATATACACATACTTACATATGCAACTCGATGAGATGCTGGTAAGATGGCATGTGTACTTTATTACTTGGTGCGATTTTTAAAACGCAAATTCGTCAAGTGAGTTGTGCTTCTCGTTCGTTTGTGAGAATCATCTCCTTATATAGGCCGGGTTTGATGTTGAAAAGTATTATGACTATGTGCATTTGTTTGTAACACCCAAAATGACCCATCGTTTTTTATACAGATCGGCTTAGAATCACTTTCTGCGTCGATTCATTTAATTTGAAGCAAATAGGTTCAGATTTAGTTATAGTCCCCATACAAATGTCGATCACGATTTGACTTTTTCCACTCTAGAGACCACGTATGTAACCGATTTTCTGCAAATTAGGCACAACATCTTATATTTCAGCTGGAAACAACTGTGGTGAAAGTGAATCAGATCGGTTCGCTCTCGAGTTGACCTTTTCCCTTCTAGTACCCAAACAAATATCGTTCTTTGTTATAGTTATATTTTTCTAAAATAAATTAAAAATTTAAATATATTATTTTTTATTTGCAATTTATGCATTTAGCGTAAAGAATGATTTTAAAAGAATTTCCAGACCAACGCAGTTTCGAGATTTTTTTAATTAGAGGAACACATTGCATGAACCATTTTATTCCTTTTTGGTGGCGGAAATGGGCCAGATAGAGAATTACTGTCAATTACATTATTGTTGCTTCAAGCCTACTCTGGACAATTCTGTGGCTTATCTCGAAAATTAAAATGTTCAGGAGAGCTAAAATACATTTCTCTTTCTAGTACATTCCATGTTGCAGTTGGACTCTTATAGGCAGGAAAAAAGAGCTCAAATTATTGTAAACTTACATAGAGCATACATAATTATTTTTTTAAAATTAAAATCGCGATATCGAGAAATATCCTAAAAACGTTTGTCTATGGTCGTCAAGGGGTTGATGCCAGCAAAACAAGGCGTCTCAATCTTCTTGATTCGTCTACACTTATAATCTGAGACAAAAATCAAGAATCAATTAGTACCCACTAAAATTTGTACACCCTTCTGTTTGACCGTTAATTATTGCAGTGAATACCCCCATTATGGGCACTGCTAGCGTTCTTCGTCATATGCTATGTTGTCATAGGGCTTTGTTGGAGTTTTTGGTTTGTTTTTTCTTCATTCTTTTCGTATTTCTGGCACCACATTTTACAAAGAGGATTTCGGAAAATTGATAATGTTGACATTGTTCGCGCGGCAATGAAAAACATTGACCATAATTTTAAAATTTGAAGGGCAATAATGGATTTATGAAAATGAATTCCATTCGTTGTGGCTTAATGGCAAAATTCATGCCACAATATTAGAAGCTTGTTGTTCTTTGGGTGGTTAGATAAGACGGTATTATGCAGATGATAGCAGATGGTATCCATGGTAAACAACACATGGCGATTACAAAATGCTAAACTTTAAATGACAAAAGCCACAGTTATGGCCAAAGAAAATTATAAATATTTGCTTAAAGAATTTACTTTGTGATTAACACGAACGTTCAAATAAAGAAATAGAATTAATTAATTTGTCGATAACATCAACGAGTAAAGAAAAGGCTATTGTTGTCTACTGGTAATAGGACATGCTTGACACAGTTTGGTAGGCAATTATTTATAGAATAATTGATTATGAAATACACAATTTCTATTGGACTTGATAAAGCTTGTTGGCCTAGTAAGTATAGCCGTTGGAAGTTAGAAGCAAGCATAAATGGTCGGCATCAATTGAACTATTTAAAACTTATTAAAACCATGCTTTGAGATACATCATATACAAAACATATAATTCATAAAAGGGGAAAGTAAATCCCAAAAATTTTACATTTTTAAATGATAGAAGTGAAGGTATGTCAATCATACTTTCACTTCGTTCACAGATCAGAATTTATTATTATAATATTAGTAGTCTTATCAGTGGATATAATTAACTGTATTGTTTTTCCAATTATTAATTGGCTAAATAAATTATTTTTACATGACAATTGTTCATATTTTGCAAAATTCATACTTTTAAGGGTGTGAAATGGCATAGAAAGTGATAAAAATAGTACCAAACAAATTACATCAGTATGAAACTCACTGTGTATATTTCTCTATTTGCGTAGGCATAAAGTGAAGTGATTTCAGAAAATTCGTATTTTTAGCCGGGAAATTGGGATAAAATTAATGCCGAAAATTTAATGATGATTTGCAACATATTTCGTTCCTAGATCAAGCCGTCTCTAAGCTAAACGCTCCTGAAAACACCCTAAAAATCATGTTTTCCCCTGTAATTTTTATGTAGCACTTTTCCTCTTCATTAACAGACCCTTGAAATCATTTTAAATATATATTTTGATTCTTGTCTTAGAGTAACATATTGTATTTATAGTATTTTTTGCGTGTTTTCATATTGCCAACTAAAAAATTTTGGTATTAAAAACAAGTAAGGAAAGGCTAAAGTCGGGCGGGTCCGACTATATAATACCCGACACCACTCCCTGCGTATGTACCTCGCTTTGATTACTAATCCCAGGTATTTCATGGAAGCAATTTTATGTAGTTCATATAAATTATACAGTTACTATAAATTCATCTTTAGTCATATTTAACGAATATGGTTAATAATATGGTAATTGCTCCAATTATCCGACAGACAAATACAAATTATACAGTAGTAATAGGTTGAATCGGACCGACATTTCAAAAGGGTGCCTATAACAACATTCTCATTCACGGTAGGTATTCCTAGTTGAAAAATATCATGATCTGTAAAATTTGATGAAGATCCGATGTAAGATGTAGTTTCTAGAGCTGTAATATATCAGAATGGGGCCCCATTTGGGTTATACCAAAGTATGGGCATCTAAGGAAAGGCTAAATATGGACGGACTTTCTATCTCATTACAATTCAATTCGGTAACAAAGTGAAATCGGGAAGGATTTTTGCATCCTGTAAATGTATGTGTTTGACAAAAAATTTTAAATCGGAAAGGACATTTGTATGGGGGTATATTGAAACCTGGATATATCGTCCCGCTTTCACCATGTATGTTTATTGACGCAATATAATATGTAAAGTTTGGCCAAAATCGGTTTAACTTTCGGGAGCAACATTTGTATGAGGGCTATATCTAAATCTGAACCGATCTTACCCACTTTCACCATAGGTGTTTCTAGTTCGATTATAAAATGCTGTGCCAATTTAAAGAAAATCGGGTACAAGATGTGGTTTCTAGAGCGGAAAAAGTGAAATCGGGTGCGACATTTGTATGGGGGCTATATCTAAATCTGAACCGATCTTACCCACTTTCAGCATAGGTGTTTCTAGTTCGATTATAAGATTATTTCTTTACATAATTCAACAATTTTAGCTGCCCGTACGTGCCCGTTTGGCTTCTAGAGGTAAAAAAGGTTAAAAAGACATGGTTGCAGAAATTGTATGGCGTCCATCCCTTATATGTTTTGACTGACAGTAGTTTGATGTAAAAGTTTGAAAAAAACTACTCATTAAAATTAGCAGGTACGTACCTCACTTAAACAATACTTTGGCGTACAAATGGTCAAGAACAATATTGACTTATGGTCCCTATTTTTATTTTTTATTTTTAGGCATGGTAGCATAAGCCTATATATTGCAAAATAAGGATAATGCCTGGATTACTCTACGACTGAAAGTTGGCGCAACAATTACTGAAACCATTAAACAATTTAAGTACTGAAAACATGGCGTTTAACAATTTTAAATTATTTGAACTGTTTAAAAAGTCAACCACACCAAATTTTTTCACGGAAGCTGCTTTAGAAGAACTTGATAGCTTATACGGAAATATTGAGAGAAGCGAAATTATAAAAAATAAATTTTATCTGATATATGCAAATATTAAGGCAAAATGGGTGAAATCTAATCGAATCATTCAGAACTTCAACTCCAAATACGAGGACTGGCTTAATGAAGACACCATCCTGGATATATCCTCATCGTCAGCGGAAATTTGGACCATCGGATGGACGGATTATATTTTGTTCCATACATAATTGAACCATACCAATATTATCATAATAAAAAGAAATGACAATAATTTCCTAAATAATTTGTGTTTTATTCAAAATCAACATCGGCCCTTAATTTATGTTACATCATTTCTATGCGAAGTCGATAGTCTCTAATCTGAATGTAATTTTGTGGAGGGTATATAGGCCCGGCCGAACTTCAGGCCTTTATATTTGTTATTATATATCTTCGTCGAAATTTTCAGATATTTTTAGTTTCGATAACTCGAAAATTGTTGCCCGATTTTTCATTTCAAATGATTTTCAAATGAGCTCAAAATAAAGAAGAAAGTAAAACAGTCGATTTTTTCGATTTCGATAACTAAGATAGCTATCGAACTAAAAATATTCTTTTTATACCCTCACTCTACAGAGTACACTCAGAAAAATAGCATTCCTAAATTTGAGTAAAATCCATATTCCAATTTAGTTCAACAACTCCAGTTTAGTAAAAATTTCCTTAAAAGTAGTAAAATGAACTAAGTATGAGTAAAGTTTCCTTCTTTCAAAGCAAATATGTAGTAAATTTACTACATGAAATGAAAAATTCCAACAAATTGAGTAAATTCATACTCATGTGGAAGAATATTTCCAAGGTGTTAAGTAAGTAAAAGAATCAGAAATTTTTTGTGTGGAAAAAATCCATTTCAGAAATTTAAACTAAAAAATGCGTTTTTTCCTAGAATTAAGTTAGTATGTTTACTGAAGTTTATGCCAAGTTCTTCATACATTTATGTATTAATGAACTTCTAAAAAATCACTTGAAATTGTTTACAAAATTATTAATTATAATTATTAAATTATTAATTATCTAATAATCAATTCTCGTTCGTTTGCAGAGACTTATTTCTTAAATACTTCCAGTATTAATCTAAACAACAACTGCGAAGGCGCCTATCTTGTCTTCGCAGTAATCAAAGAGTTATAGCTCAACTCTTTATGACTTTTGAGAAATATTTCATGTTGTCATTATTGTATTAGTTTTGCATACACTGAAGCAAAAGCATTTGTTTGAATTTTTTAGTTAATTTTTTTCTCATTTATGTATTTGCAATCTATTTTCCAAAAATCAAAATAATAAGCAAATGTTATGATATCTTAAAATTCATATAGGCCAAAAATACAATAAAGTACTCATATACATATATCTAAATTTTTAGGTAACAAAACAATTTTCTACAAGTTATTATTTTCTATAGGGTAGATCGAGTACATGAGGTCATTTTAATCGTCTGATTTCATCACTATCATCTAACAGACTAATAAGTAAAGGATTTACATGATCACTTAATCTTTCTAAATAGTAAATGCTGTATTTATTTATCTCTTCTTTAACTGTTGGGACACCAAGATCATTGTGAATGTTTTTATTGTTCATGAGCCACGACGCATTAGTTATTAGTCTCAAGTTTTTAGATTGATATGCCTGAAGTTTTTTAATATTAGAATTACTCATTGTACCCCAAAGTTGGATTCCATAAGTCAAGTAAAATTTTCCTAAGTTTAAGTAAAAAATTTACTTGTTTTGAGGAAAAAATCAGCAAACCTGTCCTCAGTTTAAGTAAATATTTAATTGATTTGAGTAAAAAATTTACTACTTTTAAGAAATGTTCAGTAAAATTTTACTTAGATTTAGTAAAAATTTACTTGGTGTGAGTAAAAATTTACTTAGTTTTAGGAAAGGTTTACTTAAATATACTAAAATTTTACTTGGTTTTTAGGAACAATTTACTTAGATTTAGGAAAATTTTCAACGACATTTTACTTAGATTTAGTAAAAATTTACTTGGTTTGAGGAAAAACTAACTGCAATTTTCCTCAGATTGAGTAAATATTTACTTGGTTTGAGTAAAATTGAACTAGAATCAAGTTCAAATCATGTACTACTTTCACGGAAAAGTTTGAACTTGATATGAGGAAATGTTGCTTTAGCGCTATACGAAGTTCAATTTTCCTAAATTTTAGTTCATTTTAACTTTCTATAGGATTCACTTTTTTCTGAGTGTAGGAGGGTACACATCATTTGGGACAGAAAAAAGTGTAACGCATTGAAGGTGTGACTTAAGACCCTAAGTATGTTTTGACCAAATCCGTTTGACGACTTTTTAAGATGTTTGAGCCATTTCCGTCAGTCCGTCTGGCTGGTGAACACGATAACTCTCGAAAGGAGCTAGGGACTCAATTCAAACATGGTCATATTTTTCCGAAACTTAGCTTATGTTCGAAAATGGGCGAAATTGTTACGCCCATTCTGGCAGCTACCACACAAATGACCCATATTCCTATGTTAAATTAAAACTAATGTAACTTCCACACAGATATTCGGAATCGCCTACATTTTGCTATTTGCTAATGGTTTTATAATCACTCTATGTGTACTAAGAAATGGCGGATTTTACTATTCCCCTTCCAGTACCTCACACACAAATCACCCAAAACTACGTACAATTAAAGCTGTTATAACTTTTATACAAATGATTGGAATACTGTGAAATTTGATAATTGGCATTGATTTAATAGAAGTTACATTCGCATCGAATATGGACGACCTCATCTCCTACACAAAGTGGCATAATTCTTGGTTACAATAAAACCGATATAACATTCATACGGGTAGTCAAAATCATTTGAAATTTGATATTTGGAAATGTTTTTATAATCACTTTAAACCTAAAAAATATTTGTGCTTTAGCCACTCCCCTTCCACACAATTAATATTAAATCCTTCATACTGCTATAGTGGTGCATGTGATCCACTATTACTATTGCTATTTGATCATGTTTATACAATTGTTGTATAAATGTGGACACGAACCTCCTAGTTCCTTCTACACGAATTATCCTGTCCTTATAACTTCCGTATATATGTTCTCTGAGAGTGAGGGTATATATAAGTCGGTTTAGGCGACTTACTTGTTTATATTAATCATCATTTTCTTTTATTTTTTATAATAACTGGCCCCCTCGTTCGTGCGATTTAACGCCTCTGGATTAGTTTTTATGGGGCTATGTTAAGTCATTGGTTTATGCAGGCAAAACAGCAGCTTATGTGTATTTTCATTAAAATCGAATCAGCCGGTTAGAAACAACAGATTTGATTTATAAGACTTTCTCACTTTCTTGAGAAGTGTCAGATTTATCAAGAGGGAATCTACGCCCATATAGCTGAATCTTGAGATATATACTAGACGGATAGATAGATCTTCGCTGCTCGCCGAGATATTCCGTTTCGGTCGATTCGTGAGGTCATATCACTTCGAATACTTCTAGGCCAATGATCACATCATACCTTAGCCTACCTTTTGATCGACTTTGACCGATAGCAACCGCCTCGCATTATTGAGTTCTTCCGTTACATTTGATATTAAAGAATTGTTCGGTCACCAGCAAATGATAAGATTATTTAAGCCTTCGAGAATTATTTTAGCAACAGATATCATAATGCGTTCATACCGTAAATGTTTGTGAATCGAACCATTCATTGCAGAATAAACAGGAGGATTTTTCATATTTAACGACGGTCGTAGAGCCGGACGATGGAGGCCGCATTGAGTCACCATTATTTATAGTGGAACCATTCATGTTGACTGTGAATGGCTATGTAAACTGAATGAATTGAATATCGCAGTCGAAGAATGAAAGTGTGACCGTGCGTGGTCAACTTTCGAGATAACTGAACGTGTTGATAGGTGACGTCACTTTTTTTTTGCTGTAAATCTTAAACTTTTGCACTGATTTTAGTTTTGTTTTATTTTCCGACACCTTTTCAAATATTGCACTTTTATTTACAAGAGAAAAACGCCTCTTGCATTTGATTGTTATTTTCTTTTATGGGTGTTTTTTCTATAGTTTTCCCCCCATTTAATGAAATGTTGCGGCTGCTGTTCTTCTCGCTCACTTCATATGTTTAATCAGTTTAATGACAGTAATAGTACTAAATGTTATGGAAACAATTCTAAAGCGAATATGCGTTTACTATGAACGATTTTGCTCAGTAAATATTAATTTGATATCATTTTTCGGTTTCGCTGTTATCAGTTCTTTTTTGTTGTTCGCTCATTCGTATGAGAATGTAATACTCCAGCAGTTGCTGTGAAAGTGATAAAAGTTAAATTTTGATATCGCAGGTCTAGTATTGACTCTTCGGTGAAGATTATATGTGCGGCAAAAAATTGTTTAAGAGATTGTCGCATGAAATGTCGCTCTTAGATAAATAGGAGAGTTGATGGGAGTTTGAAGAGTAAATTGCCACCATTTGTATGGGGCATTCCATCATTTGATAGATGTTGTTTGAAATGTTGAAAGAGTGTTGTAATTGAATGCCATCTGACTACAATACACCTAATATAACGTTCATAAAGTTATTCAGGGTTAAGGTCCCTGTAAGAAATCAATGGGGTAGGGAGATCCATTTGTTGACTAGGGGATACGATAAAAAATGCTGGTCTAATTCGGACTTCCTGACAACTGCAGCGTTTTCCATGCATAGATCTTCGCAATTAAGGAACCCTGTAGTAAACTCTCCTTTTTAAGCATAATAATTCGCATAACAATTTTTGTAGACACGCCGGATTACTTATTAAATTAAAGAAAATTATGAAGACTACAAGTCACACAGAGTGATATCGAAACAGTCGCCAAAAATATTAGAATGTTTTTATCGTTTCTTGTTTGCTTTTCTATTTTTATGTTTTTTTTAACAATTTAAAATTTTCAATTTTTTAAAAACGCCTGCTTTGTATGGAAAGAACCAATGTCGTTTGAAAAAATCATATCTCATATTTTTATACCCTCACTCTACAGAGTAGGAGGTTATAAAGGGTGATTTTTTAAAAGCTATAGGAAAGTTTTTCAAAAAGAAAAACACAGAAAATTCAGAAAAATGCATGAAATCTTTATTTAAATCGATAGTACGGTCCATATAGTTTAATGTTTGAAGATTATTTCATGCAAATGTTGACCTTGAATGCGCCTCAAATGGTCCATCCGCTTAGTCCAATTTTGGCATTTCCACGTTTTTGAGTAACAGAGGCCCAATGCTGCGAACGGCGACGAATCGATAATTGATGGTCATCATTAACACTGGCCGATGCAGCTGCGATATTTTCTTCAGTTCGCACTCCACGTAAGCGTGTTGGTGGTTTAATGTCACAATAGCCCGAATAGCCGCTTCAGTGGGTCGATTAAACTGACCATAAAATGGAAGCGCGCGATGAACTTTCTTAACAGAGCACGCATTTTGATAATAAAATTCAATAATTTGCAAGCGTTGTTCGTTTGTAAGACGATTCATGGTTAAATTATAGACCAAACTGAAGATGTTTGATAGTGAAACAAAACACGAAACGTGCGTCAGCTGTTTAAACCAGTGTTGTCAAAAAAATAATAGCTAAAAATCACCCTTTATATCGTTTGAGGCAGCAAAAAGTGTAACGCATTGAAGGAGTGACTTAAGACCCTAAGTATCTTTGGACCAAATCAGTTTTACAACATTTTTAGATGTTAGAGCCATCTCCGTCGGTCCGTCTGGCACGATAACTCTCGAAATAAGTTAAGGAATCAATTCACACTTTGCACATAGTAATATTTCCCCTAAATTAGATGATTGATTGATCGATGTTTTTTGTCTTTGAAGTCATTGAGCTCAAGCACCCCCTTCTGGTACTTACCCATCATATCTCAGTTGCTACTACCCTAATGTACCGCTCTAATATCAGAAAATTAAAGCTCGCATAAAATCATGAATCATGCTTGAGCTCAATGACTTCAAAGACAAAAAAATCGGCCTCGTCGAGACAAAAACATCGATGTATCACACTTTAAAATCCGTTTATAAATGCAGAAGTTATATAGAAAATTTAAAAGCGCGGCCCCTACGTTCGGCATAAAAAAAAATTTTTGAAACTACCTTTCAATAATACTTTATATTCGAAGGTGTACGGCGAACTTTTTTTTTACTTGTAACCTGGTACGCTCTAATGTACACACCGAATTTCATGTTTCTAGCTGTTGTCATATCATTGATACCATTTTTATCCCTTTAGTTTAATTTCACCCGCTAAATCTTTTTTGTATTTTTTGGTGATTACACGTTACTAGAGGAAGGTATGAAACAAATTTCAAGTGTATAAAAAACAAAAATTTTCAAAAAAATTGCTTAAATAGTCTAAATATTAGGGGTATTTTCAGTCCTTGTTAGGGAAAAATTTTTCACTCTTGGCCGCTTGCGATTACTCTGAATCTCAACCGATCTGCAACCGTAAGACACATTTAATTTCAACCTTCTAGCTCATTTCGTTCGGCCGCTATCGTCCTCTCAACAGACAGACATGGCTAAATTGTCTTAGAATTTTACCAGGATACAGAATATATATACTTTATGGGGTCTTCGATGAATATTTCAAGGTGTTATAAACGGAATGACAAAGTGAATATACCCCCATCCTGGAGGTAAAGACTTTATAATTATTATTTATAAGTGTACAAAATACAGCGAATATTGCCACGCCCCTTCTAGTGCCTGTCACACAAATCACCCTAACTTACCTAAAATGTAAATTCTACACGGATGACCTTCTGCTACCTCCCACACAAAGTGACATAAGCTTTGTTTGAAATAAAACCGATATAAATTCAGACGAGTAGTCAAAATCCTTTGAAATTTGATATTCGAAAATGTTTTTATAATAACTTAAACCCTAAAAAATATATATGCTTTTGCCACGCCCCTTTTAATACCTCACATAGGTACCTATCCTAGTTAAAATTAAATTAAATCCATAATTAAACCTATAACTTGATATTTGATCATGTCTTTACAATCGTTTAATAAATGTGGTAGCTGGGACCATGTGCCGAGATCCTTCTAGTACCTTCCACACTAAGTGGATCATCTTTGATTTTACTACATGTGAGGATTGATTAATGATGTCCGTATCGTTATCAGTCGAAGACAAATCTGTCGATAAAATGGAGTTCTTAACTTGAATCCAATCTCCAACATCTTCACTGTTTACATTTACAACGAAAGCAGAAGATAAGACCAAATCATCTTCTGAGTCCCTTGTCCTCATTTAATTTTCCCCTAACTTTGTTCACATTTTTTGTAGTCCATTTTGTTCAATTTAATTGGCTTTTGATCCATAGGGTGAATAATACTTGTAGTTGTTGCATTCTGAAATCAGTTCTTCTATGGAATGATTTTTAGCATTATCAACCAATAAAATTGCCTTCTGTGTCAAAGTTTTACTTTTGTGACAAAAGTCTTGTGAAATAAATATACAACCCATTTTTTGGACGAGTAGTATTATACGGGTGTCATTTTCTTAAAAAGGTGCTGATTCGTTTTTTGAGAGTATCTTGCAACTACACATATCTTAAATAATACCAGTCATTTTGTCTCGAGTCCCAAAAAAAAGTTCGTGGAATATGTCTCTAACAGTGTTTTACATTTTTACATTTAACCCAGCTAGGGGAGACTCCGTGGCAGTTTTGGGCCTTAATGTCATAACAAAAATTATAAAAAATAAAAAAATCGTATGGGGACCACCTTAAGGGTTGAAGATAGGAGGTAAGTATGTTGGAAGAAAATGTGTGGATTGAAAAAATATTGTGGGTCGGTCATACATTTGACTCCACTACAACATTCTTACATATAAAGTCGAAACTTTTCCATTTGTTCATGCATATTTTTCAATCAGACTTTAGGACTGTTTTTCTTTAAGCAGGAAAAACAAGCTGCGATAATAAAAACGTTAATAAAGAGTTGAGTTTTTACTCAAAATAATAAATTATTTTTCACATCGTCGCCATAAATATAAATATTTGTATCAAAACTAAATTTTCAAAAAAAAAAATATTTTGTCTTGTCTTCTTTGAACATAGCATCGATAACCATAAATTTGACGTACACTGGATAATTATCCAGTCTAAGTTCAATATTTTGAACATAAAACCATTTTTTTGAAGATTTTTTTCATACACACATTGATATTTGAATTTGAATTTATTTTATTTGTTTGTAAAACTAGTACAACAAGATAAATACATCTTATACATGACAGTACTAGTTAGAGGAGTATTGTTGAGATACAATTTGAAAGTTACTTATAAGTACACATGAATATATATAAAAATAAGAAAGAAAAAAAGAGGGTAAAAACAAGTGTATAAAAATGTATTGATGAAATAAAAATTAATTTGTAAGATTATTGAATCATTTGTAATATTGGTATAGCTTATTTTTAAAAAGATTCGCATTGCTTATTGTTTGTATATTGTGTGGAAGGCAGTTCCAAAGACGTGTACTGAATATGAAGAATTGTCTCTCTGACGTTAAACAATTTATTCGAGATAGGATTAGCATTTTTCCCCTATTGGATCTTGCAAAGCGGATACGGTCAAAGAGATATGTTGGTTCTTGAGAGTATATGATTTTATGAAGTTGAATTAAACATTGGACTTTCAGCAAATTTTCGAAGCATATATTGAAAATTTTGTATGAGAATTCAGAGATTCTGTCCCGTCGTCTCTTGTTGAAAATATACCGAGCGATATTATTATATGCGACTTTTAATTTTGTAAGGTCATCTGAGTCGCAGTTTGCATATACTTCACAGCCGTAAAGAAGAGTAGCTATTAAATACGTTTTGGCAAGCAGTAATCGTATAGGTAGTGGGGTGGATGTCTGAACAGCCCAAAGGTTTCGTAACATACCATGAATTTTTCCAACGATTTCATTTATGTGGTTCGTCCAGGAAAGTTTGCTGTTAAATACAAGTCCCAGATTTTTAGACGTTTGCGCACAGTCAATCACAGAGTTTTCAATTCGTAGGCAACACTGTACATCATTTGTAAGTCTTCCATTTTTTGATATAATTAAGAATTTGGTTTTAGCTGGGTTTAGACACAATCTATTATTTTTCGCCCAATTGAAAACAAGATTTAGATCGTGGTTTATACTTGTTACACAGGTTTGGACATCTACCGCCTTGGGGCTTTTATAAAGTTGCACGTCGTCGGCATACATTTGAACAGAACACGATACGGGAACATCAGGTAAATCATTAATATACATAGAAAATAGGAGTGGACCGAGAATTGATCCCTGTGGGACACCAGTTGCAATGTGAAGAGAGTTAGATCGAATATTATCTACGACGACAGTTTGTGAACGATCTGCTAAATACGACGAGATAAGTTTGCAGGCTGTATCAGAAAAATGAAACATTTTTTATTATTAAAATTTCATGATCGACGGTGTCGAAGGCTTTGCTATGATCTAATAAAACTAAAAATGATACCATATTGGAGTCCAGTTTTTGACGTATACCTTCAACTACGTCTAGTAGAGTAGTTATACAACTACGTTTCTTTCTGAATCCAGATTGCTTATCAGATAAAAGCTTCTTTTGGTTGAGATATGAGCTCATTTGGTGGTTCATTAAGTGTTCCAATACCTTTGAAAGGAATGGTAATATGGCGATTGGTCTGTATTCGTTATTCTGTTTAGGCAGCGGGACGATTTTAGCTAGCTTCCATTGAGTGGGAAAAATAGATTTGGTAAGGATGGTATTGAATAAATAATTGAAGTGTGGCAACAATTTCGGAAGAATTATTTTTAGAAAAGCAGGATACATCTCGTCCATACCTACAGCTTTGGATTTAATGGCAATAAAGCTTGTTAAAACTTCCGATTCATCAACGCAGCGAAACGAGAAACAGTTTTCATAGGTGCGATACACATGTCCTTATATACATTTTCAGTACAAGGTGCTATAATACTTTTCACGAAATTCTCATTTAATTCGTTAATATTAAGGTCACCTGTATGAACAGCATTTGTTTGCTTTCCTATGCCAATGTTACGAATTTCTTTCCATTTACGTTTATTGTCAACAGCATTTGAAAATCTACG